>CM050508.1:181234101-181729101 GCA_027563665.1 Antrozous pallidus
GCGGACAGCGTTGAAAGATTCCTGCAGAGAGAGGTTTGGAGCGCGCGCCAGCAGAGAGGGTGGGCGGCTGAAAACCGGCCAGTTTTCTCTAACAGGGAGACAAAGACGTCCCACTGGACTGATTTTCCAGCTCTGGGCGAAGTCCAGGGAACCCACTATCATACGGGGTGAAAACTGGACAGTGGGAGGGCACACCGAAACTCGGGCGCTGCCGGGTCTGCCGGCTTGTGGAGAAGGTAGCTTGCACGAATAGCTCAGCTGTGTGACCACGCGCAGAGAGCGATCTGCGACTTGTCTCTCATTCGGAAAACCGTCAGTCTGCTTTGTTTTACGACCCTGGGTGAGACATTGGGCGTGCAGACTCATTTGGGGAGAGTCTGAATTCCCCGGCAGCCGGTGGAGCTCCACAGCGGCTCTCTCTCAGAGGTGCTGGCAGCCATTGCCCCCGGAACAGAGTCCCTGGGGCTGCACAGGGTGGAGCTAATGCTGTCTGCTTGGCCCGGAGACTCCGCCTATCCAACCTGAGCACAGCTGAGCTTCACAGACAATTGGCCTGGAGGTCAACCCCTCCAAGTGCTAACAACGATTAACTGAGCTTAACTTCAACAAGACTGTGCAACCCATATCCACCTCAGGTAACTGGGGAGGCTGAGCCACTGTCCCTTGTAGGACGTCTACCACACAAAGCTAATTGACCAACTCAGGGAAGCAGCCACCATGCAGAGACATGAAAAGAAATCAGATGTGAAAGAAATGGAGGAAAAAAAACGACTGGACATGGATTCAAAACCACGATTATAGGGTTTTTCAAGAGGCTCCAACAAAAGGTCGAGGCCTATAAGGAATTAAGCAAGACCACAAAGGAAATGAATGAGTCGTACAAGGAAATGAATGAGACCCTCAAGGATATGAACGAGACCTGCAAGGAAATGATCAAGACCAACGTGGAAATGAAGGAGACTCTCAAGGATATGAAAAAGGACCAACCAGAAATTAAGCATACACTGACTGAAATAAAAAATATTATACAAAGACCTAAAAGTGCTCTGGAGCACCCCGAGAACCAAGTTAAAGATTTGAAATACAAAGAGGTAAAATCCACTCAGCTGAAAAAGCAAGAAACAAAAGAATCCAAAAAACTGAAGATAGTGTAAGGGGCCTCTGGGACAACCTCAAGCATACCAACATCCGAATTATAGGGGTGCCAGAAAAAGAGAGAGACTAAGACAATGAAAACGTATTTGAAGAAATAGTGACCAAAAACTTCCCACACCTGATTAAAGAAATTGACTTAGGAGTCCAAGAAGCACACCGAACCCCAATATATAGGAACCCTAAGAGGACCACACCAAGGCACATCATAATTAAAATGCCAAGAGCAAAAGACAAAGAGAGAATATTAAAAGCAGCAAGAGAAAAACAGTTAGTTACCTATAAGGGAGCACCCATACGATTGTCAGCGGATTTCTCAACAGAAACGATGCAGGCCAGACGGGAGTGGCGAGAAATATTCAAAGTGATGAACAGCAAAAATCTACAACCAAGATAACTCTATCCAGCAAAGCTATCATTCAGAATTGAAGGTCAGATGAAGTGCTTCGCAGATAAGAAAAAGCTAAAGGAGTTCATCACCACCAAACCAATATTATATGAAATGCTGAAAGATATTCTTTAAGAAGAGGAAGAAGAAAAAGATAAAAGTGTAAATTAGGAACAACAAATACACATCTATCAACAAATGAATCTAAAAATCAAGTGAATTAATAAGCTGATGAACGGGATAAACTGGTGAATGTAACAGAATCACGGACATAGAGAGGGAATGGACTGACAACTCTTGGGGAGAAAGGAGGTGTGGGAAGTGCAGCAAGAGACTGGACAAAAATCATGCAACTATGGGAGAGGACAGTGGAGGGGGGGTGAGGGCGGAGGGTGGGATGGGTACCAGGTGGAGGGGAACTATAGGGGGGAAAAAGGGAACAATGTAATTAATATACTGAACAATAATGATTAAAAACAGAGAGAGAGATGATCAGCAGCCTGGCCAGCGTGGCTCAGTGGGTGAGCGTTGACCTGTGAACCAGGAGGTCATGGTTTGATTCCCAGTCAGGCCACATGCCCAGGTTGCAGGCTCAATCCCCAATGTGGGGCATGCAGAAGGCATCTCATTAATGTTTCTCTCTTTCTCCCTCTCCCATTCCCTCTCTCTTCCTTTCTCTGAAATCAATTTTAAAAAGAAATGAAAAGGAATATGTTAATTAAAAATTCTTCCAACTGCTTCCCATCAATCCTTGAAAAATTATTTAAAAATAATAAAATAATTTCTTCTGGTCATGATGCCTCCAGGATGTGTCCCCTGTCTCGCTGTCTCCCTTCACTGACTGGTTCTCCGGCCACACTTGGTTTCTCCTCCCCAAATATGCCAAGTTTGTTCTCATCTCAGGGCCTTTGAACTTGCTGTTCCGTCTATCTGGATGCTCTGTTCACCCTGGTTTTCAGATGGTTAGTTCCCTCTCATCATTCAAGTCTTAGCTAAAACATTACCTCCTTAGAGAATTCTTTCCTGACCACCCATCCAAAGCAGCCACTCAGTCACTGCATATAATCCTCTTTTAACTCTGCATGAATTACTGGCTGGTAGTTTTCTTGCTTGTACATTTAGTGCCTAGATGGCCACTAAAATATAATTGCCATGGGAATGTGGGTCTTCTCTACCTTCTTCATTGTTATGTCTCTAGATCCTAGAACAGGTGCTCAATAGATACTAATTGAATGAATGAATCAGCAAGTTAGTGAAAGAATGAGTGAATGAATTTATTGAGACTCACTCAGGGCTAGGCCTGAGCTGGCTCTTGGCTCCTGCAGAAGATACAGTTCTTGACTCCTTATATCTCACCATCTAATACACAGGTTGTACTGAACCTCCTGAACCAGAGAGTGGAGTGGTTAGTAGCATGGGCCCTGAAGCCAAACAGCTTGGGATCTGGTCCATAAGATCTGTGCTCTGTAAACACTCAGGAAGATTTTTAGAGGGACATATGACATGCTCAGTAAGTGCTAGTCATTGTCATTATCATGCAGGTCATATAAAAACACAAAACAGTACAGTTCAAGGCACTAGGAAATCACTTTATTAATTCGTTTCTGAAGCCCTCCTTGCAGGCCTTTGGAAGTGAACATGAGAAGGGGCAGTGTGTTTGGGGGAGCCTTCATTCTCCCAACAACTCTATGGGATAAGTACCATTAGAGCTATTTTATAGATAAGAGGACTGAGTCTTGGGGCAGTGAAATGATCGGCACCGTGAAACACAGCTAGAAGGTGGCAGGACCAAGAACCACAGCCAGGTCTGAGGAGCATCAATATCGCCCCCCTCCCCTGCCCAACACACACACACCACACACACACACACACACACACACACACACACACACACACACACTTGCCCTCTCACCATCCTGCTCTGGAGGCCTGGGCTCCAGCCCTGAGCCCGTGGGCTTACATGGTGGCAGCAAAACAGAGTGGGCAGGAGCTGGACTGTTGGTGTAGATGATCCTGATCCAAATCTGAACCTGGCAAGATGTGGGACAAGACTCCATATTGGAACAATGGGGACTATAGGAGTTTCTGCCTCCCAGACAACAGATGGCAGCTGCCAGGACAGCGCCTGGCAAAGGGTGGGCAGGTGAAAAATCCTTGTTGGCTGAATGCATTGCAGACTTGATGTAAGGATGGAATGAGATGAGGCTGGTCTGTCAGCTATATGATAGTCAGTTCTAAAATTCCATAACGGAGGACCAGATGCAGGACTCTATAAGGCAGCACCTGTGTGGGTAGGAATTCAGAGCTGGGAGGAACAGCAGCAATTGTCTTGTGGACACGTGAGGTAGCCAAGGCCCAGAGAGGGGGCATGAGGTGGCCTAGTCACCCAGTGGGTTGGTGGTAGAAAGCTCCATGGTTTAGGTCCTGTGCGTCGCTTTGCAGGTTGTGAGATGAAATGCACATGTATATGTAAAGCGCTAGCACGGTGGCTGGAACATGGTACGTCGACAATAAACATCAGTGTTCCTCTTTCTTCATATTCATTCCTCACATGGACACAGGAAGCAGCCTCCTACCCCTCGGTTGCGGTTGGGTTACCACCCTGCTTACAAATCTTTTACTTTTCTATTGGCATCTCAGACACTCTCAGCCATTTCGCCCGCCTGCTTTTCTGCCACTTCTTTATAACTAACGTGCTGTCAGGTTAATAAACGAGTCTGCAGCCCTTTCTGGAAGTCTGCACATATAACCTTGTTTTGCAGACCGATGTACTTTAACATACTCAGGGTTCTGAGAAAGCCTGCAGGAAAGAAATCTGTCTCACCTTGTTCAATCCAGAATTTTCCAAGCGAGTTAGACTGTGGAGCCCTATTAACATCCCACAGAACATGCTTCTGTTTCCTGAACACCCTCGCAATTTCCTGCCTGCCTGCTTCGTGTAGGTTAGTATTACTTCCCATAAAGCCCTTCCTCCCAGCACATGTTTACTCACCCAGAGGCCCAGACAGGAGACCTCTCCTTGGTCCGGCAGAGTGAGCCCCTCCTCTGGGCTTTCTCAGATTTGTGCACAGACCCCTCCTCTCCCTCTCCCACCCCAGCACTATGGACAACCCTGTCAGGCTGCCAGCTCCCACCCTCCCTCCCCGTGTCCACCTTCCTGCTTCCTTTTCCCCTGCCCATGAGCTATCTGTTTTCCGAGAGTCATCAAAAAGCATCTCCTCTAAGAACCTTTTCTATTTGCCCAACGCAAAAAAACAATTTTTTTCTCTTAAATAAAGAGCTTCTCAAACAAGAAAAAGCTAAAAGAGTTTGTTGAAACCACTATTTCAATAAATGTTAAAGGCTTTTCTTTAAGAAGAAGAAGAAAAAACACATCAAAGAGACATACTGTAGTTATAAAGAATAAAATGGCAATAAACATGTACCTATCAATAATCACTTTAGGTATAAATGGCTTAAATAGATAAGAAAACTTTATTTATTTATTTATTTATTTATTTATTTATTTATTCCTACAAGAGACCCATCTCAGAGCAAAAGACCCACACAGACCAAAGATAAAGGGATGAAAAAAGATATTTCATGCAAATGGAAATGAAAAAAAAACCTGGGATAGCAATAGTTATATCTGAAAAAAAAATAGATTTTAAAACAAAGGCTATAAGAAGAGACAAAGAAGAACACTACATAATAATAAGGGGATCATTCCAACAATAAGATATAACCTTGGTAAACATTTATGTATCCAACATAGGAGCACTTAAATATATAAAGCAAATCTTGATGTACATAAAGGGAGAGATTGACAGTAATACAGTCATAGTAGGGGATTTTAAAACAAAGGCTATAAGAAGAGACAAAGAAGAACACTACATAATAATAAGGGGATCATTCCAACAATAAGATATAACCTTGGTAAACATTTATGTATCCAACATAGGAGCACTTAAATATATAAAGCAAATCTTGATGTACATAAAGGGAGAGATTGACAGTAATACAGTCATAGTAGGGGATTTGAACATCCCATTGACATCAATGGATAAGTCTTCCAAACAGAAAATTAACAAGGAAACAGTGACCTTAAATGACACACTAGACCAGAAAGACTTAATTGATATCTTCAGAGCATTTCACCTCAAAGCAGAAAAATATACATTCTTTTCAAGTGCACATAGAACATTTTCTCAGAGATACTGCACCATTTATTGAGACAAAACAAGTCTCAATAAATTTAAGATGGAAGTCATATCAAGCATTGTCTCTGACCATAATGGTATAAAACTATAAATCAATCACAAGAAAAAAACTGGAAAACACATGAAGAAGTGGAAGCTAAACAACATGCTATTAAACAATGAATGGGTTAAAAATGAGATTAAGGAAGAAATCGAAGATATCTTAAAATAAATGAAAACGAGAACACAACAACCCAAAACCTATGGGACACAGTGAAAGCAATTATAAGAGGAAAATTCATAGCATTACAGACCTATATTCAAGAAACAAGAAAAATCTCAAATATACAATATGAGTTTACTCTTTTTATTTTTTAATATATATTTTATAATATATATTTTCTTGATTTCAGAGAGGAAAGGAGAGGGTGAGAGAGATAGAAACATCAATGATGAGAATCATTGATTGGCTGCCTCCTATATGCCCTTCACTGGAGATCGAGCCCACAACCCAGGCATGTGCCCTTGACTGGAATCAAATCTGGGACTCCTCAGTCTGCAGGCCGACACTCTATCCACTGCCTTTACTCTTAGAGGAACTAGAAAAAAGAACAACAAAGCATAAAGTGAATAGAAAGGAAATAATAAAGATCAGAGCAGAAATAAGTGAAATAGAGTCTAAAAAAACAATACAAAAATCAATAAAACTAAGAGCTGGTTCTTTGAAAAGGTAAACAAGACTGACAAACCTTTAACCAGACTCATAAAGAAAAAAGAGAGAGGACACAAATAAATAAAATCAGAAATGAAAGAGAAGTAACAACTGACAGCACAGAAATACAAAAGACTTTAAAAATATATTACAAACTATATGCCAACAAATTGGACAATCTGAATGAAATGGATACATTTCTACAAACATACAATCTTCCAAAACTAAATCAGGAAGCATCAGAAAATCTGTATAGGCCAATTACAGCTAATGGAATTAAAGCAGTAATCCAAAAACTCTCAACAAACAGAAGTCCTGGACCTGATAACTTCACAGGTGAATTTATCAAACATTCAAAGAAAAACTAACACATAACCCTCTCAAACTATTCAAAAAAATTCAAGAGGAGGGAATACTCTTAAGCTCATTTTACAAGGCCAACATTATCATAATTCCAAAACCAGAAGACACTACAAAGAAAGAAAATTATAAGCCGATATTCCTGATGAACATAGGTGCTAAAATTCTCCTGATCATTGACAATGTTTAACAGCTCTTCACACTTATCAGCTGTATGTGTTTCTTCCTCTCTTAAATATTGTGCTTATACTTTTGTCCACTTTTCTTTCATTTTCAAAAGCTTTCTTTCTTACTGATTTATAGACAGTCTTTATATACTCTTTTAAATTTTTATTTATTTATTTTAGAGAAAGAGAAGAAGAGTGGGGAAAGGAGAGAGAGAGAGAGAGAGAGAGAGAGAGAGAGAGAGAAACATCCATTTGTTGTTCCACTTATTCATGCATTCATTGGTTGATTCTTGTAATGCCCTGACCAGGGATTGAACCTGTAATCTTGGTGTATCATGACAATGCTCTAACTCACTGAGCTACCTAGCCAGAGCCTACACCCTTCATATTAATTCTTCATTGCCTGTGTGTATTGAGATTTTTCCCCACCAACTTCATTGTTACTCTTTTATTTCTTTAAGGTGTTATTTTGTTGAACATAAATTCTTAATTATAATACAGTCAAGCTTATCAACTTTTAATTTTATAGTAGCTAGAAGCCTGGTGCACGAATTCATGCACAGGTGGTGTCCCTCAGCCTGGCCAGTGATCGAGGCCTATTGGGAGGCTGGCCAGCTGGGGAGAGAGGCTGTGGGAGGTTGGCTATAGGAGCACACTGACATCTAGAGGGCAGCTCTTGCATTAAGCGTCTGCCCTGGGGTAGTCAGTGCATGTCATAGCAACTGGTCAATTGGTCATTCCAGTCATTCTGGTCATTCAGTAGTAACAGTCTGACCTATATATACTAGAGGTCTGGTGCACAAAATTCATGCACGAGAGAGGGTGTGTCAGCCAAACCTGCACCTTCTCCAATCTGGGACCCAGTGGGATTGGGCCTCAGTGGGAAGTCAGACATCCCTCTTACAATCCAGGACTGCTGGCTCCCAACCACTCGCCTGTCTACCTGCCTGATTGCTCCTAACCACTTCTGCCTGCCAGGCTGATCACCCCCTAACCACTCCCCTGCCAGCCTGATCAACGCCTAACTGCTTCTCTACAGGCCCGATTTCCCCTAACTGCCCTCCCCTGCCAGTCCGGTTGCCCCTAACTGCTCTCCCCTGCTGACCCAGTCACCCCTAACTGCCCTCCCTGGCCATTCTGGTCGCCCCCAGCTGTCCTCCCCTGCAGGCCTGGTTGCCCCTAACTGCCCTCCCCTGCAGGGCTGGTCCCCCTCAACTGCCCTCCCTTGCAGGACTAATCCCTCCCAATTGCCCTCCCCTGCCGGCCATCTTGTGTCCACATGGGGGCGGCCATCTTGTGTGTTGGAATGATGGTCAATTTGTGTATTACCTCTTTGTTATATAGGATATATGTCTTTGGGGCCTTATTTAAGAAATCTTTCTCTATTCTAACCTCCAAAAGATATTTACCTGTATTTTCTACTAAGCATTTTAATGTTTTATTTTTGAAATTTAAGTCCATAATCCATGTAGAGTTGATCTTTGTATATGTTGTGAAGTAATTTTTCCCAGCTCTATTATTTGGACATCTTTTCTTTCTTCACCATGATATACCACCTTTGCCATATACCAAAGTCCCATACATGTGTGGGTCTGCCTCTAGATGTCTCTATTCCTTCTCCTGGGTCAATCTGTTTGTAAGGGCAATATGACACTGTCTTTTAGGGCAGCTTCATAGTAAGTCCTCATTTCTGGTGGGGCAAGTCCCCCCTCCTTGCTCTTCTTAGAAGTACTTGGTACACAGCAGGGCACTAGCTCTGCTCCTTCTAAATGAGTGGCTTCAGGCATATCAATTTCCCTTTTGAATCTTGGGTTTCTGTGTGTAAATGGAGGGTTCCATGATGCTACCTAACAAAGGTGATCTGAGGATCAGCTAAAACTAAATATGAGAAAAGATCTCAGCACACTGCCTGTTTGTTGACCTTGAGTGTTCATGAGATGGAGTCCAGAGAAGTTAACTGACATGCTGAAGGTCACACAACTAGATTGACCCCATGCTACCTTCTCCACTGCCAGGATCCAAAGATAATTTCTAGATAAGTTAGTCTCAGTTTTTTAAAATATATAGTTTCTTCCTCTCTCTTAAAAAAAAATCAATTTCCGAAAGCTCATGACATACCATAGTTCCCAATGACCCCATCTGCTTTGGCTCTTTCTTATCTGATGGGACTGAGTGGCTTGGATAAGGATCCCTCCACAATGTTGGAGAGGAAGCCAGGTTTATTTAAAATACAACTTCTTTTGGCCCTTTTACCACCAGCCTTGACTTAACCATGGCTCAGGGGCATCTGAAAGAAACCAGGTCTGGGCATAGGTTCTAGAAGAGTCCCTGACTGACAGTGTATTGCCCTTGGTTCTCAGGAACAATGGAGCTGCAGTGGCCTTGAGGATTAACCACTAAAACCCATCCATGTTTTTCCCACTGTCTCCAGCAGGGAGTGGGTACTCAGTAAATATTTTTTTATTAAGAAAATGCACATGTTCAGAGAGATGAAGAGTCACTTGAGTAGACAGTCTGACCACATTCTAAAACTTAAAGCCAGAGAAAAGGTGTGTAGTTGACTAGCAGATTTGGTAAAGTCTTACAGAGAGAAAGTTTTGAAAAAGTTATTAGTGTATTAAAAGTTACAATAATTAAAGTGTATAACTGGCTCAAAAACTGATAGAGGGATAAATGGAGTAAAATAAAATCCACAAATAGAAGTAAGCATATAAGGAAGTTTGGTGTATAATAAGGGTAGCATTTCACATATTGAGGGGGAAATATACATTAGGAGAATTGATGGGTCATGTGGAAAAAGAATCTAGCTTTGTCCCTAACTCATTGCATACTACTCATGAAAATAAACTCCAGATGGATCAAATATGTGTAGATTTTTTAAAAACATAAAAATACCAGGAGAAAATATCATGGTGAGGGCTCATGCAGGAGGCACCCAATTGATGTGTTTTTCTTACATTGATGTTTCTCTCTCTGCCTTTCCCTCTCTCTTCTACTCTCCCTAAAAATCAATGAAAAAATATCCTTGGGTGAGAATTAACAACAACAACAATAATAAAGAAAAATATTAAAAATAAAAGAATGGGGTGGAGTGTCCATAGGCTTTCTGTCGCTGCGCAGATGCAAATTGGGAGATAAATTACTTTGGGAGAGAAATTTATCAATTTCCACCAAGACTTTAATAGTATATTTGTGTGTCCTTTGATGTAATCAATTCCAACTTTGAGAATTTATTTAATAGAAACACTGGCAAGAATGAGCAGATAAATATACAGGAAATTCTTTGCAGCATTGTTCATAGTAACAAAAGACTAGAAATGCTTGTATATCAGCAGGAGATTAAGGAGTTCATGGTGTGTCCATAGTACAGAACTAATAAAGAATGAGACAGATCTACCCATACTTGCCAACATGGAAGTGATACCCACAATTTAGTGCTCTATTTTGAATAGCATATATATTATCTATACCTATAATATTATTATGTAAATATAACATATATTTAAATGTCATATTTTTATTTATATTTTAAAATGATCTTTCACCCTCTTGATATGTATTTGTATAAAACACACACACACACATGATTATATGTGATTAAATATAGTGGAAATTTACACACCGAAGTGTTAGTGTTAGTAGTGATTTAGATTGAGACAAAGGTTGAAATGCACATTTTATTTCTCTCATTTAAGATGTTTTCAATGAGCCCATATTACTTGTGTAGCAATTTCAAAAATGAGTTCATTAAGAATATTGTCGCTGCCTTTTTGGGTTAGTAAGCTGGTTACTGAAGCCTGCCTCTGAAGTCAGCCAGCCAGCCACTGACACGGGGTTTTCTGCGGATCACGTTTCCCTCTCCGGCCTATCAGACTTCCCACCGAGAACCCGGCTTCCTTTCGAGTGCCAGTTTGCAAGGGCAGCCCTGTTTCCTGAGAGAGCCGAGAGGCCACTTTTGTTTGCTCAGTACTCGCTCAGTACCCCAAGTGCAGTCCAGGCGAACCCCTAGCAATTAAGCTACCTTGTTTTGTTGCCCTTTCACAGCGTGGTAATAGCAGCCTTTCTTCCAGCAACAGACTGGGAGCTCCCCGGAGCAGACATCGGGTCTAACTGTTGTCTGTATTCCCAGGAGCCAACAGAGAAAATGTTACTTAACCTAACTTATTAACACAAACACAGCCTAAGAGAACTCGCCCGCCAGGCGGATGGTGAAGCCTAGCTGTAAAACTGGCATAAGGAAGGGAGAAAAGAGATCCGCGGTAAGCCATGGCAGGAGGGCAGAGGGAGGCAGGGCAGATACAGCAGGTCTGTTTACCACACAGTGTCTTTCGAGAAAGGGAGGAGGCAGCCAGCACCCTCTAAGCACCTCAGAGAGGGCTAATGGGGCATGGAGCTTGTCCATCTTAGGAACAGAGGGCAGAGAGGTGGAGTGGGAGTGGAACAGGCCCTACTATATTCTATCCTGCAAAGCCAGTGGGTGAGGATATAATTGTTGCTGCTGCTGATGACATCAGCGTGAAAACTGCTTTGTGGTGGAGATAGCTCAATAAAAGCGTGTGGAAGCAACATGTTATAGCCCGTGGGAAATTGAAAGGCTGGCAGGAAGTGCCTATTTGTCTTTGTCTTCCCAATGCCCGGGTCCTGGCACAGAGTAGATGCTTGAGCAGGATGGAAGCAAGGGAGGGCAACAGTGAGAGGGGGAAAGGAGGAGAAGGGGATATTGACCCAAGGCAGTGACTTCTTTTCCAGTTTCAGGATATCAGGGGATGCTTGAGGAGGTCCTGGAAAACTGCCCGTCCTGGGGCCTCCATATCTACACTAATAAAAGGTTAATTAGACTGGGAGACCTTCCAGACGTCCTTCCGGACAAAGCCATAGTGGCAGGGCTGAAGCAGAGGTGATTAGGGGCAATCAGGCCATGAGGGGAGGGCAGTTGGGGGTGATCAGGCCGGCAGGGGGGCAGTAGGGGGCGAGCAGGCCAACAGGCAGAGTGGTTGGCAGGCAGGTGAGCAGTTAGGAGCCAACGGTCCCAAATTGCAAGAGGGCTGTCTGAGGGGGTCCAGATTGGAGAGGGTGCAGGCTGAGCTGAGGGACACCCCCTCCACCTTCCCTCTCCCCCCTGCACGAGTTTCCTGCACCAGGCCACTAGTTCTTATATAGACAGAGAGAAGGTTGAAATAGCTCAGGGACTCTGACCTGGAGTCCCAGGACCCTGGGGAACTCCCAAGATAGAAATGGGTATCATGAGTTATTTTGGTACTTCTAAATGTATAACAGGAGTTGTGCATTTGCTCAGAATAAGACTGCATGTGCCAACAGGCCAGGTATCTTTCTGGGGGGCTGGGAACAGGAAAGTATTTGGATCAAGCCTGTTTAGAGGAGGGCTGACCTAGGTTAGATCACACCTAGTTGGGTCTTTGGCCAAGTGACTAGCCTCTCTTGATCATTGCTTTCCTCTTTAGTGAAATGAGGGTAATAACAGGACCCCAATCAGAGGATGATGGTAGAGACTGAATGAGCTAGCACACATAAAATGCTTGGCATCTGGCCTGGCCCAAAGTCAGCCCTTGGCAAATGGTAGTTACTATCATTATTAATTCAGAGTAGGAAGTCTGGACATCTCCTGCTAGTCAGAATCTCTGTACCTATAGATATTGATTAATACATAGTAGGAAATGAATGAATTATTAATTATTTAGGACAGCTTTTTGGAAGGCAGCATCTTTCAAAACATGACACCCCTTGGAGAGAAACCAGGAGTGTACATAATGGGACAAAGATTAAGCCCCTTAGTGGAAGCTCCCTTCTAACTAGAGTCTAATGAGAGACTAAGCTCTCCCTCTCAGGACCTTGGCATATTGTTCTATCAGTTTGGAATGCTTTTCTCCACTCCCAACACCCACTGAATGACTTACTCCTATGACACCTCCTTCAGGAAGCCCCCATGTGGTCCTGGCTTTCTGAATCCGGGCCCTTCTGCAGCACCCCGGACCCACTCCTTTGAGGGCACACGCTGCACTGTGCAGTGCTTTCTTAGACCAGTGATTCTCAACCTTGGCCATTCATCCGGACCAAACGAAGGGCTTGTTAAAACAGAGGTTGCTGGAGCCCCCTGGATCCAGAGTGTCTGATTCAGTAGGTCTGGAATGGGTGCCAAAAATCCGCACTGCTCGCATGCTCGCAGTCGTTTCTGATACTGCTCTCTGATACTGCTGGCCCCACGGTATTGAAAATAATACAATAATTAATAATGATTTAAGAATAAACTCTGTTTAGCCTATTCAAAACTGTAAATCTGCTTTTTCCCCATCCTGAACACTTGTCCCCATTTTAAGAACCTCTGGTTTAGACCAAGTGTTCTCAAACATCAAGGAGCTGATCTGCTTGTTTTCCACTGTCCCTACTTAGTTTCAGTGATTATTACATGGAAACAGAAAGTCAAATAACAAGAGTCAATACAAAAGATATTCCAGGGCCTTGTGTGCTGAGAGCCAGACAGTGGTGCTGACCTGGCTGGAAGTGTGTCTGGTGTGGAGCCTGGGAGGTGAGGTGCTGAGGAAGAGGTCAGGCAAGGCGGGAGGCCCTTGAACTAGGTCATAGCGCCCTCTGGTGCCAACAGCTCAGGTCTGCACATGCTGCTGTGAGTGACAGGTGTTTCCCTCTTGGCCTTGTCCACCTCACTATCAGAGGTAACTTTCTAAAACCCATCTCTGACCATACTCCCCTTTGTCCATCCCCCAAGTTAACCCCCATCCATGGCTCTCCATTGCCTTCTGGATAAAGCTAAACATTCAAAGTCCTTTGCTGTCTGCCCTTTCCGCCACCACACACACATATAGGTAATGGGAAAAGTAGGTTTACAGTTGTTTACATGGAAAATAATACAATAATTAATAATGATTTAAGAATAAACTCTGTTTAGCCTATTCAAATCTGTAAATCTACTTTTTCCCCATCCTGTACACTTGTCCATCAGTTGTCTGCTGCTCTTCTCAGGAATGCTTTTTTAATTCACACAGACAGGCCATGGGCTTTTTGCCTTCCCACATGCTATGGCCACTTTGCACTGCAAGAAAATTACTCTTTCTTTGAAGTCAAATGTGTCCTCTTCCATGAAGCCTTCCTGGACTCTCCCGGGCAGAAGTGATTGTTGGTAGAGCCGTGGAGACAGACCACTGCAGCAATTTCACAGTGCATGTAAATACTAGTTTGTGGGGGTCTGGGTCCTTAAGACCATGAGTAATCTGGGGGCTCAAGACTCAGCTTTGATGTATCAATAGATGCTTATGAATTTTAAAGAGCTTTTTTTTTTGCATCCAAATGGGGGGTTTCAGTAGGTTGAGGACAGCCACAACCCAAAAGCCATGAGGACTATATGTTGGAAGCCAAAGTTGGGGGTCACACACAGTGAGAGGAAAGGGGGATCTGGGTGGAGCAGCAACATTATCTGTTATCTATATCTATATAAAATTCATGCACTGGAAGGAGGATCTCTCAGCCCAGCCTGCCCCCTCTCACAGTCCAGGAGCCCTCAGGGGCAGGAGGCAACCCGGCAATCAGGGGAAGGCAATGCCCCATCACACCTCTGCTGCTGCCATTGCTGGCAGCGCAAGCCTCGGCCAGCCCTGGTTACCTGAGCCTCGGGCGGCCTTGGGCAGCTGGGCAGCCACCATCTGAGGCTTGCCTGTGTTTCGGGTCAGCCCTGGGAGAGTGGGGAGCTGAAGGGACTTGGGGGCTCGGAGGCAGGTGCGTGGAGCGGCCAGACCTGCCTGGGGGTGGGCCTGGCTGTGCTGCACAGCTGTCGCCCAGCAGGGCTGAGGGGACTGGATGCCACCATCCTATGGCTGGGATGCTGCCATCTTTGAGGGCATGACATTCAATTAGCATATTCCCTCCTTATTGGCTGTGGGCACCACCATCTTTGTGAGAGTATGATGATCAATTAGCACATTCCCTCTTTATTAGATAGGATATAAAAGCCTAAGTGACCAGATTGAATGACAGGTCAACCAGTTGCTATGATGTGCACTGACCACCAGGGACAGACACTCAATGCAGGAGTGCATATGTTCATAAAAGGACGTGCACAAGCAGGTGTATAGCAGCTTTATTCACAATAGCCCCAAACTGGATACCACCCAAATGTTCACTAACAGACGAATGAATTGTGATATATGCACACAATGGAATACTAGTTGGCAATGAAAGGAAACAGGCTACAGCTACATACAACAACACAGAGAAATTTCTCAAACTTGATACTGGATGAAAAAGCCAGATAAAAGAGCACATCCTGTCTGATTTCATTTCTGCAAAGGACTTGAATGCTTGGTTCAAGGGGATATCATGTTAATTCTCAGGGAAACTGATAGGGAGCGTTCTTCATAATTTTCAATGAGGCACCAATTCTCTGATCCTCCTGGAATCTGACATTCTTTGTCTATGGAGCATGAACCCAGATAACCATACGTAGGCAATCTCAGGCTCTGGACTGAACATGTTATATTTTCCCCAAATTGCTCCGGATCGCGCCTTAGCCTGCCGCAGTGCATTATTGTGCACAGGATGTAGGTGAATTCATTCTTCGCGTTGATTGCGCATCTTTCCTTCATGAATTTCACCTCTTTAAATATAATATGAACTCATGTAAGTTGTCATTGTTTGATACGTATGGCTGGCCAAGCTTTGTATTTTTCTTCAAGCTTAATTCCAAGATACATGAAGTCTAATTTCTTTTTTTATGTTAAATACAATTTTTAACTTCATATTTTTATTGTTTAAAGTATTACAAATAGTAGTATATATGTTTCCCTTTTCCCCCCCAATGACATCCCTCCAGCTTCCCCTACCTCCCAGCACATGCCCTCACCTGCTCCCTACCCATCCATTGGTTATATGAAGCCTAATTTCTAAGCCAATGCAATACTATGATCATTGCTGTAAAAAGAACAACAAAAAAATAGCCAAAGTCAAAATATCTTGCCTACTTTCACAAAAAAAACCTCACACTCTAATCTGTCTCACAGCATATAAAAATGTAATTTATAGGAATGTTCACTTATAAGAGGAGGAAGTATAAAATAACAATGCTTTTTTTTTAAGAAGTCCATCTCTGCTTATACCTAACTGCGAACCACTCAGCCGCTGCAGGGCAATATTGAACTTTGGTAAATGTCTGTCACTGCAAAACAAGAAACAAAGTTCTTTTATGAGCTCAAGAAACTGGATGCAAGGTCCTGAACTTAATAGCTGAAGTCAAAATATCTTGCCTACTTTCAGGATCATTCATTTTACCAGCTGGCATGAAAATTATCAACACTAAGTTCGGGGCTGAAAAACAGAAAAGTTGCCACTCACAATTTTACAGACACATTGAAGACATTTCCAATGACATAGAAACAAAGCTAATCTGGAAGGCCAAGGAAGCTTTTGTTCCAGGCTATGAATAATGACTTGACAGCCATCAGTAGCTAACCTTCAATTAACTAAGATATGTGACAACACTGGGTATTTTGTAGTCTCTGGTGGGGAGACGGGGGCGGGGAACACGCTGCAACAATAACAGGAGGTGGAGGCTTTTTATTCACAGGTTCACCCCCAAAACTCTGAGACCTGAACAGCATGTTCTTTCATTCCCTGAAAATTATCGTCTGCGAAGATGTCCTTGAAGATATGAATTCCACAATGAATGGTATCATCAAAATGGTGAATTAAACCCCAAACTTATCAGCCCTGAATGGCTTCTGCCTTATGTGAACTAGGACAATAAAACTACTTTCTGCTCTTTCATACAGTAATGGATTGATTCTCTAAAGAAGAGTTTTGTCAAGAGTTTATGAACATAATAAAAACACAATTTGAAAATTATGAATCAGTATCACTTTGCAAATTTTTTTTTTGAAGAATAGCAAAAATATCTGACCTTCCTGAAATTTTTGAGTCTCTGAATGAACTTGATAGAAGTTTGTAAGACTGCTGCAAGTGTGTTTGTGCAGGAATGAGTTAACTCAAAAGGCCTGGGTTGCGGAAACCCTGCACATTCCAAAGATCTTCAAGATTAGCCCTTGACCTTTGAGCCCTTGGAATGTCCTGCCCCATGAAAGAGCTTTTGTATCCCTGAGTCTTTGGACCATGCTGCATCAGTTGGACCTCTGGGGATCCGGAGACTTAGTAACTGAAGTCAGTCATGTGGGTGCTGTATCCCTGTGTGACTGACAGTGAATTAAAAACCCTGGACATCGAGGCGAGGTGAGCTTCCCTGGGGGTCAATCCTTTGCCCATACTTTCACACATCACTGCTGGGAGAGTTAGGTTCTCTGCACGACACTGTGAGGGGAGAATGACTAGCAGTCTTGTCTGGTCTCTCCTGGACTGCACCCAAGCACTTTTCCCTTTACGGATTTTAATCTGCAACCTTTCACTGTACTACACCATAGCCTGAGTACACCAGCTTTTCTGAGCTCTGTGAGGCCTTCTAGCAAATCATGGAGACTGAGGGCGGTCTTGGGGACCCTCCGGAAAATATTAATATGTGCTAACTACATTTATGAATCCAAAGAAAATTTTGTACCTTTGGGAGAAGTGAAATTACAAATGAATTACTAGTGAACTAAGTTGGAGTTATTATTTGAATCCTAAAAAAAAAAAATTATTAAGGCTGATAAAGCAAAGACTGTATATATTAGAAGAAAATTTCATCATAATCTTAAATGACTGGCTTGAACAAAGTGCAATTATATTCAAAAGCCCTTTATATTGTGACATGAAATTTCAACCTTATATTTTATATTAAAAAAGCAGAATTTAGATTTAGAGAACAATTGTATCATTAGAGTAATGATGCAAAGGATCCTAATTCTATTAAGAGCAAGAAACTGGTTCCTGACAGTCGAAGGAAAAAATGATAGCAATCCCGGCCATTCACAGCATCTGTTGGTGAAAAGCTTCTGCCAACAGTGGACCTGAAGAGAGCAGGATCCGAAAATATAACCAGGGATGTCGTAGCCCTTTCAGATTTAGAATCTGTTACAAAAAGCATGTCACGTCTCATCAAAAATCTGAAAAGATGTTATTTGGAAGTTTTATTCTAATTCAACATTTACTATTTTGCTAAATACTTTGTGTTTTTTTTTTTTTTCATGATTATGTACTATTGAGAAAACGCAAGTAGGATTTTTACCCAGTCCTCTACAGACATTCCCAAATCTCAACTTTACTCTAATGTGCCTGTCGATACCGTCACTTTCTGCATTTGTCATGAGGTGAAAAGTTGAGAAATACTGAGTTAAAAGAATCTGAATTTGCCCTAGCTGGTTTGGCTCAGTGGATAGAGCGTCGGCCTGCAGACTGAAGGGTCCTGGTCAAGGCCCAGGATGTGATCCCCAGTGGGGGTTGTGCAGGAGGCAGCCAATCAATGATTTTCTCTCATAATCCATGTTTCTATCTCTCCCTCTTCCTTACTCTCTGAAATAAATAAAATATATTTTAAAAAAATAGTTTAATTGCTGTAAAAACATTAAAAATAATGGTGCTTAAAAATACAGAATTGTATTCCCCCTCAGGTAACAGTCTAAGGGGGATGATGTGACAGCTCCCTGGCTCATCCCCTGAATGCATTCCCTCCAGCAAGAAGGCAAAAGAAACCATCCTCTCTCCACTGCACCATGTCATTGCTGCACTCAACATGTGTTTATTGTTAGCTGTTCCCTTTCCTACCCTGTCCGCCTATTTCCTGAAGGCTTTCAGGGCAGGGAGCAGCTTTCATCTGCCGCAGCCATGATGGAGCCAGACAGACGTGGGTCCCAGCCCCATCCCTGCTGATTACAAGCTGGACATCGGAGCAGGTACTATGCTTCCAACACCTCAGTTTCCTCCTGTGTAAAATGGGGAGAGGAAGAGAGCCACCCTCCAACGGCTGTGTGTGAATGACATGAAGAGGCAGGTGAAGCACTCCGTGCTGGGCCTGGCCTATAGCGAGGACTGGTGGCCCTCTGGATTCTTCTGCATCCTTGCTATCTGGCTTGGAGCCTGGACTGGGGTGGAGTGGGGTGGCCTGTATCAGCGTTGATGGAGATGAGCTGCACTGAATTGGGCTCCAGGAAAGATGTCCATTCTCCTGCAAGGAAGCTGCCCTGTGTGCATGGCAGGCCCTGGCAGCCACGGAAAGCACTCAGTGAGGATTTTCAGGAACTGACAGCTGGAAGTCAGCGTAATTGCCCTGGAGGACTAAGAACACAGGCAGTGTGGTGACAGCATCTGCTCCACCAGATGACACCATTTTTACACTTTTAGGGAAAATGCTCTGGGTAGACCCTAATTTTTTTCTGGGATGGGGAGGGAGTATTATCAGAGTGGGCAGTGGCAAGCAGAGAGATTCATTATCCTCCAGGCCTTGGATGAGAGCCAGGGGGACTCCGGTTATTCCCCAGAATCTATTCTCCATGTCATCGGTAGCAATAAGAGTTTACCTGAGCAGATGGTCACCCTGCTAGAGATCGCATTTCCCAGGCTCCCCTGCGACCAAGAGGTGGCCACTCTGACTCGATCCTGACCAGTGGGATGTGTCAGCAGGGGTAGGAATAACTTCTACATTATTTGCTGAAAAGGGAGCTGCTTTTCCTTATTTCCTTTCTTTCCTCATACCTGCATGGATGGGAAAGAGACGTGGTGGGAGGCCAGCCTTGAGCACATGGATGAGGACAACACCCTGTAGGCAGGCAGAGCGACACAATGTAGGAAACCTGGGTCCCTGGATGGATGGCCTGTCAGCCATGTCCACTCCCCCTAAGGCTGTTACATAAGTGAGAGCTAAATATTTACCTTATTTTAGCTAGTGCATGTTTGGGTCTCTGTCATGGCGGCCGAGCTTGCTGTAGGCCCCGGGGAGAGGTGGCCTCTGATTAAGGCAGGAGAGCGCACCCTGGCACTTAGGAGCATTCAAAACTATTCACACAACTGGCGGAGAAGGAGGCCTCTGAAGAGAAGCAGGTTCTACACTGGAATGAGTGAGCTCTGCTGGAATAAGGCCACGTGCAGACCAAAGGCCAGTTCAGGGAGAAGGAGGCAGGAGAGGCAGGCTGGGCTCGCTGTAGAGCAGAATCTTCACAAGTAGAAGCAGTTCCTCTTCAGCCTGGAGAAAAGACCTACACTCACTGCAGCTCCATGGGGAGTGTGAGCAGGGCCAAGGCTTAGCCTGGACTGGCTGCGGGGCATGTGGGTTGCCAACCAGAATGGGAAGCCCAGGGTCTGGAATGAAAGGCAAGTAGCAGATCCGCAATTTAAAAGGATTAGAATGTATGAAGTGGACGAGCTGAGGATGTTTTAGCCAGGTAGGCAGTTGCCCGAGGGACAGGCACGAAGTGGCAGCAGCAGAAGCAACACATAACTCCCTTCTCCCATAACTCCCTTCTCCCAGCAGCCGCCCAGGTGTGAGCCCGCCGGTTTGGCGCTCCTTGGTGCCAGAGGCTGGCTTCCTTCTGGCTTGCTGCTCCCCTGCACTCATTGTTCCCAGTTTTACTGTGGACTTGGTTAAACTGAAACTTATTTCCCGGAGGTCCTTGCCCCATAGAATTCCTGAGAGGGGAGTTGACAGTGAAGCAGTGGCCACTGTTCTGTGACGGGATATGGTGACAGGCAGATACAGAAGCGCTTGATGGGTCCCAACTTGTCTCTGTCCACATCCAGCTCCTCTTCCCCATGCTGGCCCTGCTGGCCACAGTGGCCCCAGGCAACCGCTCAGGCTCGAGCCCACTGATGTGGAAGCTGCTGCAGCCTCCTGGAGGCCTCTGCACGGGTCCCCCCTTCGCAGGGCCAACATGCTGGCTTCTCGGCTCTCAGTTAATTCTGAGGTGTCTGACTTTAACCGTTTTTCAAAGGATTTGTTGGTGACTCCTCTGATCTCCCTTCTCCGTCTCCAGATCTTCACTTTCTTGGTTCCTCCTGTGGTTGTGCAAAGTCTAATTCCTGTAACAAGGCCCTCATGCCATTGTGGTAAATCAAGCCAGTTCTGTTTCCCCGCTGCCAACTGGGCCTGCCTTTTTCAGCTTGCTCGGTTTTCACTCATCTAGTTTCTTGCTTCCAAAATTCTTACTCCTGTCACCTGTCCTGTTCTCCTGCTTTTATGGTTTTATGTATTTTTAAATGCATATCTTTTTTTTTTTCTTTTAGCGGTAGACAGCTTTCTATTCTCTCCTTTTAAAAAAAATTATTAAAAAAAATAAATTTATTGGGGTGGCATTGGTTAATAAGATCATATAGGTTTCAAGTGTACATTTCTATGGTACATGACCTGTGTATTGCATTGTTTGCACATTGCCCCCAGTCAAATAATCTTTCGTCAATATATTTGGCCCCCTATTGCCCGATATTGCAGTTTTGGTGAGGTTTCAGTGGGGAGGGAAAGTTTGATGTGCTTGTTCCATCTCCCACCGTAACCCAAAAGTCTTGTCACCACTGGGACCTCTGGGACCCCCTCCACGTGGGATAAATGGCAGTTTCCTAAACGGATGAGCTCCTCCGGTCTCTATGACTCAGCACATGCTCTCCCTCCGCCCCCCTCTTGCCAGCCTGGCCCTGCCCAGCCCTAGAGACACTGCTCTGGGAAGCTTTTCTTGGCTACCTGGCTGGGTTAGGTGTCCCTCTTGGGGGCTCCAAACCCCTCACTACTTTCCCCAATACTAGAGTGACCTCAGTATTGTAATTGCCTTTGTAATCCTAATGTCTGGGACAGCACCTGGCACGTGGGAGATGCCCAAAGGTACTTTGTAAGCAAGCGAGTGAACTAGATGCCCATTTTGCCAACTTCTTTGCCTTGTTTACATAATGAGAATCAAAGGAAAAGATTTGTTTCCCTAAAAAGGAAGTGGATCTGGCCTGAAGGAGGGGCAGGGGAAGCAGTTACACTTTAAAGGAGACAAACAGAATGTAGTGAATCTTAAGATTCTTGAAAAAAAAAAAAATGAGGCACTTTAGTAGATGACCTATTATTTGCAGTTTAGCTTTAAAAGGAATCCTGAAGAAACTAATGAATGGTGTTAGAAGTCAGAGTAGTGGATACGCTTGGGGGAGTGGCAACTGGGAGGGGAATGAAGGGCGTGTGGGTGCTGGCATGTTCTGTTTCCCAGTCTCGATGTGGATTACATCGATGTGGTCAGATATGTAAAATTTCAACAACTTGCACAGTTATGTTTTTTACACTTTGATGTTCCTATGTCATACTTCAAAAATAGCTTACAAAATACAAGTAAACAATAGTTTTTGAAAAGCAAGCCATAAACTTTTTCTCCAGGATAACATCACCTCCACTACACCATCCTCATCAACCTTCCCAGTTATTTAAAGCCACAAACAGATGGGTGTTTCCCCCACATCCCCCTGAACTCAAGCTCGTTAAGTACATGTTGAAAACAGGCATTTTGAAAGGTTGAATCATTTTTAAAAACTCTCATCATGTACAACAGAAATGGAAGTGCTGATTACATAAACTTGGTAGTTGCTGGATAGCCTTATTGTCCCCCAGGTTTTAAAAGGTACCTTTCAAGCAATCATGGCACTAATGGCAGGTGTATGAGTTGTTCTTAGAGACAGCAATAGATCTCAGAGAGATCTTAGATACAGATGTCTGGAGCCTGGCCTCAGAGTTAGAAATTATAACGATTGGGTTCTGTATACATATTATGGCTCCACTGAGTGTCTCCTCGATGCAAATCTTTCTAAATGTCTCAATCTCCTGACTGTCCATCCACTTTGCATCACTCAGTTATGTCACTCAGCTCCGCGGCAGCTGGGAGAATGCTAGCTGCCCAGAGGGAGCCTGGACAATATGGACACACTGACCCCTCGGTGAGCATCTGTCCACGAGTCACCCCCCGGAAAACATTGCCTGGAAACACTTGGGTTATTGACGTAAGGATTGCCCTCTTGGTGTCTTCGACCAACTGAAGTACAGCAATTGATTTTCTTACAGGAACACTCATCTGTCTTGGTCCAGATAGGTGGGGAAAAGCCAGATGGTGAAGAAGTAAAAAGACACAAAACAATTTCATAATCTTGATTCAGTTCATCCAATATTTCCTGAGGGCTTGCTATGTGCCAAGCACCGTGCTGGACACTCTGACAGAATGCTCTGCTTCTGGAAAGGTGCAGAGGCCACTTGCTTAGGAGTCAGTGGTGAGAGTGTGTCTTGAAGCTCTGGTCACGTAAGGAGCACTGTTTTGAGATGGAGGATATGTTTGAGGAGGTTCTTGAGGGCCTATGGAAGTTTGGGGAAGGATCACCATCCCTTCTTGCATTTACTGGAGCAAAAAAAGAGGCAGTTTTCTTCCTTAATCTAGAAAGAAACAAATCCAGATAATCTCCATATAATGTGGCAAATGCTGGGGCAGATGAATAAAGAGAGGGTGCTGAAACCAGTTTGGCTCAGTGGATGGAGTGTCGGCCTGCAGACTGGGAGGTCCCGGGTTCGATTCTGGTTAAGGGCATGTACCTTAGTTGTGGGCACGTCTCCAGTGGGGGATGTGCAGGAGGCAGCTGATTGATGTTTCTCTCTCACCAATGTTTCTAACTTTCTGTCCCTCTCCCATCCTCTAAAAGACCAATAAAATTAAAATAAATAAATAAATAAATAAAAATAAAGAGAAGGCCCTATAGATCAACAAGCATGAGAGGCTAGAGGGGTTCTTACAGGTGAGAATACTGGAAATGAGTCCTGTTTGCCACGTTTCTGAATCCAAAAGTCAAAACAAATTATCTGAAAAGCATCACTTTTTCTCATCTGCCCATTTATTTGCATTAAAAGTCTTAAAAGAGTATGATATCAAGATGACATTTAGTACCATATGTAACACATTCCTTTTATTAAAAAAATTAAAATTTCAAAAAATTAAACTGTGCCCCCAAGTCTGGAATGCATGGTGATATTAGCTATGGTACATTCATGAACTAAGCATTTATTGTTATGCTTGCATAATAGCATGTCTTTATAAAGTGTTTTTTCCTTCCCATTTACGATATTTCCCCTACATGTGTTATTGAGGCACTAGTGTATGATTATACCAAATAGTCATATATACTAGTAATACACGGTATCAGATGCCTACATGAGACAGTTGTCTCTATCAGATTATTCTAACATGCCAGTGAAGGGCATTAATTAATTCTGCTCAATTGATTGTTAAAGGCCTTTGACTTTAACTTGAAGCTCAGAATAGCTTTATTCCATTTATCTCCCAGAGAGTGAAATAGTGAGTTCCCTGTCCCTCAAAATCTACCCAGCACTCAGGCCAGAGAACAACCTTCAGAGAGGAATGCTGGAAGATGCTTTATCATTTACTCCGGAACAAGCCAGGTCTTCCGATGGCTTCCCGCCAACACGGCATGCCGCTGGCATTGCATTGGTTCTCTGCAGAACCACGCTACCTGAGCTGTACTTTGTAGCACTGCCATCAGCCTCTGCTGACAACCATAAGGAACAGCCCTGCGCCCGTCGCCCGTGTGTCTGCTGTATGGATGTTATTGAGACCATTCGTCTTCATATTATAAAACCCGTGCCCTCTCCATGAAGACTCACATGAGAAATTAATTTCTGATCTCAGTGGCAAGTACAACGGTCTTTTTAATTCATTCAGTAAACATTTACTGAGCATCTACTACATGCAGACCGTGTGAGACGTTGTGGCTTATAGTAAAAAGTGGAATACAGTCTGGTAGGGAACACAGACATCAAATAACCAATTAGCCCATTAATTATTATAGTTTTGATAAATGCTAATAAGAAAAATAGTAGGTGGAGCTTAGGGGTGCCGGTTGGGGACTTAAGGTGGGGGGGGGGGGCGTCAGTGAAAGGTTATTAAAGGAAGTGATATTTCTCCTGAGCAACTGTGTAATTTCCTACTTAATCATAGTTACCTTCTTCATTTTGGCTGCTGGGAAGTTAAAAGTCAAATTTGGACTCATCTCTTGAAAGGGTATAGGATTTGGGATCTAATTTAATTTCTGGATTCATTTATTTGTGGAACAAATACTTATCGCATGCCTACTATGTACTGAAACTAGCTAGGCACTGAGCAACCAACAGTAAATCAGAAAAGCAGATCTCACAAGAGGGAGCTTTGGACAAGGAAAGGAACTATTAAAATTCAAGTTGTATCTGCTATGATTGGGCACATCAGGCGGCAATAGAAGAATGGGGGGAGGGAGACTAACCCCCACCTGAGGGAATGAGGCTGTCCAGAAAAGTTGCTTTGGGAAACTGAAGGCCAAGTTGAAAAGTGGCATTAGCAAGACAAAGGGGAGGAGCTATTCCAGCAATGGTCTTAGCCAAGAATAGATGTGGGAAACAGAACAAATGATGTGCTGGACTAGTTCACCCTGGCTAGAGCATGGGGCAGGTCAGGGGGCTGGAGAGGTAAATTGAGGACAGATTTTGTGCATACGCTCATAAAGTGTGGCTCTCACTTTATCCTGAAGGCAATGGAGTGTCATTGAAGAGAATAAGTTCCTACCTTTATGTTTCCTTTGCTTTGTTTTTCTCTTATTTTACACACACAGAAACACACACACACACACACACACACACACACACACACACACACACACACTGCTTTACATCCTTTCATAAGCAAAGTGAGGATATAACCAATTTGGGAAAACATTACAAATTCAAGTCAGTAATTACAATCTCCCTTCTGCTGTACTACTGACCTAGATAATCTATGTAAATGGGTGGTTCCCAACCTTTCTAATGCCGAGACCCTTTAACACAGTTCCTCACGTAGTGGTGACTCCCAACTATAAAATTATTTTCGTCGCTACTTCATAACTGTAATTTTGCTACTGTTATGAACCGTAATGTAAATATCTGTGTTTCCCGATGGTCTTAGGCTCTACAGCAGCAGTTCTCAACCTGTGGGTCGCCTAAGACCATCGGAAAACACAGATATTTATATTACGGTTCATAACAGTAGCAAAATTAGAGTTACGAAGTAGCGACGAAAATAATTTTATGGTTGGGGGTCACCACAACATGAGGAACTGTATTAAAGGGTCGCGGCATTAGAAAGGTTGGGAACCACCGATTTAAATGTAGACTAGGGTGACAGCATATTGGCGTGAAAGTGAAAAAAGTAACCCAAAGAAGCCTTGGTGATGGGTAGGATGCAGGGGGCAAAACAGAAAGAGTTTTCAGAGTGCTACCCGTGTGATCTCAGGAGGGCATTTGTTCTTCTCCGTCTTGGCTTCATTGCATGTCATGTAGGTCATGTAGTAATAATGATGGTGTTTGCATCATAGGGCAGTAAAGAGAATTAAATATGCTAGATCCTGGTTATTAAAAGTGAACAAGACTGTGCCTGATAAGGAAACTGAGACAAAGAAAGGTTAAGGGAAGACAAACAGATTGCAATCTGGTGATACAGAGGGGACCCAGAAGCAAATAGACCATTTCAGCTTCCTGTGACAAACTATCTTAGGGTGAGCATCCAAGGCCCCACAGGAGAGACATGTAAGAGAGGTTCCCTAGGTGTTCTTGTGTGCGTGAATGATAGAAGAATGGTCTCAAGTGAGATCTGTAAGGGAATGAGGGAAGCAGGAGAGGGCAGGGGAGAAGTTAGACAAGTGGTATATTTAGTCCAGCTGGTGTGGCTCAGTGGTTGAGCATCAATCTATGAATCAGGAGGTCACGGTTTGATTCCCAATCAGGGCACATGCCCTAGTTTCGGGCTTGATCCCCAGTAGGGGGCATGCAGGAGGCAGCTAATCAATTATTCTCTGGCATCATTGGTGTTTCTCTCTCTCCCTCTCTGAAATCAATAAAAATATTTTTAAAAATGTATTTAAAAAATAAAAATGGTTTAATAAAAAGGGAAGTCTGAATGAGATTATCTAGAGCAGTGGTTCTCGAACTTTCTAATGCCGAGACCCTCTAATACAATTCCTCATGTTGTGGTGACCCCCAACCATAAAATTAGTTTTGTTGCTACTTCATAACTGTCATTTTGCTACTGATAATGAATCGTAATGTAAATATCTGTGTTTTCCAATGGTCTTAGGCTCTACAGCAGCGGTTCTCAATCTGTGAGAACCTATTTTTATAAATTACCATCAAAGGCCCTAGCTGGTTTGGCTCAGTGGATAGAGTGTGGGCCTACGGACTGAAGGGTCCTGAGTCTGATTCCAGTCAAGGGCACATGCCCAAGTTGTGGGCTACATTCCCAGTAGGGGGCATGCACGAGGCAGCTAATCAATGACTCTCTCTGATCATGGATGTTTTTATCTCTCCCTCTCTCTTCCTCTCTGAAGTCAATAATATATATATATATATATACACACATATATATGTATATATACATATATATATATATATAATAAATTACCATCAAAGGAGATATAAGTGAGTTACATGAAATCCATTGGTGATAGATTAGGGAGGTGGGAGACAGTAAAGGAAGGAAAACCTCTGAGATTGGATAAAAAGTAAAACGATAGACACATGCTTCTTTAAAAAAATTTTTTAAATTTATTTCAGAGAGGAAGGGAGCAAGAGAAGAAACATCAATGATGAGGGAGAATCATTAAACAGCTGCCTCCTGCACCCCCCACACTGGGGATCAAGTCCTCAGGACCTGGAATTGAACCCTGACCTCCTGGTTCACCAGTGCAACACTCAGCCACTGCAGGGCAACACATGCTTCTTTACATAGGTGGGTACAGGATAGTTACTAATTAACACCGTGACAATAACAATGAGGGAATTTGTGGACTCCTTGCCTTGGTGTCCTGACGCATGGGTTGTACCTGGAGGGGTCCGGAAAAGGGGAAATTACAAGTTACCCTGACATTCCAAAGGTATGTTATCATAGATGCAAAAAGACAATAGGTTAAGATCAAAATTGATCTTTGTCAGAGAAGATACCGGCCTAGGACATGGCTATCCATCATAGACTGCTTAGTAATTTAAATTTTTAATTTAAAAATCAGACCATCCTTTGTGGTTACTTTATGTCTCTAAATTTGCATGGCCCCCCCCATGCTGCCTTCCCTAAGTTAGACAGATTAGCTTAGGGCTCCTTTTTGTCCACACAGGAAGACTTTCCCCGCCTGCATCCTCAGCCCCCAGCAGTCTTAGTCAGCCCCCCATTCCCATCCTAAGCCTCACTTCCCTGGCATGCACGTCAGCAGCAATCACTTATGAAAATGGTGAAGTGTAATTAGCTGATCAGTGGGCTGCACTACACCGTTAGACCTAAGACAAGGGTCCCTTGGAGCCCAGCAGAGCGCGTGGCACAGTGAGTGCTCCGTGAGTGCTAGCGGGATGACTCAGGACCAGCCACCGTCAGGGATGATGTGGGGGAAAGGGAGCTAGAAGAGGAAGGAGCCTGCCCAGCCCGGAATAGCTCCAGCTCCAGCGTCAGCAGGTGGAGGATCCCGGAGACCAACCAGTCCGCCAGGGGGGTAGGCGAGCGAGTCTGCCCTGCGCCTGCGCACCCCGGCTCCACCCTGGGGAGGGTCCGCACGCCCGCCCCGCCCCCCGCCTGTGCGTGCGCACCGCCTAGGGCCCGCCTCAGTGAAAGACTGCCGGGCGCATGCGGCCGGGCTGCCTCACTGGCTGCCGGGGGCCCAGCACGCTCGTCTCCCTCCCAGCTCCTTAGTCGACTGGAGAATTTGAAGCGGGCCTCAGGTAGGCTGACACCCGAGGTCCCGGGGGAGCTGTCCTCCGTGCAGACATCGGCGGCGCGAGCTGAGCCCGCGCGGGACAGCCTCGCCGCCGGGTGACAGACACCGCTCGCACCAATCAGAGGCGATGTGGGTAGCCGGCCTGCCCAATGAGCTGCGAGCCTAACGGGAGAAGGGCGGGCGGCCGGACCGGCTAGGAGCCGGCTCCCGCGCGCGGGGCCGCGTGGCCGGGCGCCGCTGGGGAGACGGGCCGCAGCGGGCGGGGGGCAGCGGGAAAGGCCACGGGGTCCGAGTGGCGAGGCCCAGCCGCGGGAGGCCGGAGATGGCGCGTGGACGGAGAGGGCCGTTGAGCGCCGGAGCCCGTGGATGCTGCTCCTTTCGGATTGCCCGGGGCCACGTCCCTCCGGCCTCAAGGCACGGCCGTCACTTCGCGGGGAGGGGGTGTAAGGTCCGAGACACGCCTGTCGCGCTGGGAAGGGTTCCGCGGCCGGGCCTCGACCCCCTCCGGCGCGCCCCGAGTCCCGTGGCGGAAGGGGCCTTGGAGCTCGCCGGGCCTGTCCACCTCCCGGTGCTGTTCCCTCCAGCCCCACAGCCGGCCGCCTCCCTTCCCGGCCGCCCGGCGTGAAGATGTTGCATTTTAAAGTTAAGTTCCCTATGTCTGCGTGGCGCATTTTCGTCTACACTCATCATAATTTTGAATCTTCAGCAGTGACACAAGCGATGTGGAGATTGTCACCCCCATTTTACAGATGTAAGGACTCGGGCTTCAGGCTGCTGAAGTGACTTGACAGGTCTCAGAACTCAAGTGGTGGAGCTGGAACTGCATCTCACAGCATTTAACAACGGAAGCACCTCCCCCCCACCCCCCATCTTTGTTGAATTCCTGTCGATGCATCGTGATTTTTGTCACTTCTTAGCTTGGAAACCTTCGGATGTCTCCATCACCTTCAGAATAAAGTTCAGATTGGACTTTCAAATTTTCACATGATTGGGCCCCTTGTCTACGCTTCCGGCTTACTTCCCACTGTCTCCCCTTCTCAGCCCTTCTCTCTTGTGGGCCCTACCTCAGTTTTCTGTGGCTAGCCTTCACCTTCCTGTTCACTGTTCCCCTTCCCCTGCTTCAAGTCACGCAGCCAGACTTCTGAGGTCCGTTGCAGGTCTCAGGTCAGCGCAGCTGGAGCTGTCTGGGTCCCTCCCTTGGATTTCTCTTTCCTTCCAGATGGGTCATGCGTGGCACTTGACCCTGGTGTTGTCATGGAAAGCTTTCCGCTCTCTTTCCCCTCTGTTCCCTCCATATGTTGTCCCTCTGTTCTCACCATCACTGGATTACTCATTTCTTTATAAATGCTTTGTCTCTTAACTGGGCTGCCAGCCACTTGAGGTGTGGGCCCAAATCTGATTGATGGTGGTCGCCAGTGTCTGGCTCAGGCGCACTTACAGACATACTTACAGGAGTGGGTGGACCGGGACCCCGAGGAGTCCTGCCAGCCCTCACCTGGTTTTGAGTTCATTGACTCTATTGCCAGGCACTGTGGGGGACTGCAAGAATCACCCCTAAAGAGAGGTGTTAACCTTTTACAGTAAAATTGGTGCAATGCAAACGTAAATGGTGAGATGAGTCTTCTTACTCTGTAACCCACTCTGAGTGGCTGAGGAGTTTCTAGGAACATCCAAATTTAGTAAGACCAGCATGGTCTCTGGGATATCCCTGGCTAGGACATATTTAAATTATAACCAAGTCTGATATGTGTCAGGAAGGAACTTTTTTACCTTAAAGGAACAGTCAGAGAAGTGTTTCCCCCAAATGTTAGGGACTTAGGGGGTCAAATAAATTTGGGGAAACTGCATGCTGTATACTCCTTTTTTTCCCCGGAGGTCACATTAAATGCTACCTTGTTAAAGGCTCCCAGAGGTCATGCATTGAAGCCAATTGACTGTTGAACCAGCAGTCCAGCATTTCTTTTATTTATCTGTCTCTAAAGCTCTTTTTGGGAACCCCATATGCGTTTTGTAGAAATCAAGAACAACATGCTTTTGGAAATGTTGCAATAGAGCAGTGGTTCTTAACCTTTCTAACGCTGCGACCTTTTAATACAGTTCCTCATGTTGTGGTGACTCCCAACCATAAAATTATTTTTGTTGCTACTTCATAACTGTAATTTTGCTACTGTTAGTGAATCGTAATGTAAATATCTGTGTTTCCCCGTGGTCTTAGACTCTACAGCAGTGGTTCTCAGCCTGTGGGTCCGATGGTCTTAGGCAGCCCGGCTAGCGGTTCCCGCAGGTTGAGAACAGCTGCAATAGAGGATAGAGCGGGACATGGTCATGGTGTCTTCTGTCAGGGGGAAGACACTCTAAGCATTCTCATCTTCTTGCCAAGTGTGTCTTGCTTTGGGGAAGAGCAGGGTGGGAGATTGATTGCTCTAAGCAGAACTCCTGTTTCCTTGCTCCTTTTCTTAGCTTATGTTTTATTATAATTTGGCTTCACACGAAGTGTTCCCAGAGAAGGACCCGACTTTGCCAAAGCAAGCACGGCGTTTTCTCCTTGGTGATTGCGTTTTTCATTTTGACCACATTTAGGTTTGTCGGCCAAAGGATGTTTCTGGGCCTTTGGAGCTGTGAGCCAGTGGCAAATGCTCCCTGGCGAGCCTGCCCCTGTCTCCTCCACTGTTTGTCTGTGCTGCTTTACCTGCCCCTTGTTTCTGCTGTTCTTGTGTCCATCCATCCCTTTTATCTCTCCGAGAGTCTGTTTCTCCCAGACACTGCCACAACTGTCTGGTTCTTTGGATTTAATCTAATCTGCCCTCTCTTTGAGCCCTCCGCCCATTATGTGCTTCACACTGGTTCATTATCTGCTGTCCCCTTCCTCCAATATATAAAACTCTCAGCTCACACCTGGCAAGGAGTAAGTTCTTAAACTGCAGAAGAGAGCTACCTTTAAAAGATTTGTAGGTTTAACTGCAACTTCTTGTAAATATTAAAGTTCTTTTCTTTTATTCTGCCGTAACCTAGAGGAGCTGTGTTTTCTTGGGGCTACGTTGTAGTTTAGCCAAAGACACTATTTCTTTTATGGGAAATCAGAGTGCTCATCCGAGGATGAAATTGTCTTCCCCATGTAGGGAAAATAATGAGGTACCTGCCTGGTGTTCCATTGTCTGGTGATGATGTTAGCCAACATTTGAGGCATAATATTCTATCAGTAGCTTAAAGTTATTATTGTGTTTTTTTTTTTATTAAGTTGACTCTTAAGGGTTGTTATCACAGCTTTAAAAAAATAGGTATATTATTTGATAAGCAGTTGTTTTTCAACTCATATTCGACTGAAGCCATTCAGTGACCCAAAAACAGCTTTCAGAAGTCTTGTGACAGACAGGGAAACCTAGGCTCCAAGAGGGCTATAACTAGTAAGTGGCAGAACTGGTATTTGAACCTTAGTTTATTTTGTTGAGGTATATTTAACCTATAATTTTTTCCTCCTCCCAGGTCAAAAAATAAAATGAAGTACATTCTAGTTACTGGTGGTGTTATATCGGGGATTGGAAAAGGAATCATCGCCAGCAGTGTGGGCACAATACTGAAGTCATGTGGTTTACATGTAACTTCAATTAAAATTGACCCATACATTAACATTGATGCAGGAACATTCTCTCCTTATGAGCATGGTAAGCAAAGTGCATTTTTCTTTTATTTACTTGTTGTTAATCCTCACCTGAGGATATTTTTCCATTGATTTTTAGGGAATGGGAGGGAGGGGGAGAGACACACAGAGAGAAACATCGGTCTGAGAGAGACACATCAAGTGGTTGCCTCTCACATGTGCCCCAACCAGAGCGGGGGATCAAGCATACCATTGACCAGAAATGAACCCGGGACCTTTAGTCTGCAGGCCCACTCTCTATCCACTGAGTCAAATGGGCTAGGATTCTTCTTTCTTTTTAAAAGGAATGTGTAGTGTGTAGAAGAAATGTCGGTCAGCCCTAGGAAATTGTATTTTGCATGACATACCTTCTATTTCTTGCCTTCTAAAAAGGTCCTTAGAGTAAGTGGCAGAATGATAATTTTCTCACCTGGACAGAGAGGAGGCAGAAATCTTAATATGCTATGTAGTAATTAGAGTTTAGAGGTTTCTATTATAGAAATAATAGAAATTATCTTTTTGGCAGCTGAATGAAAGTCTGTCACTTGGATTGAAAATAGGTAATCTGGCAACATAACTTTCTTTAAATATTTGTGAACAGGGGTTATTTTTATTATTGCTGGCCCCAAGCTTTAGAAATAGAGTGCGTGAAAAGATAATAAAGAAATAGAGTTTTCCCTGGTATAAGAAAGATCTTGATAATAGCAAGCACTTTCCAAGATGGAGGTAACTGACCTCTGGAAGTTGCATGTTCCCTTGATGGAAATGTCCGTTCAAACAGGCTAATGGACCACTTTGCAGGGATTTCGGCAACATAGATGCTGGAGTTTGTTTTGCTAACAGAGTTTCGATAATATAAACGAGCGTCTTTTGAGGTGAATGAAAAGTTGAAACTGTTAAAAGAGGATAAGAGAGTACCTATCAGCTGTGTGATACCTGCTTGTCTGAATTACCTAAAAGAATAATTGCTTAAAATTGGGGGGAGATGTACTAATAGAAAATACTTCCTAAGTTTTTAAATTCTGTTTTCATACTCCTACTTTCTAATGTTGAGGTAAAATTTGTAAGGGTGAGTGTCACCAGGGCAAAATCTATGTGTAATAACTAGTGATAGGAAAAGATGGCCATACGGGGCAATATTTCCTACAGCATTGCCGAGCAGAGGATGAGCTCTCTCTCGGAGGAGGAAATAAGACATTTTTTTCTTTCCTGTGTTTGAGCTTGTCTCTTATTGTGATGGTAGGAACTAGCCAACCATTCTGGGCAAAACTGCTAGAATGGGGTTTGGAGGAATGAATGTGAAACAAAGGAATGGGAAACACTTTCATTTTCACAACTTTGTTTAAGACTAAAGTGTAGCCCAGAGCTGGCTTTTAGAATCAACAACCTTAACAGATATATGTCTTGTTTAAGCTTTGAATCAAATCATGCTTTTATCAAGTATAACATTTGTTGAAAACAACAGATGCCGTTCTAACTGTAAAGTCTCATATGTCCACAGCCCTTTGGGCTATAATTTTCTTTAATTCCATGCTATTTCAGAACTATTTCTGATTCAGACTGAGTTTGTTGACAAACTGGAGTGTGAAGTTACCTTTTGGGGAATGGTTGGTGATTTTATGGTTGTGTCCTATTTAGTTATCTAGAAATAAATTGCTTTGTTTATAGGTAACCTTGTTCTAGTTGAGTATTTATGTTTTGGCACGCAAGTTGTACCATGGCGTGTGTATTTTCCATTTATCCTAAACATTTTCACTGTTTGCTGCAGGTGAGGTTTTTGTACTGGATGATGGTGGAGAGGTTGACCTTGACCTGGGTAACTATGAGCGTTTCCTTGACATCCGCCTCACCAAGGACAATAATCTGACCACTGGAAAGATATACCAATATGTCATTAACAAGGAACGCAAAGGTGATTACTTGGGAAAAACCGTCCAAGGTAATACTGAATTTGCTTCAAAGTTTAAAAATCTTAACCAATTGAATTTCTTTTGTGTATTGTTATTGAAATACTAGGGGCTCAGTGCACAAATTTGTGCACCTTGAAAGGAATTGTGGGTCAGGAGGCTGTGGTAGGCACAGGGGTGGGTCTCGGCACGTCCCCCGTGCCCCTACCCGGTCCCTCCTGCCATGGCCCCTGTTCCCCTGTGTGCCGGCAGCCCCACCAGGTATCTGTCACCATGGAGCGATTGGGGCCAGCGCCAGCAGCGGGTGCTAGCTGTGGCACTGTCCCTATCGGGTGCTAGCTGTGGCTACTGTTCCTATCGCCTCTTAAGAGCAGGGAAGGTGGAGAAGCCCTCAGGGGCTATCAGGGCTGACAGCAGCTGCTTGCTTGCTGATGGTGCTGAGCGAAGAGGACAGGTGTCAGGCACCAGCAGCAGGTGCAAGCAGCAGCTCCAGCGCAGGCTGCGGGTGAGAGCAGAGCTGGTGCTGGCAGTGGGGGCGAGTGATGACCCCTGCACCAGCAGAGGTGCCAGCGGGGCCAGTAGTGGATGTGCGCTGCGGCTGCCGGCCCCAATCTCCCCTCAGGAGCAGGGGGAGGTAGAGAAGCCCTGAGGGGTGATTGGGGCTGGCAGCCACTGCTCGCACCCGCTGACGGCACCGAGCGATCAGGACCGGTGCTGGGCACTGGCAGTGGGTGCAAGTGGCGGCTACAGTGCCAGCAGCAGATGCGAGTGGGACTAGCACCGGTGGTGATGGGAGCAGAGAATTTTCAGTAACCACCAGAGGCTTACCCTGAAGGCAGCGACTGGCGCCCCACCTTAGTGTGGCATCCCCACTCACCTCCACCATCCTGCCCCAGAGGCCCGCCATGTTCCACACACACCCCCTGGTGGTCAGCGCACATTATAGCGACCAGTTATTCAGTTGTTCCCCGTTCGGTCTATTTGCATATTAGCCTTTTATTAGTATAGATGCCTTCATTTGACTAAAAAAATAACTTGAAGAAGCCATCACTGCTCTCTGGACAGCACTGAAGCTGTCAGTCTGGTGGTGTGATTTGAGTACAGAAAGCTGTTGTCTCTATACAGTACAGTGATGAATGTGAAGTGATGAAGGCAAACTAGGTTAGGACAATAAGCCTGTCAGTGTGTGAGTGAGTGTGTGTGTGTGTGTGTGTGTGTGTGTGTGTGTGTGTGTTGTCGTGTCTGTATAGGTAGGGAAAAGGCATGCATCGTGTGCATTGGTTTTAGGCTACTCATCAGTGCAAATGGGCTAGGGGGAATCTGATAAGTAGGTCTCAGTCCTCTTGAGCTATCACCAGCCCATTTTCACTTGTATCTGTTTGCTGTCTTGGGGTTTGCATAGTGGTTCATTTGAGAAAGTGCTGGTTTGAAAAAGGTGGGGTTGGAAAACCACCGACCTAGTATAATGACATACATACAAACTTTCGGGGGCTGCTAAAAAGTGGCTTTCACAAAAACCAAAGGTCCCTCTGACAATGAGCAACATTAGACCAGATTCTAGGTTAATCAGGTCATGTTTGCACCTTAGCTCTGCCGTTTACCAGCTTTATGAACATAGGTGGACTACTTAACCTCTCAGGTCTGGTTTCATTTTCTGTAAAGTGAAGATAACAGCGTCTACTTCTCCTCAGGGATGTGAGGATTAAAGGAGCTAAGTCAGTAAAGTGTTTCTCTTGAATTCCTGACACACACGAAGGGATCAATTTGGAATTCTAATGACCTTGGTTATACAGTGCATTTTTCTAGGCTCCAGTGTATTTGTCCATTCATTCATTCATTCATTCATTCATTCATCAGATATATTGTGAATGCTCACTCCAGATAGTCAGACCTCCCTGGTGCTGGGAATACTTGATGAAGAAGATCAAAGAGGCCATTGCCCTTGTGGAGGCTACACACAGAGGGAATGATGTGTCTGTTAGGAGCTGTGATGGAAGAAGAGTGAAGAGAGATTGAGAAAGTAGTAGGGAGAGCCAGTTGGACAGGTGCTCAGGGAAAGCCTCCAAGGAGAGAATGTGTGAGCCGAGAGGCTAGCCATGGGAGGAATAGAAGGAGGAGGGTGCGTGGCATGTACCAAACCCCAAGGCTGCAAAGGTCTTCACCGGGGAAATGAGGAGCTATTAAGGCTGAGCACAGTGACCCAGAGGGATGGTGAGAGGTGAGAGGTGAGGGGTGGGGGCTGCAGCAAGGTCATATGGGACCTATTGGGCCCCAGCCTGGAGTTTGGATTTCACTCAGAGCATAAATTCAGGGAATAGTGAACTCTGATTTGCATTTTTAAAATACCACTTTAGCTGCTGTGTATGGAATAGATAATGAATTTCCTTGTGCTTAAGGCACTGCTGGCTCTGTACATAGCAGGTTAAACAGTATCTCTGCCCCTTAGGATTTTGCTATCAGAATCTAACAGTTAAGATTTTTAAAGGTTTTTAGCAATGGCTGGCATTTATTGAGCATTGACATGCTAGGCACTCTATTTAGCATTTTACCGTGCTGTCTTGTGTAATTTCCACAGCTTTATGAAGGAGAAGCTATTATCTCCAATTCATGGAGCAGGAAATTGAGGGTAAGAATAGTTAAGTAATTTGCCCAAAGATCCACCCCTAGTGAGAGGTGGAACCGAGATGTGAATCCAGACACTCTGAGCGCAGAGGTTGTGCTCCTAACTGCTCTGCTCCACTGTACTGTCTCAGCAGTGCATTGTCTCCCTCTGGGAATCTGGAAGCATAAGGGAGCAGGGTCCTGGTTTTCCTCATTCCTTGAAAAGCACCCAGGTTGACTTGCCCACCTTCAGCGGTAAGCAGTAGGGCGGCCACGTGGTCTGCCGTGTGGTTGTGGCTGTGCAGCCAGGGTAGACAGGCTCAGAGGCAAGAACTCTGATGTGGGTCAGGACGCCACTCTCAACCTTACTCTCTTCCAGTATCTCCAGCCGCAACTGGGAAATCTGGAAAGGAGGCTGTGGGGAGTGGGAGCAGGAGCCCACAGATTTTTTTAAGGTCACATAAGAGTGGCCTCAAAAATATTTTCGTGATCCCTTTGCCTCTCTGTGAAGCAAAGAGTGCAGCCATGTGTTGTCAAAGGTAAAGTGTGTCTTCCTCATCTATGCTGATGGAAAAGTGTGAGTCACACGTTTTTCTCCTTCCCAGTTGTCCCTCACATCACAGATGCAATCCAGGAGTGGGTCATGAGACAGGCATTAATACCTGTGGATGAAGATGGCCTGGAGCCTCAAGTGTGTGTTATCGAGGTGTGTATAAGTCTTTTCTAAACTATATGATTCCTGAGGAGGTGGCCAAATGTACCTATTCACCTCCTTGTCAGCCATCAGCAGCAAAGCCCTTGACCCTCCTAACTGTGATGTGGCACGTGGGCATAGCAACAGTCTGTGGATTGGCTGTGCAGTCAAAACTGATACTTTATCTGAGCAATTCTCCTTTTTCAGCATTTATATATCTACGTGGTGTGGACTGTGACACATCTGTGTTTCTCTGAATGAATGAGCCTCCTTTGGTTTCAATTTCTATACTCCTGCTTTGCTGATCCTAGCTGTTGGATCTCTGTTCCTGCGAAATAGGAGACTCAAGTTCCAGCAGCTAATTTATAACTGATAGTTTAAAATATATTTATTTCAGAGAGGAAGGGAGAGGGAGAGAGATAGAAACATCAATAATGAGAGAGAATCATTGATCAGCTGGCTCCTGCACGCCCCATTGGGGATTGAGTCCACAACCTGAGCATGTGCCCTGATTGGGAATTGAACTGTGACTTCCTGATTCATATGTAGATGCTCAACCATGTGGGCTAGGCTGCAGCCGATGCCTTTTAATACAAAAGTTTTTTTGTGGGTAAGATTTAGTTTTCTCTGTGACTCTCTTACAAATATAATTCCTGGTACATCTTTCACCTGACCTTTTTCTTGAAATGATATGAAAAGATCCATGATAATCTTGGGGGAATGGTAAGCTCATAAAAAAAAAAAAAGCAATCTTTTAGCACAAAGAAATATCTAATTACTGTCAGAAAACTAACCCACAGGAGGAAGGTTTAGTATTTAATCTCTAAAATAACTTTGCTCCTCCAGCTCGGTGGAACGGTGGGAGACATAGAAAGCATGCCCTTCATTGAGGCCTTCCGTCAGTTCCAATTCAAGGTCAAAAGAGAGAACTTTTGTAATATTCACGTCAGCCTCGTTCCTCAGGTAAGTCATTCAAAACTCTGGGGTGATGGAGAGGAGGGAGAAAAGAATGATTTCCACTCCTTTTCTGTTTTAAATAGTTGAGCTGCAGGAAGCAGAAAATGAAAACTTCTTTGTGAATTTTAAATTACAGTCGTACTTTCTGAAAAGATCCAGTGTGAAACATTTGGGAAAATGATCGGGGATGTTGCAGTTAAAGCGAGTGGATTGAACACGTCCATTTGTCTGTAACCACATGGGGTAGCCCATGAAAACTGTAGTAAAGGGAATTTTTATATAGACAAAAATTCACAAAGATAAATACTGAGAGAGGAGTCAGCAGTAACAAAAATTAGAAAGGCAGAAAGCAGGTGGACATGTAGAAACTGACTTAATGGACCTGGGAGAGCTGGATCCTCAGCCTGCATCAGGAAAAGAGAAGCAATCCAGTTTGCCCTTCTGAGCCCCCCAAGGTGCAGGAAGGGCAGCATCTGGTACCTCTGGGAGTGGGAGTAAGGGTGAGCTCACAACTGCTGGTCCAGAAGCAGTTAAACACCTCCTAAGGGGTTTACTGCTTCTGGAATAGCAGTTATGAGCCCCATCCTTCCCTAATGTGCACTGCGGAGCACTAGCCCCGCCCTCACGTTGGCCAAAGACTGGAGTTTTTTTTCTCTGAAGAGAGATTCTGAATGAGCAGACACTAGGGATATTTGAGGGCAGTAATACTGAACTAAAAACATGGGAGGAAGTGTAATTTGATGTTCTTGAGACACCCTATCTTCTTCCATTTGCTTTCCAGAAACATCACAGCCAGGCTTGGACCTTCCATGTAGGAGATTGTAAGATGCTTCTTGGGTGTATGATAGCCCAGGAGAAAAACATTGCCTTTAGAGGCTCCCCAGTGAAACGGACCAGCCAAATTCCCAGAGTGAGACTCTGGTGGACAAGTCCATGCACTTTCACGGAACTTCCACTTAGCTTTTAGATTTGGCCTGGTAGCCAGTGATCACCAGACGTTTGGAGAAAGTATCTAAGATGCAAGAGATCAAAACAATAGGAAAAAAAGAAAATGAGAGGAAATTAAAACTGCAGGGAGCAGGAAACTTAGAGAAAATAAAACAACCTGTCATTAATATCCTTAGAATTAAAGGGATATAAACTGCATGTATTTGACAAAGCTGGATACCCAAGAAGGGAATGTTCAGAGAATAGAAAATTCTTGGGGATTAAAAATTGGATAGCAGAACTGAAAATTTTAAGAGAAAGAAAGTTGATGAAATACCCTGGGAAGTAAAACAGAAATATAAGAGAGAAAAACCAAGAAGTTGAGGAATGGCCCAGGAGTTCTAACATCCAAATAATAGGATGTCCTAAAAAAATAACAAATGGGGAGGGAAAGAATCTGAACCAGGGGCCCATAAGCTATGCCCACAGGTCAAATCAACCCAGCCCGTTTTGAAAATTATATGGAAATATGACCACACCCTTAGGTTTTATATATTGTCCATGCAGCTTTTGTATTAAAAGAGCAGAGTTGAGTAATTGTGATAGAGATGCATGGCCAACAAAACCTAAAATATTTATCTGGCCCTTTATAGGAAAAAATTTTTCACTCTAAACAATTCAAGACATGAGTTTTTAGATTGAAAGGGCCCACAGAATGCATATTGAATGAAAAATGAACCACACCAAGGCACATCCTTGTGAAATTTCAGAATAATGGGGAAGAAATTCTAAAGGGCTCCAAAGAGAAACATCAAGAATCGGTATGGCATTCAACTTTTCACCAGCAATACTGGAAGCTAACTGAAGCTGTTTCCTTATAAATTCTCGAGAAAACGATTTTCAACTTAGAATTCTATACCCAGAAAATGTATCTGTTAAATGTGAGAGGAGAATAAAGATAATTTAGTACATAGAAAACTCAGCATACCAACAAAACAAAATGGAAAGCCACACGGAAAGCAAACATTTGGACCAGAAAGGAAAAGTATGGCACACAGCTTAACGGTGGACAGTATTTAACTACTTTCAAAAGTCATTAGCACTGATGAGGGATTGTGAGGTGGGGGGCTGCAGGCTCAGAATGGTTTCATGTGTTGAATGTAACAGGGAAATCAATAAAAAATGCCTCAAACTATAAGTCAGGAACCAGCAGTAAAGCCACTAGAGGGATCAGTTAGAAGAGTAAGAGGGGCTGGCTGACTCTAGGCTGTCTCTGTCCTGAGGACAAACTTTGTCTCTGTCCTGAGGACAAACTTTGTGGAACCATTTGACTCTAAAATGTGTGATGTATAACTTTTACAAAAATAAGAACTAAATAAAGGATCAAATCTATTTCCCCGTTAAAAAGGGAGTTCAGGGAAAAGTCAGACAACAATTCCTACCATAGAGCAAGTAATTTTTTTTTTCTTTTGTAAAATAGCCAAGTTCAACAGGGGAACAGAAGACTAAACCTACCCAGAACAGTGTTCGGGAACTCAGAGGCCTTGGGCTTTCCCCAGATCTGGTAAGGTGTCCCTATTTCTTGGTTTCAGCATGATCTTCTGTGGCACCCAAGCCCTTTGTTTTCTTGACACGCTTTTCGTTGATGTGGAGAAATAGGACCAGTTCTCTGAACGGAGGCTGTAGTTTACAAATATTTCCTTATCTGGCATGTACGTGGTTGAGTCTTACATCTCCTCTCAGCGAGTCATTTGTTCTCTCTTCCCTCCTAACCAAGAACATTGAGGAAACCGCATCTGCCTCTTGTAGTGCAGTAATCGTTATGTTTTTCCAGTTTGGGATTTAGGAATTTTAAGTTTTGCAAACAGGTAATATTGTCATAATATGCATGCATTGTGCTAGGAGTTAGCTCAAACAGTGTGAAGTCTGTTTTCATTTCAATTAGGAGAAAGCCCAGCTTTGTAAGCCGTTCTGTCTTGCTTTCTTTACTACCAGGTTGTGTGCAGGTGTGCAAATCCTCTCGACACATCAGTGAAAGAGAAAATATCTATGTTCTGCCATGTTGAACCTGAACAAGTGAGTAGAAGCTCTGTCTTTACATGGATCTTTTTGCTCCTGATTATCCTGAAGTCTCCTAACCAGTTTTGTAAGGCTTATCTTTAGTTCAGGATTTGAGACCACAGACTGTTCCCTAGCAGAACTGAACCCGTTGGCTCTGTGACTTCATGACCTTGTCTTGTGGTTCCCCAATGTATTTCTCTGCAGCCTCTTCTCTCCCCTCTTGTACTGTCGTCTGCAGCCATGCTGAATGGTGTTCGTCCGTCCCCCCTCCCCCCTCCCTCTTGGCCTCACAATCCTATTCATTTTCTTCTTTGGGGGCCCAGCTAGGACACAGTATTATCTGAGCAGCTTTACCTGTCAAACCTTCTCACACTTCAACCTCAGTTTGATCTTTCTTCGGGCTCACAGGTGCTGGTGGTGAGCCATTATACTGCCCCTTATGTGTGTCTGTGTGTTTCCCTTAATAGACTTTGAGCTTCTTGAGGGCAGGGCTCACCTTATTCAACTTTATATTCCTGGTGCCTGGTGGCTAAGGTGTTGTAGGCCCTAAACATATTTTAGTCTTTTCTGTTATCTGTGCTACTGAATTCCCTATGGTTCAGGAAATTCAAAATTTTAGAACTGTAATATGTCTAAGTATGGTGCATGGTATAGAAATTCTAGTGGTGATAAGTTGAGACTGTGGCATTGGTCAGGTTTGGCCGAAAGAGAGTTTTTATGGATTTGAAAGGTTTTTTGATTAAGTTATAGATGCTTTGTTTTGCTGTTAGATTATTTGAAGGTCAGGAGACAGAGAGGGGAGAAGGAAGCAGCAGGATTAAAATAAGGGAAATCCATGTACAAGACTGTTAGGAGTATGGGTAGTCTTGTATGAATATAAAAACATTAAAATCATTGCCTGGCTTTAAAGGGAATAGAGCAAGAGGAAGCCTTTCCCCATTACAGAGCAACTGTCATCTCCAGCTCCACGATGGCCCAGGCTTCAGGGAGTGAGGGCAGTCTGGGGCCTGAGAGCAGCGTTCCTGGGTGTGATGTCTGAGCTGGAGCTGGGAGCCCTCTCAGAGGGCTTCATAACAAATATGTGTAACAGTAACTCACTGTTATGAACAGCCTTTTTCGTTCGTTAATCCTCACTCGAGGATAATTTTCCCGTTGATTTTAGAGAGAGTGGAAGGGAGGGGGAGAGACAGAGAGAGAAACATCCTTGTGAGAGAGGAACGTGGGTTGTTTACCTCTTGCATGCAGCCCGGCAAAGGCCGGGAATCGAGCCTGCAATCGAGGTGCGTGCCCTTGACTAGAATGGAACCTGGGATCCTTCAGTCCAGGGGCCGACATTCTAACCACTGAACTAAACCGGCTTGGGCATCAACAGCCTTTTTATCATGTATTTCAGTTGTTATTACTTTGGGTTTTTTGCTATTTGGGAAGCACTGATTCAGGTAGAAACCCTAATATTGTTCTAATTAGCACGTGAAAGCAAGAGGTTTCTACGAGAAAGAAAACAGAATAATTGTATGAATAGAAGGAAGGGATTCCTGTTTGTGTTAATAAGTCCAAGAAGGAATTTTGATAGCTGCAAATTAGCTAAGTTACTCTTTAGCTGTGCATGGTAGTGCTAATTTAAACAATGCCTTTAATTTTCTGTCTGGTAGTCAAAATGTGTGTTTTCTTGTTAGCTTTGCAAACAATTGTTTGGAACGCAATATTGGTTTGGCTCCATCCTAAAGGTTTGAGGAGTAAGATATACAAAGCAGTTCCTTTGGGATGGCAGATCTGACTCCATTTTGAAGTGGCTATGTTTGTCAAAGTAAGAATGCCCAAACCTGCAGAAAATTTTTATGAATTTGTTATAGTTTATTGGGGGCGGGGGGGGGGGGAGGTTGAGGAGGGCAGGACGGGGGATGTCTCTCAGCCTGGCCTGTGCCCTCTTTCAGCCTAGGACCCCAGGGTATCAGGTCTAAGCAGCCCAGATCCCTCTTTAGTTTGGGACTCCCACCCCTCATCTCCCCCTCCTTACCACCTGCCTGCTGGCTGCTGAAGAGACTCCTGCCACCACTGCTGTGCTCGCTAGCAGTGAGCCGGGCTTCTGGCTGAGTGGTGCTCCCCCTGTGGGAGTGCACTGACCACAAGGGGGCAGCTCCTGCATTGAGTATCTGCCCCCTCGTGGTCAGTGCTCATCATAGTGACCAGTCGTTCCTGCAAGTCATTCTGCTGTTCAGTCGATTTACATATAGGATTTTAATATAGAATTTGAGCCAAAACAGAGGTCACACCTGGAAGCAAGATCTCAACAGACTTGAGAAAAATGTGTCTTCACTTCTTTAATTATTTTAGATATTTCTATCCTAGCAAATGAAGTAATTAAATTCTGTTGTCATTAAAATGATTCACTTTAAAGATGTGACAAGTATTTATATTTTATGCCTGTTTTTTAAATTGTGTTGCTTATCTTATTGTTATGAGTTCTTTCTATATTCTGAACTTTTATCAGATATGATTTGCACATTTTTTTCTCCCAATCTTTTCATTTTCTTAATGGTACCTTTGGAAGCACAAAAGCTTTTACATTTATATGAACTCCATTTATTTTTCTTTATAGATTGTACTTTTGGTATAATATCTAAGCACTCTGTTTAACCAAGATCATAAAGATTTTCTTCTATGTTTTCTTATAAAAGTTTTACAATTTTACGTTTATGTTTAGGTCTAGGATCCATTGTGAGTTAACTTTTATATATAGTAACTTTTCAATAAAAGTTGAAAGTCATCTTTTTGCCTATATCCAGTTCTAGCTCCATTTGTTGACAGGACTATCTTTCAATAATCCTATATAATAAAAGCCTAATAAGCTTAGAGTCTGGTTGTCCAGTTGTCCATTCAAGCAATCAAAGCATAATATGCTAATGAATACTAAGGCCGCTCAACCGCTCGCTATGACATGCATTGACCATCAGCTTGCTGCTGTGGTCTGGCCGATTGGGATTAAGATGGGCCGGTCCCTCCCTGGCTGGCCAGCATCCCTCTTCGGTCCTGATTGTGTACTAGTGGTTCCTTCGGCCTGGCCTATGCCCTCTCACAATCTGGGACCCTTTGGGGGATGTTGGAGAGCTGGTTTCAGTCTGATCCTGCAGGCTAGGCTGAGGGACCCCACTGATGTATGAGTTCATGCACTGGTCCTCTAGTATTGTATAATTTTCTTTATAAAGTTGCTTTTTAGATTTGTTTATCTTTATAAAGACTTTAGGTTTATTCACAGGTATTTATAATTTACTATGTGAATGTCATATTTTTAAAAATTATATTTCTTGAGTAGATATATCCATGTATAGGAAACCCTGTGAATTCTGCCCATTGATTTCAAGGCAAGCTAACATTAATTAAATTCTGTTAGTTCTGATTATTTATGTATACATTTTCTTGTGTTTTTTAATCGATTAAATAGTAATATTGTATACAGTTAGTGAAAATTGTTTTAAAAATCCAATTGTAATGGCTAATATCTCTAGTAAATCACTGAATAGAAATAGTGAGAGTGGCCTGTTTTGACTTGTTCCAGACTTTTACATTAGTATTAAATAGCAAACTAAATGATGTTAGCTCTGGGTTTTTTATACTTTCCATAAAATTTCTAATTTACCAATAATTTTTATTATGGATAGGTTTTGAATTTTTATTAAACCTGCATCCACCGAGGTATTCTTTTCCTCTCCTTTAAATCTGTTCATGTATTGAGTCCCACACTGTTAAATTTTCTAGTGTGGTGATTCTGAAACTTAGCTTTAAAATTACTGATGCTGCCTCCTACCTCCAGAGATGGTGTGGAGTGCAGCTGGCTTACGGATTTTTAAAAGGTCCCCCAAGTGGTTCCATAACTAAATTTGAGAACCACTATTCTGGTGACAAATCTTCCTTGAACATGAATTTATTTTTTAAACAAATTTGTAGTTTAGTTTGTGATTAAAAAAAAAAAAGATATTTATGTCCACCCAGCTGGTGTGGCTCAGTGGTTGAGCATTGACTTATGAACCAGGAGGTCACTGTTCAATTCTCAGTCAGGGTATATGTTGGGGTTGTGAGTTCAGTCCCCAGTAGGATGCATGGAGGCAGCTAATCAATGATTCTCTCTCATCATTGATGTTTTTTATCTCTTCCTCTCCCTTTCTCTCTGAAATCAATAAAAATAAATTATGAAAACATCCATGTTCATAAGATATTAGTCACTATTTTTTTTTTAATTCTTGAGTTAATTGGTTGTGGTAACTTATATCTTTCTAAAAAAATTGCCTTTTCTCTCAAATTCAGTTATTTTCTCAAGGTCAGATAGCTAGTAGGAGACTGTCAGCCCTGTTAGCTTTTGTAAAATAACCTTTGTTGCTTTTTAAACAGGTGATCTGTGTCCATGATGTCTCGTCCATCTACCGAGTCCCCTTGTTATTAGAGGAGCAGGGGGTTGTAGATTATTTCCTTCGAAGACTTGACCTTCCTATCGAGAGGCAGCCACGAAGAATGCTGATGAAGTGGAAAGAGATGGCGGACAGGTTTGCTCCATAATTAGGAGTTGGGAATTCTAGCCCATTTCTCTTTTTTGTAGGGGCTCGGGGAATTCAGCTCATGTTAGAAAGGTTATAAATGGTAAGGAGCATTAAGAGAGGCTCTCGGCCTTCATGCGGTTGTATCATGGACAAGGAAGTCCTGGTAGAGTTGGCGTAGGTCCCAGGTCACAAGTGAGTTCAGATTACACACTGTCACCCTTCCTCCGGCCGACTAGAAACTCACCAGGTGCCCAGTGACAGCGGATCAGCACACATACCGGAGGCCCACACCGAGGACTGGCCGCGGCTGGAGCACTCCTGGCTAGCATCCCAAATATCTGAGCTGTGTTTGGGAACGTGTCACTCACCCTACACCAGAAAAGGATCAGCAAGGAAGTCCGTCTTCTCCTGCTGCCACTCTCCTCCTGAGGCTGAGGGCGGCCCGCATCTCACAGCAGACATCACGCAGGCCCAGAGCACTGGGTGTGCTAAGCCCTCATTCCACTGCTGTGAGGTTTTCATTTTGACATTTTCCCTTTCAGTCTTTGTCCATTGACATGCATATCTTCATGTAGCTACAAAAATGGCACAGTTTTAGGACCTTTTTCATAAAATATTATAAATATTTTTGCTCTGTTGCCGATTACATTTCATAATGTAATGAATATGAACTATTGTGTGGATGTCCTGTAATATATTTGACTATACCCTTCATCACACATTAACTCTTGTGAACTGTTGGTCAATTTTTTTGTCCTTTGGGATTTTAATTTCTTATAAAACAATTTGTGTAAGATTTTGAAGCCATCTCTTTGTAACAGCTTCTAAAACCACATTTTCTTAAAAAAAGCCAGCCACATTGATCTGAAAATGGTTTGCTCTTTACTGCTGGGCACATAGGACTCAGATAAATTCTTCCCAGACTTGTTTTTCTTCTCTTTAAAAAGGAGTTTAGGTCTGTGGTTGTATGTACGTGGTCATATGTAAATTCTAAATAATGTGTGGTTTCTTGACCTCGGATCGATAGATACGATCGCTTGCTGGAGACCTGCTCTATTGCCCTTGTGGGCAAGTACACTAAGTTCTCAGACTCCTACGCCTCTGTCATTAAAGCCCTGGAGCATTCCGCCCTGGCCATCAACCACAAGTTGGACATCAAGGTGAGGATGTGGCGCTGGTGCCGCTGAGGCATGAACAGGGAGGCTGTCTGCAGTCCGTAGATGCTGTGCATCTGCTTTCTATTTTTGAAGCTCAGAATTTATTTTTAGGCTTAAAAAGATTTATGGTGGGCCCCTGGCTTTCAGAGAACTGTAGAGCATTTTTAGGAAATAATGAAGGTAGAGATGGTCGGAATAGAAGCTGAGAGACAGTGAATGCTTGGATCTGACTATCAAACAACCAAGTAAAATTGCCCCAAAGGGATGGGGGAGGCCTGGCTGGCCAGAGGCACTTTGCACAATTGCTGGTACCTGTTACCCTGTCTGTGAAGTGGGAATGCTGATATTCACCACATAGAGCTGGGAGGTTTCTCCAAAACACATGTCTAGTCGCTGAGTCAGTGCTTGGAATAGGGGCAGCACCCAGTAAATAGCAATTACCTGCTTTGCTCTGCAATGTGGTAGGCAGAAGCCGAGCAGTGGGCTGTCAGACATGGCCCCTGCCTCTCTCCTTGAGGCGGTAGAGTGTCAAGGTCCATGGATTCCAGAGCCACACAGCCAGGGCTCAGGTTCTGGCTCCCTCGCTTACAAGATGTGTGACTCCAGGCAAGTTACTTAACCCTCTTTGTGCCTCAGTTTCCTCCTCTTTAACAAAGGATAGTGAGAGTACCTTCCTCATAGGACTGTTATAAAATTACATGAGTTCATATAAAGTGCTTAGTGCTTTGCCTGGCATAGAGGAAGTACTGTGTTTGGTAGCTTTTTTGGAAAACCTTGTACTTGTCCCTTTTATACGTTTTTCCCCCATCTCGGCTCCCCAGCTGGAGCAGGTGTCCTCACCAGCGACGCTGGGGTTTGCCTATTTCTCCAGTGTTTCCCAGGGTGATAGTTAAGTTTTCTTTGTGCTGGTGAACAGATTCATGTAGAGTGACCTATTACATGTTCTTAAAGAATTATGGGATTTCATTACACTGCCTGGCTTACTTTTTGCTAGTTCTTTGCATCATTCATTGGTTATGTCCACTTGGAGGTAGTCTGTGCCTCTCCTGTGTTGGATGGTGGAGGTGAGAGGTGACTAGAAAGTCAGGGAGGTCTCTTGGGTGTGAGTGGAAGGATTTGAAAGTCAAGTGTCATTTTAAAATGACTTTAAGATTGGGAAAGATGGGGCATCGATAATACTGTTCAGAAGTTATGAAAGATCAGTCCGCGGCGCTGGCATCATTAACCAGCTGCTTTTCTCTTTCTGACTGCACCCAGTACATCGATTCCACGGACTTGGAGCCGAGCACCTTGCAGGAGGAGCCTGTGCGCTACCACGAGGCCTGGCAGAAGCTCTGCAGCGCTCAGTAAGTAGCTCTGCCCTTGGTTTAAGGGGTCTTAGGTTGTGTCCGCAGGTGAAGTGCTGTGCTTTCGTGTGCTGGTAGTAAATCTGCTTGTTTAAATGTCTTTAATTATTGAAGAGGCTGCATACTGGGTGATTTAAACCTTACTAAAATACAGCTCATCCATGTTGTTGGAGTGGAAGAGAGCTTGTTACGGTTTTATTGCCTCTGTTGGTGATGCTTATTTGAAGACTAGAGGCCTGGTGCACAAATTCGTGCACGGGTGGGGTCCCTTGGCCTGGCTGGTGATCAGGTGGGAGGTTGGCCAGGGGAAACAGAGGCCCTGGGAGGTTTGGCTGGCCAGTTGGGGGGAGGGGCTGGGGGAGGTTCCAATCAGGACACGAGGGTGGGGCATGAGAGGTTGGCCGTCCTAATTAGGGCCAGTAGGCAGGGAAGGGGGTGGGGGATGGCGGCCACAGGAGGTTGGCCATCCAGCCCTGATCAAGGCCAATTGGGGGCTGTCTGGGGGTTGGGGGGAAGGCTGGAGCTGCAGGAGGTTCTGCATCTGCCCCCTGGTTGTCAATGTGTGTTATAGCAACTGGTCGTTTGGTCACTTAGGCTTTTATATGTAGAGATTTTCATCGAGAAGATTTGATTAGTATCTGTTGGTAGAGCCTCATAAGTAGTTTTGTTTTCAGCAGCTGCTATTTATCATCATAAAACATGAGCAGACTTTCTAGTTCACCAGAAGAATTGAATGTTATAGGACCATGTAGCTCTGGTTGAGACCCCAGGTCAGTGTGGCACTCAAGCTGACCAGGACGGCCCCTTCCTGCCAGGGGAGCACAGTAAGGCCAGAGGTGAAGGAAAAAAAAAAAAGTCATTTATAGTAATACAGATTAAAAATTAGGTAAGAGGCCAAGCCTGGGACAGATACTGTGTGGTGGCAGTGTTACAACTTTGCATGCCATCTTTTTTACTTGTTAGCACTTGTTAATGTCACTGAGAAAAGTCCATGGTTTTATGTGTGTTTTCTAAGTTCTTAGTGTTTCCATTCAGCTTGTTGGCAGCCTGAAATCACAGGCGTAGTCCAATAGCAAAGTGTATGGAGTAGCTTCATGACTTCTGTGTCTTGGAAACAGCTCTTTGGCCGGGCGTTGCAGTCTGGGCTGGTGGAAAGGGGTCGCCTGTGGTGTGCTCTCTCGAACAGTGGAGTGCTGGTTCCTGGGGGATTTGGTGTTCGAGGGACGGAAGGAAAAATCCAAGCTATCTCCTGGGCTCGGAAGCAGAAGAAGCCTTTTCTGGGTAAGAAGTAGAAGGTGCCTGTAGCCTGTAAGTGAAATGGGATCTCCAGACTCAACACAGGGGCCATCTTTCCAGGTAGTCACTCACTCAAAGCCGCTTTGGTTTTGTGTGGGAGAAATTCAAACCCTCCTTTAAAATGAGACCTTAAACTTGTGACTTGCATGTAGGTGTCATGGAATTTTCAAAGAATGACGTGGCAGTTAGGAAATCCTGTTTATTTACTGAACTTGGCTTTAAGACTTGGGGAACTGTTTTCCACCCTCACTTGAAGCACCAGTTGACTGTAATTAAGTGAAGTGATTTGAGATGCTTCCTCGTGCTGTAAATTTTAGGAATTTTCAACTTGACCAATTATAAATGGGAACTGAATAAAGGGGATAGGAAAACTTGACTTTTTGAAGTACTGAAAAGAATATTGGAATTGAGTAACTTCTGAAACCTGGAGTCTTTACATACACTTAGGTACAGTTTTTAGAATCCGATGCATATAAAGCATGTCAGGGGCGGCTTGCTCATAGCAAAGTTAAGAGAGTTTGTGGTTGGAATGCTGTGTACAAGCAGGACACAGCCCCAGGCAGGCTGTGGGAAATGTGGGAATGTCACCTTTTCCATGGAGCTTCATTCCTGTTTCTCTCCCACCTGCAAGGCGTGTGCTTAGGCATGCAGTTGGCAGTGGTTGAATTTTCAAGAAATGTGCTGGGATGGCAAGGTAAGTGTCTACTTAAAAACTTTTTAAATCCCTGGAGGGCACAAAGCCTGGTGCCTGTTGGTCTCTGGGAGCTGTGGAGAAGGACAGGCCCGCTTGGTCTCAGTACCGCTTGGGGTGCAGTAACGGGGACGTTTATTGAGGGAAAGTGGGCTTCCTCCAAGTGAGACCCCAGGAGGGAGGGAACCCAACTGAACCAGCTCTCTGTCCCGGCACTTCCTGTTCTGGAGATCCTCACACTTTATCACCATGAGCATCGCCCTGAGCGGGTGTCCAGCGAGAGAACTCTGGCCTGTGTGAGGCTGTGCAGTTTTTATGAACTTGAGCTGATTAGACCAGGGTTCCATTCTGGCTGTATCATTTACTAGAGGCCCAATGCACGAAATTTGTGCAAGGGGCTCAGCCCTCGCAGCCCCAGCTTTGTCTGGAAGGTCATTCAGAAGGTCATCAAACATCCGGTCTATTTAGCATACTATGCTTTTATTATTATAGATTATGGGTAATTCTAGGCACATTCCTTAGCCTTTTTGGGCCCCTGTTACTACTATAAAATGGGTTAATAATGATATCTATTTCACATGGTTATAACTAGTAAATGAAGTTATATGTAAATAGTCCCAGCACCGGGCCTGGAAATGGGAAATAATCATGTCAGCTCTGCCTAGCTAAGGGTATCACTGTGTCCAGATCATCCCGGGGCTGTGGCTTCCAACACAGTGGTTTATTTCCCAGTATTCTGTGAGGTGACTGGTTTCCTCCGTGCAGTGTGGCTGAGGTCACCCTGCCCTCACTCTGCCCAGCAGGGACATCGCCAAGGTCTCTCCACGTGGCAGCTCCTCAGTCACTAATTCAAGCTGAGCTTCCCCACGGCATGGGGACAGACCAGCTTCCACAATGACAAGCCCACTGTGCAAGCCCCTATCGAGCTTGCTGGTGTCTGGCCAAGGAGAACAACCTCACGATGTGAATACTGAGGGTGTGGTTCATTGGGGCCGCCGTAACCCCTTTGTTCTCTGTAGCCCAGCTGACAGGTACTAGATTTTCAGAAAGAACTTGTGAGTTCTAAGAAAAACAAAGCAAGGTGAAGGGATGAACCAGTGGTCCGGCTTTACAAAGTACTTGTGATCCTCCTGTGGCCAGCTCGCTGTTAGCAGGCTGATCTCAGTCCACATTTTCTCTGAGCCAAGGGGATAGGTTCTGGCTTCTGAGCTGGCGGGCACTGTCTTACACCACCCCCCCCCCCCCCCCCCCGGCGCCCTAGAACTGGCCCTCTGGGCACCATCGACCCTCCTGCCACCCTCGGCTTCCCAGGTGGATGAGTGACCTGGTGAGGAGCTTCCCTTCAGTTGAGTGCTGGCCTTGGTTTGGGCCCAGCAGGGGACGATGCCCTGCATGTTCAGGTAGAACGAACAGACACAGAATCAGGAGCTTGGTGCGTTTCCTGTTGGTCTTTAGTGGTTTTGCTTATGGTCAGATGATAAGTTCAGTAAAGGATAGAAAGGTTACTTGGGTTTTGAAATCAGCTAATTTCTGATTTAGCTATTGAGTGAGGCAGTTGAGTAAGGCCTGGTATAAGATGCTGAGAACGAAAGAGATAGTTCTTGCCCATCTTGAAAAGAGGCAGTCTGAAACAAAAAATGGAAAAAAGTTGAGATTCTGGTATATGAACCATCGTAAGGATGTGTTATATAAATAAAGGTTATTTATGTCATTGGTTTCCATGACCCCATTTTGTACAGCTTTGACCTCCCAGAGGGTTACAGTTGCAAAAAATGCATTTTATGTTTATGTTATAACTCTGAAACGCTGTCCCTAGTTTTTGTTCTAATCACTGAATGACGTTAAACTGTAAAGGGTAATTGTGATTTAGAACTTAGGAATCAAACTTTTAAAAATCAGATTTGCTTGTAATTATTTTCATAGTGCAAATGTTTATTTTTCAGATGCCAATTCTACAGAGTTTAACCCCAATACCAGCCATCCTGTGGTAAGTCCAGTGTTTGCTTCTCACCAGGGCTTACATGGTGCGGAAGGGACATTTGTGGAAGATGATGTTTAGAAACAGGAAATGGGACCACTTAGATCTGTCCCAAAGGGCCCTGAGGTCCTGCCTTTCAGACCCACTGGATAGGACGGGCTTTCTTTTCCAAGGTGTGGTTTCTCACTGCTCGTTTGCCACAGAAAGTTAGGACAGGCATCACCCTCGCCAGCTGCCGGGGAGGGGGGTCCTGATTAAAATAATTCTCCATCCCCAGCCCCCTCAGCTCCCAGGAGTTCTTTATAATAACACTGATATGAAACACTTATGGGCACTTACTGTTGGGCTAGGCATTCACTGCTTTATACACGGGTTGGCAAAAGTAAGTTTACAGTTGCTTGTGTGGAAAAATCTGTAATACAAGAGTAAATAATATAAAAATAAGCTTTCACATACAACTGTAAGCCTATTTTTGCCCACCCGTATATATTGATTCACTTAATTCCCAATGACCCTGAAAGATGGGCATATCATTAAAGAACTTGTGGAATATGGAACTGGCTTGTGTAATGGTGACCAGAGCTCTTTGAGATGGCATACTCGGGTGACATCCACCAGAGGAGCGTGGCTTGGCGGCGAGGTACACTGCCTGCCTTGTCTGAATCCCCACCCCGGGCGCAGGCCTGTTCTGGACACTGAGGTCTCTGTGTTAAACCAGATGGACAAAGCTCTTGACCTCAAGGCACTTCCACAGCATCAGTGTATGCTTGTTGACCTGAACTTGAACTTTGCTAACACTAAGACCTCAGGAGGAGAAAAAGGTTTTGAAATGTGGTGGGGGTGGGGAGTGGAGGAGGAGCAGGACACAGAGAGGTCAGACAGTGGTCAGAGGGGCACGGGACTGAGTGGTAGACTGACTGTCAGGGCTGGGGGCCCTGGCCGCTCTGTTCTAGAAGCGCTCGCTAAGCTGTCGGGGCTCAGTGAACCTAGATGAGCACCTTTGCCTCTGAGCAGCTCATCGGTCTCGTGGAGCGGGAGGGAGCATGTGATAACATACCTGTCTGGTGTACTTGGGCTACTAGTCCTCATGAGAACTGCTACAGCCCAGGAGCACTTGGGTCCACAGTGCTGGGGGCAGGAATGGCTCATGGGGGCAGCGGAGGATTCAGCCCCACCCAGTGAAGGATAGAATGATTACTGGGGATGTTTCTCCCTGTGTCAAACGCCCCTTAGCAGGAACGCCTGGGGAATTGGAGCTTCCAGGCCCATGACATGCAGTGCGGTGATCTAACGGAAGCAGGGTTTGGAGAGCATGCTTGTTTTTCATCCACCAGGTCATAGACATGCCAGAACACAATCCTGGGCAGATGGGTGGCACCATGCGGCTGGGCAAGAGGAGAACCCTGTTTCAGACTAAGAACTCCGTCATGAGTAAGTGCTGCCCCCGGGCAGCCTTTGGCTCGGCACCTCCAGGACGTGTGGCTTGCGGGGGGGTGGGTCCTGGGGTCTGGTGCTTTTGATTTGATTCTTTTCTTGCTTTAAAAGTTCCTTTCCCAGTCAAGCGTTTTTAGGATGCACTGAGGCAGGTGAAGCCACAGTGTGGGTCTTGGGCAGGTGACAGGCAGTGCAGTCGGGACCAAGGGGACAAGTCATCAGAATGAGGCAGTTAACCTCCACTGTAACCTCTTTCTTTCCTATACTGTGAGGTTGAACCATGTGGAATTGTCCCACAAAAACAGTGGTTTCAAAGTTCAATTTAAATAGATTTAACTCTAAAAGTACTAGCAGGTGCTAAAGATTTAGGAAAATTTGGGGAGGAATATATTTAAGAAAGCGAAGATGTCATTTTCTTGCCCACTGGGACAATGCTGTCTGCAGAGGCAGCTCTGTCTGGGGATTCAGCAGCAGCAGAGTTTGAGTCCCTTGAGTAGGTGACCCGTCAGTCCTCTCGTCTCTAACGTGCTTGGGTACAGCCACCTGCAGGGGCCGCGCTTGTGAGCCGGCAGGGGCCGCGGGGCTTTGACGGCCGTGAATTAACCGTGCGGTGCCGACCTGACGGGCCCTGTGGAGCTCCTAAGACATCTTTCAGGGCTTTGGATGTCCGGGGCCTCCTGGTTTGTCTTCCAGGGCAGTTTGCTCAGGTGGGAGGGTGGTGGTGAAAGTCTGTTTCTGTTCCAGTTTGTCTCCATGTGGTCGCAAAGTCAGAGCCCAAACTCGGCCTAAACTGCTGCTGCGAGCAGGTGGCTGAGGTGGCAGGAGAATCAGAAACAGTTTTCATAAAACTGGAAAGCAGGATGTGGTGGCGAATAGATTTTTTGTGTGTGTGAAATCAGAATTCTTTACATCCAAATGGTTTTGGCTGTTTGTTTTTTGCCAGGGAAACTCTACGGAGATTCAGATTACTTGGAAGAGAGGCACCGCCACAGATTTGAGGTGAGGAATTGGGCTTTATGACTTTTAAATTTTTCTCCTTTTGGTTGCTTTGGAAACAATAAGCTGATAAATTATTCTTCGTTCTTCAACAGGTGAATCCAGTCTTGAAAAAGTGTTTGGAGGAGCAAGGCCTGAAGTTTGTTGGCCAAGATGTTGGGGGAGAGAGAATGGAGATTGTGGAGTTGGAAGGTGAGTACTTGGGGTATTGTATTTAATGGAAAACATAGTACAATTTTCTTGGCACGTGGGGAAATACAAAAATGTAGTTGCTACCCTTGACCTAACAGAAGGGGGGGGGCACTGTCTTAGGAGGTGGGGGGTCTTGGTAAGGAGGTGCCTGGAGCCCGGGACACAGGGCCCCAGCTCTGGCCTCTGTGCCTCCTTCTCCCGAACGGGAGCTTGGACTCGGTACCTGAGTCCCTCTAATCTACTGTGACTCAACCCTTCAGACGTCCGGGGAGCCAGGGACAGGGCCTGGAGGGGAGAGGGCATCTGCTCCCACGTCTTGTGGGTACTTTTACCCGGGTTCCAATCAAGACGCTGTTTCAAATAATTGTAGGGTCTGTGCAAATGTGAAACATGTAATAAGATTCTGTCTCTGATGCATGTGGTGTGCACCTACCTAGTGAAGCTGCTTCTTGCGTGTTTCTGTTTCAGACCATCCCTTTTTTGTTGGCGTTCAGTACCACCCTGAGTTCCTGTCCAGACCCATCAAGCCGTCCCCGCCGTACTTTGGCCTTCTCCTGGCCTCCGTGGGGAGGCTCCCGCATTACCTCCAGAAGGGCTGCCGGCTCTCGCCCAGGTCCGGTCACACTAATTCTTCAGTGCTCCCTGGTTCCACTCAGCAGCCATCACCCCCGGGTGATAAGCCGAGCCCAGGAGCCTGGCTGGAGGCTCCTCCCAGGGCCATGTGACCTGTCGTCCCTGGGCTTCCTCAGGCCGCTTCTGTGCCGCCCATGACCTACCCCAGCACTGTCGAGTCCCCATCTGCAGCATCGGGGTTCCAGGATTACAGATCTAAGTAGGACCCTGTGGTCCAAGGGGAGCTGTGATTTTTCCCAGGGGGCCGGCTGCAGTTGTCAGCCGCTGGGCACCTTAGCCCACAACCAGTTAGTCACCCTGGGTTGGGGCCTAAGGTATCGTGACTGCAGCCAAGCTTGAATGTGTACCTTTGTACCTAGAAGCTCCCCAGCTTTATGCTAAATATGGGATGCAGTAGAGAGTCCTTCTGAAGTGTCCTTATGGGCACAGAGCTTACAGAAGCAGGGAAGCAAGGTGAACTTTTGGTGGGAGTTGATGAGTAAACCATCTGAATTCTACAGGGACACCTACAGTGACAGAAGCGGAAGCAGCTCCCCTGACTCTGAGATCACCGAATTGAAGTTTCCATCAATAAATCATGACTGATGGTAACGTCTGTGCTATTTTTAAGCTTTAGGTTTTTATTGTTGGTTTTAGTGATGGTGATAACACTAGAATTATAAGAATGTCGAGTTTAGTGTTAAAATTTTTATCTGCAAGAGAATGAAAATGGTACATTCAGTGTGGGCATCAAGTGGGTGAGACCCCTCCAAGTACTGTTCTACCCCAGTACATGCAGTTACCCACCTGCTCTGCCCAGTACGTGCAGTTACCCACCCGCTCTGCCCAGTACGTGCAGTTACCCACCCGCTCTGCCCAGTACGTGCAGTTACCCACCCGCTCTGCCCAGTACGTGCAGTTACCCACCCGCTCTGCCCAGTACGTGCAGTTACCCACCCTGCTCTGCCCAGTACGTGCAGTTACCCACCCTGCTCTGCCCAGTACGTGCAGTTACCCACCCGCTCTGCCCAGTACGTGCAGTTACCCACCCGCTCTGCCCAGTACGTGCAGTTACCCACCCGCTCTGCCCAGTACGTGCAGTTACCCACCTGCTCTGCCCAGTACGTGCAGTTACCCACCTGCTCTGCCCAGTACGTGCAGTTAACCACCCGCTCTGCCCAGTACGTGCAGTTAACCACCTGCTCTGCCCAGTACGTGCAGTTAACCACCTGCCCTGGGGACTCCAGTGGGGGACACCAGTCACTGAGCAGTTGTCTTCTATGGATTGCCTCATCCGATGCTAATCCGACTAAGTCTGGGAGAATGGGATTCTTCGCCTTTGATATTTCATGTATCCATAAACTTTGAGGTCTTGAAGGATGTGACAGATAATGTGACAACGTGGTAATTGTCATTTTTGCAGAGCCTCATGCCTTCATCAGGAAATGCTATAAGAGTGATACATGTGGTACTTTTATGTTGATTGCTGCTTATTCTGGAAATCCCTTAAAATTCAAATAATTATTGAGCAAACTCCGAATGTTTGTCTTTGGAGTGACAGGACTTGTAAGTCTATAAAGTGTAGTAGATGTGGGCACTGCCATGAGGCATACGAAGTCCTGCCAAGATGACTGAGTGAACTGTGTCAGCAAAAGCAGGCTGCTGCTGACGGTACCAGAGGGGGTTAGGGTGTCAGTGGGGAATCCGGGGTCTAAAGGAGAACAGGGATGTGACCTGGTCCCATGGGGTGGGGGTTCCCATCACAGGTAAGATGAGCAGATAAGGTCTTTCCCAGCGGCCAGGCAGGTAGCCTCCCTGGCTCCTGCACTGCCAGACCTGGTCGAGGGGGCACACGGCTGTTGCCCATCTGCTTTGGTTGATTAGCCACCTGAGTGAGGTGGGCCTGCGGAGAAGTAGGCTCGTTATGGGGGGAGGGGTGTGGTTGCTTCCTCTGCCGGGTGAGCGTGTAGCCCAGATGGCACGGCGGTGCTCTCCAGCCGACATGCTGAGGCTGACTGGCCACAGAGATGCACAGGAGAAAGGACTGGGACAGGAAAGGGTGTTTGGTCAATGATGTGGCATTCTCACCGCTCCCCTCAGTGGAGAGCTCGGTCCGCAGCACTGGGAGGCTGGCTGCTCTGAGGAGAGCACTTGTATTGGGGCAGATGTAGAGGTCCCTGTAAGATCTTGAAAACATGTGGCTCTGTAGGAATGATACGTTTAGCTGGTAATTATTCATGTCAGGCTCCTACCACAGACTTCCATGAGAAACAGACATAGTTGACTACAGTAGCTGACTCCAGATTCTGACTTAACTACTTTCACAATGCATACCTCCTGGAATTGCTAATTTCTTTTTTTTTGTTTGTTTTTAAGCAGGGGTGATTCTTCAAGAGAGCCTTCAGGCTTCGGGAGTTTGCAGCTTGATTTTACACTCGGCTTTTGACACTTCCTTTAAATTATGTTTTTATTAAGAATATTTTATTACGGGAAAGGGTATTGGAAGACTGTGACCTGCATGTCCCATCATGTGTATCGGCTCCTGCGCGGTGGCTGCCTGGTGTGACTCTCTCCTTTTCAGCCCCAGCCTCAGACAGGAGGCGGGACATCGGCAGGAGCGGTGACGGGGCAGCTGGGGTGCCCGCCAAGCGCCTCATTTCTGCACCACCTCGAGTCACTGTGGATTTGAGTGTGTGTCCTCTCGCTTCCCCAGGGAGGCCTAGACCATTCTCAAGAGCCTGCCGCATGCGCTTGGTGCGCACGGAGGGTAATTTTAGCTAATGCTTACAACCTTGGTGCTGGTGACCTGCGGGCTCGCTGCCAAGAGCAGCTAAACCAGAAACAAAGCCTCGGCACTGCCCCGCGCCGGGCGACTCTCCATGCCAACTGTGGCTGGTACTCGCTGTCCGAGGGACAGTCAGTTTGATGTCACGTGAACGGCAGGAAGTCTGTCTTTCTGAAGCATGATTTGAGAATCCCTGTCCGCTGGCTGGCGTCTCTCCTGGGGCTGCGAAGCGCTCCTTGCATCAAGGGGCCGCTCAAAAAAGAAGACTCTTGTGGGGAAGCTGCCTCTGAAACCCTCTCACATATCGACAGCTTTGCTCGAGGGACTTCTTCCTTCCGGGATGGCGTTACTGCAGTTGAAAGGCAATATGAACATCTATTTTCTTTACATGACGTTCTTGACGGCACAGCCGTGTGCCCTTACTCTGGCTGGACTTGGTGTAAACTCTAACTTAAGAAATAAATAATGCAGAACAGAGACGTGCGTGGTTTGTCATGCTCTTCATGTGCCGGCAGGTGGGAAGCGTGTGCAGGCCTGGCTCTCCTCCAGGTGAGCAGTCTTACATGGATGACCTGATAGTTTACAAACTAAGAAAGGAGCCCTTCCTTTTAATAGGATCCAGAATTTCCCAAAAGACTCCAAATTTAGATTCTCGGCATTTAAAGAGAGAAATTCAAAATAGCATGGGTGCTTGCCGAAACCGGTTTGGCTCAGTAGATAGAGCATCGGCCTGCGGACTGAAAGGTCCCGGGTTCGGTTCCGGTAAGGGGCATGTACCTTGGCTGTGGGCACATCCTCAGTAGAGGGAGAGCAGGAGGCAGCGGACCGATGTTTCTGACTTTCTGTCCCTCTCCCTCTCTGCAAAAAATCAATAAAATTAATATTAAAAAAAAAAGCATGGGGGCCATGTGCACTGTTCGAGCTTGAGAAGGGGAGTAGACATGTTGTTTGGAGGTGGAGGCCGGCCTGCCGAGCAGGGTCCTGGCCCCACATGCGTGTGGCCAGGCAGTGCAGCATTGCTTTGTCCCCTGCAGGTCCTCCTCCCCTAGCTCCTGGGTGGTTTTTCCTTCAAAGTGAACTTGGCAACACTGAATTCACGCTCCTTGTGATACGTCGGCACCCACCCTCTGGCTGCTTAGCGCACCTCACAAGCTGTCTCCTCCACAGAGTGAGGCAGGAGCTCAGGGCTCAGGCTGGGTTACAATCTCAGTGGTCAACACCATCCACTCATTGACAGTAGGGATGGGGGAGAGAAACGTTCCTCTCCATTTGGCTGCTCCATCAGAGATCCAGAAAAGAGGTGGGTTCCTTGCCCAGCCGGCATGGCTCAGTTGTTGGGCATTGGCCTGTGAACCAGGAGGTCATGGTTCCATTCCCAGTCAGGGCGCATGCTCGGATTGCAGGGTGTGCCCCAGTGTGGGGTGTGCAGAATGATTCTCATCATTGATGTCCCTTTCCCTCTCCCTTCCTCTCTGAAATCAATACATACGTCTAAAAAGAAGGGTTCCGTCGTCGCCACTGAGGCCAGAAGCTGGTGTCCCGCTGGACCCAGAGCAGCCTGGCTGCCTCCTCTCTGCTCCTCATGGGCCAGAACAAAATGTCCCCTGACAGAGGTCTCCATACTCCTCTTGTATCCGAATGTGGCTGATTGGGGGGTGGGGTGTAACCTCTCTTCCCAGCCAGTGTTTCCATATAGAAGCCATTCCCAAAACGGTTTTGACATGCCCGTTGGTGACGGCACTCCCTGGAACAGTGAGGACTTGGCTGGGTATGAGGTTTGCAAACGCAGTGGTTAGATGCTCCTGCCTCTCCCTATAAAAGTACCTCAAATGACAGTTGTTAGGGGCTGGCCGCTCGCATAGCCTTTCCAGAAGATGGACCCAGATGCCTTTCCAGGGCTGGTGAAGCCTGAGCAACCTGGCCTGCCACCCAGCTTGGCAGATGAGGCCGAAGCCGAGAAATGCCCAGGAGGGCAGCCTTCCGTGCCTGGTGTCCACTGATCAGTGCACAGAAGCTTTTGGGGAAGGAAACCTGGCCAAGCTTCTCCGGTGTCCTTCAAACCCAGTGACCGGGGCCGGTTCTTAGCTGCCCAGAGCAGCTTGGCTACAATGTGACTTAACCTGCCTTTGCAGAAATCAGCTCGTTCCCAATAAGCGTGTCAGGATCATGATGCCTGGGCTGGCATCTTGCATGTGAGCGGGAAAGGGGTGGCAGTGCCGGTGAGGGGGTGTCGTTTAAAATAGGGTGGGAAGGAAATGAGTCAAGCAGCTGTCTGGGGGAGAAGCATTTCAGACAGGGGAGGCAGCCAGTGCAAAGGCCCTGAGATAATGAAAGATGGTCAGTGTCGCTGGAATGCATGTGCAAGGGGAGGAGGCGGAGTTGAAGGCAGATGGGTCGGGAGGTCAGGGAGAGTTGTGTAGAGTAGACCATAGTTTGGGCTTTGCTCTCAATGTAATGAGTCCTTGAAGGGCTTTGGCCCAGAACTGTCCTGATCAGACATTGGCTTTTATAGCCTCTGGCTCTGCTGGTGGTGGGGCAATGGCTGAGCAGGACCCCCAGTGTCTGAGGGTGCTTGGAATGGAAGCCAGGCCTTTTTGTGCAGATGCCTGTGTGCTGAAAAACAGGGTACCTGAGGATGACCAGTGCACTGCTACTATCTGAGAGGTAGCACTTCTCCCCAAGGTACCCGGGCCTTAACGCAGGGCTAGACTGGAACCTGACCATCTGAAGCTCCTCCCTTCATCTCTGTGTGGTAAAAGCCCAGGGCTGGCTTAGCCTCCTGGACAGAGGGAAACTAGGCATGTGACTCATAACTCAGTTACACCCAACTGGCTAGCCAGAAATTCTTGAAATCATGAATCTTACTCCAGGTCCCTGTAATTTATTAAAGGGCTATGAGAACCACAGTTACAGCGTGCCAGGGCTGGGGGCTGCCTGCCTGCTCTGTAACAGGCGGTGCCTTGCCATCTGCAGAGGGGATTTCCCAAGATAAATTCCTTTCTGACCATGCCTAGCCAACTGGAGTCAACAGACCCCAGCCTGGGCAAGACGAGCATCTTGGGGACCGGGACAGTCCCTTTTAGCCCAGCCCCAGTATAGCCTGGCCAAGTCTTTACAGGTTCTTTCTGAAGGTGAGGTTCCTGGGGGCTTATGCTAAGAGCAATTTATTAGTTACACAGCCCGGAGTCTGCTCAGGATAGAAGCCACATGGGACCAGGCTGTGTGTGCAATGCTGCTAAAGGAGCAAGGAAGCCTGGTGCTCCCGTCCCTCTCTGAGCAACCAGATGGGTTTATTAGGAGATCTTTGGCTCAAACAGGCAATCTCTGTATCTCCCGGGGACAGTGCCAGCTTCATTCCTGTGCTCACTTGCCCGTGGGGCCTTCACAGGACACAGCAGGTGCAGGAGATGGACCTGCGCTGCTGCAGCATCTGCTGGAGCTGCTCCTTTTCGGCTGTCAGCACCTTCACCCTCTCCTCCAGCTTGTTCAGCTCCGCTGTCCACTTCTGAGGGGACATCGTAGAAGCCACAGTCTAAGCTGACATCATCTCAGGTCCACATACACTCCTCCCAGGGTGAAACTGAGGAAGGAGGGCAAGACCCAAAGAGCCTGGGGGTCTGCTCAAGGCCTCTGGCACTAGATTGGCACTGTTAGGTGGGGAAGCCTGGTTCCCAGGCCATGCAGACACCCCTGGGGTCTTGAGGGAAGCCGAGCACCCCAAGCCCTGGGATGACCTGTCCCCTGCAGCCTCCTCGAGTACCAGAGGCAGACTCAGATTGGCAGCCCCTTCTCCCCCAATGTCCTCTCTCCCCATCAGCTCCTTGCCTTCCTCTGCTTGTCTGACACATGATGTTTCTCTCTTGAAAAGGCTTTTCCTTGAGACTATGTCCAGCAATCCTTGCCCCTTATCTTGAGGGCCTGTCCCAAAATGTATACAGCCCTCGGGGTTGTCTTAAAACTCAATATTCTACTCTGCTGACTCCTCCAGCCACACAATGGTGGACTATGGCAGTGGTAGGGTTATTTCAAGTCAGCCCCTCGGGCACACTCCCGGGACAATGGAGCAGCAAGGGAAACCTGAGGGCTTGCTCAGGACTGCTCAGCTGACCAGCCTCGCCACTTACCTGTCTGCACCACTCCTGGATGGCGTGGACGGCCAGCGGGCCCTGGATGCTCCCCTCACGCCGCAGGAACACCTCCCCCTGGTCTGTCTCGTAGAGCTGAGGCTCAGCCTGGGCCTTGGGGGCGTGCACATTCAGGCGGATCACCTGGCCAAGGGCAACAACACCTCTGGGATGCTGCACGGAAGAGTGTGCAGCCCAAATCCTGCCCTGCTTGGTCTTGGTTCCGGCTCCTGGGGACAGCTTGTGGGGTTGGGGCAGGGCTAGGCCAGGTCTTTGTTCTCATCACCATTTCCTGGACTCCCCTTTGCACCACCTCCTGCCCAGCACTGCTCAGCAGAGTGGATGTGGGCCATCACGTGTAGAGTGATGAAAGGACAAATGACAGCACAGCCCCAGAGTCCTTCCTGTCCAGAGGCTCACCTTGAGGGGCGTGCCGCTGGCAGAGGTGTTGACCACTGGGATGAAAGTGAGCGTGTAGGCGTCAGGGAAGACCTGCGGCCTGAAGCCCTGCAGGATGGAGTCCACCAGCAGGCGCACGCGGTCCTCCTCGTGGTGGCTGCAGCGGATGCCCCGCACGAGCCCGCTGTCCTCCACGCCCACCAACAGGCTGCCGCCCTCGCTGTTGAGGAAGGCGCACACATAGCGCCGCAGGTGGTGCTTGAAGGCCAGGCTCAGGTACTCGCCGCCGCCCCTCTTGAACTCCATGATGCGCGTCTCACTGCCCAGGAAGGCGCCCTGGAAAAGCCGCTCCTGGCCCTGGATTTCGTGGTGCATGATGGCGCTGTCTGAGCGAGTGCAGCTGGGTTGGTGCATGGAGCTAGGCCACCTTGGAGCCTGGGCAGGTGAGGCATTGGGGCGCCTGGCAGGTGGGCGTCTGGAGCCTGGGCTGGAGCTTGGGCTGGGGCCTGGGCTGGGGCTAGGGCTCAGGCCTCTGTTCTCCTCCTGTTGGTGTGGAGCAAGAGTCCCTGAGCAGGGCAGCAAGAGGGACAGGCTTCCAGAACTCCCACCTCTACCACCCTGAGGCCCAGCTCACTGAGGAATCCCCGTCTTCCCTCCCAGGCAGAAGGATCTCATTCTGCTCAAGGTCCTGCAGCCCATGAGGGAAAGGCTGCTGGATCAAGTGTTGGAGCCAACCACTGGTTCTGCCCTCTTCCCAGGTGGACTGTGAAATGCATGGTGGGTAAGAGCTCTCCTTCCCAGGCTGAAAGCTGGGACGCCTGTAGGCCAATCTCTACCCAGATGGTTGGTATAGACCTCTGAGGCCCAGGACTGGGTCACCAGGAGATACCTAAGGTCCCATGTGACAGCTTCAGGTCTCTGAACTGAGAGGGGCCCCCGAGACCCCCACCCCCTTCCTGATCTTCCTGAAACCCTTGCTGATCACTTTCTGGACCACTGGCCAGCCCTCTTGAACATCAGCTTTCCTCAAGCCCTCCCTAGTCCCTTTCCATGGTTTCTGCACTATCTGGGGGCTCTGGGCATGAGCCCATGGCCACTCCCCTGGCAGCCCCTCCCTGGACTCCCTGCCTGCTGGGCTCCGGCCCTGGGAGCTCAGTGTGGGGAGAGGCATGGTGATGAGGGGCATGTTCCTATCCGCCCTGCAGTACTCAGAAAAGACAGGTGTATCAGAAATGTGAGAAACTGCCATACAAACACGAAATCAGGCTCACTGAGCTTGAAGTGCAAGTCACAGAGCTGTGTAGTTCTGCAGCAGTTTAAACACAGGCATTTTCACCTCAAAAGGAAAGATAAACCAGGATCACCTGTCTCATGGAGTGACTGGCATGGCCTCAGTGAGGCGACTATTCCCTCACGTTCCCAGTAGAAGCCAACTTTTCAGTCCCACTGACTGGGTCTCACGGCCCTCGGTGGCCTGGCCCCTGCCCTCCTTATTCCTTTGTCCTTTCTGCAGCCTTTAGCTCGAGCTCCAGGGACACCACCCTGCCTCCCTGCTGCATGTAACATTCCCCTCACCACCCTGTTCCTTTGTGTGTGCCGTGTGCCCCTGCCTGGAATGCCAGCCCCACTCCCTAAGTCCCCGCCCGGCTTTCACTCCCCCTGCTAATTTGTTCCCAGAGAGCAATGGGGGCCTCCTGTGTCCTCCCACGGCTCCAGGAAGCCACCATGCAGCTTTGTCGGCCATGTCTGGCTCTGCTCATAGATAGAGGGCTCCCTGAGGACAGGGCTGAGCCCTGGCTCCCTGCTTATAGCCTGGCATAGAGCAGCTGCTGGTGTTTGTCAACTGAATGAGGTGGAAATGAGGAGGAAATGAGGACCCCTGTGGGACCTGAGGCTGGGATGCAGAGGACCCAGGGAGGAGTCCCACACATCTACTTTTCTACACATGCTTTTGGCTGGAGGGAGTGTCCCTCTGGGAGTCAGCTGGCAGCGCCGGCTGCAGACCAGTTTTCTGGGTAGCAGTCCCCACGTTTGCAGAGCTGTCCCGTTTCTCAAAGATACCCCTCCACCTAGGGATGGCAGTCCAAACCCAGACCCCTGGGGAGACTCTAGGGCTTGCAGCCTGGTGGCTCCGGGAATGCCTCACTTACCTCCCTGTGGTGTGTGGGCTCATGGCTGTGTCCCAACACCAGCTCCTTCCCGCGGGCCACCAGCTCCTTGACGATCCGGCGCTCCTCCAAGGCCGTCTTCAGGCGGCAGCGGAGGGAGGCCAGGGTGTCCTCAGAGGTGGCCACCTGCACCAGGGCATAGGCCTTCCGCGGCTGCCTCACCACCTCAATGTGCTCCCGCACCACCGGCAGCTCCAGCCGCTCCAGCGTGTCTCGGAGCAGGCAGGTGAGCACCGGCACTGAGAAATGGGGGTTCAGGTGGCCTACGTAGAGAATATGTGCGCTGGGAGCCCCCTCCAGGCCTGAGTCCTCAGGCAGGGACTCTTCTGTGGGAAGCTCCTGCAGGGACTTCTTGCCTGGGGGCTCCATGAAGGGCTCCTGCATCTGTTTGTGCTGATCTCTCCCTGGGGGGCCATGGAGGGGTCTCCCTCAGAAGGGCTTCCGGGATTCCTTACTGCTGGCTGCTCTTTCCAGGACCTTGGGCTCTCACCTTGACCCAGGCCCTCCAGGGGACCAAAGCTCCTGGGATGTTCACAGATGGGCAGGCGCTGGGAAGGGCCAGAATGAGAGGGAGGGCAGAGGGCTAGCAGGAAGGGGCCTGCCAGCCACCCAGGCCTGGGACAGGAAAGAGAAGAGTCAGACAGGGCTGAGCCGGAGAACAGAGCATGAGCGCCTCCCCTCCAGTCCAGGGGAAGACAGGAGATATACCCAGAGGGACAGAGGGGACCAGGACTCAGGTCTCTGAGGCTCCAAGTCCTGACTGTGGCCCCACTGCTGCCTCTGCTTGCCTGGTCTGAACCTGAACGGCTCTGAAACGGGCAGGGCTCGGTCAGAGGGTTGTAGAGCAGAGGTTTAGTGCTTTGGGCACGCTGATGAAAGCTATGGCCTCTACCCCGAAGAATGGGCTTTGCATATATATGTATAACTTGTGAAGCCTCGTGGACCTCCCTTCCTAAGGACTAGTTTAGACTGAGTCCTCCTTTTGGTTCAGAAAGCATTAAGGAGGGGCAGAATGAAGGACAGAGCTGGGCCCCTACCCCAACTCAGCCTCCCACCAGGACAGGGACCTTGATTCTGAGCTGTGCACACACCAGCCCTCCACTTACCCACCCACACCCAGCTTCTGGTCTGTGTGGCAGTTACCACCAGCCTGCATCTTTTCAGATTGGATCCTTGAAGTTGTCAGGGCCTGTGGGCCACGAAGGCTGGGGTGGGGGCATTCAAGACCAACAGGAATAGAAGGACAAGGGAGGTCTATGACCCTCATGTCCTTGCTCTTCCTGGGAGGTAGTGGCCTGAGCTCCCACAGCTCCCTGACCCCTGACCAGCAGCTCCCTAGGGCACTTGGGAGCTTGGTGTGGGGTGGCAGCAAGAACCAAGGCTGTAGGAAGTGGGCGGGGCCTATGCAACTACCTCTGTGATCTCATGAGAGCCAATAATACCTTCTTGGCCAGTCTCAGGCACTGGGCTAGGCCAAGGGTGTAAAGTCCCTCAGGAGGATGCTTCCCTCACCCCCACCCTTTCTGTAAACATATACCAGCTTAGCCCCAGGGCTCCCTTGGGGCAGCTCCCAGAACTGCGGGGCTGAAGATGTACTTTCTCCCTCTGTAATGTCTCTCTAGGCCCTAGAGCCATGCAGGCCTCCTGATGCCCCCTCCCCGACCCGTCTCCCCTTCAGTTATCAATCCCATGCTCCGACTGGGATCAGCTACCTCCAAGATGGGTCAGAGTGCACACAGCTGGGTCCAGGGCTCCCTGACACCAGGCCCTTCTATGCCTGAGGTAGAGGAGAGCCCTGAACAATAGGCCAAGGCCCTTATGGGGAGCACCCCGAACGAGCAGCATAGCCTACCAGACCCCAATGTCCAGGAGTCTGTGGAAAACTGTGCCTACTCTGGCTTGGCAGCCCTGATCCTCTGGCTGCTTTGCGGAGACCGCGGTTAGAAGCCCACAGTGGCCGCGTGGAAGGGCATTCTGAGAGCTGGCAAGTACGCCCTTCTCCTCAGAAGTCTCCTTACCCACTCTCCCCCATCCCTCCCTGTCCCACCCACAGGCGCGGGCCCTAGCCCCAGAAAGGAAATGACTGACCCAGAGCGCGACAGCGAATGGCTGAACTGGTGGAAACCTCAGCCGTGGCCCTGAAGTAGGGGTACTTGGCTTCAAATGCCTACTTTAACACTTCCTGGCTATGATCTGAGCTTCTCTTTCTCATCTATAAAATGGGTTTGTTGTGAAGATTAAATGAGCTCATTCTAACTCATGTAGAGCAGTGTGGGGCACACAGTGACACTCTCAGGTTATACTGAACTGTGTTGCTGCCCCTACACCTTCTCTGCCATCCCATGAGAAACAGGGATGTGTGGCCCTGGCCTTGAGCACCTGCCCCTGGCCCAGTCAGTCTGCACCTCTCCTTGCCTGAGGATGTGGATGAGCCCAGCCACAGCACAGCTCAGGATCTGCTGCACGCACCACTGTCTTGCTGGCATGCAGTGCTGGGGCCCCAGGGGACACCTGGCTAATCTCCTGTTCGTTTGGGATTTGCTGGAATTAGAAGAACTCAGGGATCATTCTTGTCCAAGGTCCTCATTTTATATGTGAAGAAACTAAGACCATGAGGAAGGACTGACCTGCCCACTGGAAAACAGTGATTTGGCTATTGATTAAAAAGACACTGGCATCTATATTGCTTTTTATTTACAAACAAGTCAACATAAAATAAGTCCAGATGGCAGCGGGGCAGCTGTGCTGACCTGCTTGCGAAGGAAGCATGTGGACAGTGGAGTGGGTGCAGCCAGACTCCAGCCTGGAGACCCTTTCCTCCTACCACCCTAGGGACTTCTTGGCCTAAAATCATTGGCCAGACCTTCTGTGGCAGCAGTTCGGCGAGGGCAAGGAGCTGTGCTGGGTCAGTGCGGGCAGGGACTCCCATTCCCATGGGTGAGGCTGGGCGAAGGACCCAGTAAGGAAGAGAGGGGAAGGTGACAGGGATCCTCTCCTCCCAACACTGAATGATGTGGTCAATGCTTTATGGGTCTGTCTGTCCCAGAGAAAGTGCCCTGAGGTAATATCCTCTGTGAAGGGGCCACACCTCTCTGGGACCAGGGCAGGGCAGTCTTTCTCTTCCTGAAACCCCATGTTTGGTGTGAGAAGTAGGAACTGAAGAGCTTGCCCAAGTGCCAGAAACAATAAATAACAATACAAAATGATCGTTTTTTTTTAAAAAAGGTAGAGGTTTGCACCATGAGTTTGGAATCTGGGCATCCTGTAGAAGGCAGGAGCTGAGGGGCAGTGGGTGCCACACCAGGCCCAGCAGGTGGTAAGAGACTAGGCACGAGTGTCAGTTCAGGGCCCCACCTTCCGAGGCCTCGGATCCACCCCTTTGCCATCACATGGCAGGTGTTCAGTCTAAACTTCTGAGGCCACCAGACTTGGGAAATAAATAGAGGGGGCCTCAGAACAGAGGCAGGACTGAGGGGAAGAGCAGCATCAGCCCTGGGTCCCACACTCCCCCTCCTCAGCCCTTCATGGAAGGACATGGAAGGTAGCAATGGGGGCTCCACAGCCTCCTGCAGTCCTGAGGTGCGCCGAATGCCACCAAACAACAGGAGCCGGCCGATGGTCGGAGAATGCTGCCCTGTCTGCTCCACCCCTCAGCTGTCAGGCCTTGTCTTCCTGCTCAGAACTTGCCCTGCTTCAGCCGGTCAATGTGGTAGGAGAGTTTGAGTGCGGGCCCCAGCTTCAGCCCCATGTACTTCATCATCACGTCGCTGCGCAGCAGGAGCAGGGCCTTGCCGTCGATCTCCTGTGGGGCGTGGGAGAGGCGCCATCAGAGGCCTGGTTGGTCTGACCACCCCAGGGCAGTAGAGCCACATGGAGTCAAGTGGACCTGCTGTGACACTAAAGCCTTCCTGGTCTCCCACCTTTTGTCTCCAACCAGCCCTCCCCCACAAACAGCCATTGCTGAGCCCACCCGCTAAGCTCTTCACACGTTTGCACCCTTTCCTTCCTCCGCTGAACCCTCCTAGACCTCCGAGTCCAGCTCAGTTCCATCTCCTCTAGGAAGCCTCCCCAGTCAGTATACGAGTCACTTCCCACGGCTGCATGTGACCCTGCTTTTCTGAGTCCTCTTCCTTCCGCAGCGGCAGGGACCATCTGTGTGAGCTAGACCCAAAGCAGGCACCTACCGGGCAGCTCTGAGGCCCCCAGGCCTGAGCTGAGAGCGCCCTCCAAACCCACCTGGCATGGGAAGTTTAAATGATCAATGAAGGGAGCAGTTCTATTCTGAGTGCCCACAGGGGAGAACTGCACCAATCATCAGGGGCTCCAGGGAAATGGCCTTGTGCCCCAAATCAGAAGAATGGTCAAGGTGGGGATTAGGAGTAGTTCCTGGCCACAGGGCCATTTGGTCACTTGAAGAGATGTGTGAGAAGCTAGGAGAAGACGAGGGCCTGATGAGGGTGAGAGCACGGAGCCACTTGGCAAGGGACTCTTTAACGTGGGCCAAGGCCCCCGATTCTCAGGCTAAGGCTAGCAGGTGAGAGAGCAGTGTTTCTAGGCAGAGGAGGGTCTGTCCCTGCGCAGAGCCCACAGGACACACATGCAGCAGGAATGTGGCTGCATCAGATCTCACACCAGCGGAATAGGCTGGACTCAGTGAGGGTTGACTGAGACTCAAGATTCTGTCCCTAAGTTTGTGTGGTCTACTGAGCTGTACCAAGGGACCTGGAACAAATGTATATATAGCCCATGCCCTTAAGAGTCTACAGGATACGGAAGCAATACTCCCAGTGAACCCGACAGAGATCAGCCAGGGGCACCTACGTGTTTACGAAAAAGGTCAGCATGGGGTCCAAGCTGAGGATCAGCTTCCCGAACAAACTGCATCACATCCTCAACTGTCCACGAGGAGGGGTCCCGAGCACTCATTCGAGAGGTATCCCGGCTTTCCAGGTATCGGTCCGACCCTGCAGGACAGAGGGACAGCTGGCATCACGGGCAGGAACTGGTTTGAACTCCCCACCACCCTCCTGGGCGTGTCCTGAAAGGTCCTATGGGTTAGCTAACAGCAGAGGGACCCGAGGCAGCAGAGGGAGGAAGGGTTTCCACAACGGGTCTTTGTAAGTTAAATCTTTGTTCTTTAAGGGTAGATCTGATTTTGAAAATAGAAGGAATTTTACACTGAGGCTGTGACTCATCCTGGAATCCAGTTGGGGTAAAATGAGGTAACGGGCTTACTTAGGTTCGGTGTGGGGCTAGTGGGTGAAACTGCTTTTGCTGTGGTTCTGGTGACCACTACTGGAGAGACCTTGGGAACTGGGCAAGAGCAGAGCCCAATTCTTGGGGTCTAGGGAGAAAAAGGTAGAGAATAAAACCCTGGGGAAGAGCTGATCTCACTAGCTGATATACAGAGGCAGCAAGTTTTGCTTTGGCTTTCCGAAGCCTCAGCATTACTTTAGTGCCCTGCTTAGAGCTTGTATCTCAATTGTGGCTCAATCGCCACTTCCCTGTAGGAGTTGGGATTTCTATTCTGATCATCACCTGCCACAGATCTCGCATCCCTCTTCCTGGAATGTCTCTCCTCTCCCTTCAATTTCTTTTCTTTGGCAAACCCCAACTTAGCAAGCAAGAGATGACTTCAAGGACCAGCTCCTCTATGAAACTTTTCTATGGAAATAACTGGCCTCACAAAGCATTTCATGTATCCCTTGTTACAGCTTAACCTCTACATATTTCTCCCATCACATCACCTAATAATCTATTACCGGGAAAGCAGTCAAAGCAGACTTAAAAAGGAATTGGATGGTGTCAGTCCCTAAAAACTCGATGAATTGGCCTCCCATCACACCTGACAGGACAGCACAACTCCTTGGCTTCGCAGTTGCTCCATCACCTGGCCCTTCCTCCTTCTGACCTCACATCCTAGGCCCCGCCCCACCTTTCCCTCAAGCCAATTTTCTTGCTGATACTTGAACAGGCTATGCTCTTATTCTTTGACCTGTAATTTCCTTTGTCTGGAATGCTCTTTTTCCAGATCTTTACATACCCAATTCCTTCTGTTGAGATGAGACATTTGGGTCTCATCTCGACATATTCCTTGGAGTGGCTTTCCCTGATCTACTATTAAAAGTACTCCATTCCCCATTGTCACTTGTTAGAAACCTCACATTGTCTTCACTAGCAGAGGGGTGTTGACAAGAAACCAGGAAGGCTGGAGACCTTGAGCTCTGAAAGATCAGAGCTCGGCATCCACGGCATCCACTGTTGAGTTGAGACAATGGTAGCTGAAGCAACTTCTACCTTTTAGTTTTATGTAAATCCTTGCTGATTGGCTATTACTGAAATTGTCTGTCTAAGGGCTATGGGTGTATCCCAAAACCTGAATAAAAGGGATAGCAAGGCCAGAGCAAAGCAGAGTCCTTCCTCTTGAGGTGGGCTCCTTTCTGGCCCCAATTCCCAAATTTATATTTTATTGCCTACTCTCTCTCATTTGTGTGCGGTCTCCTCCAGAACCCAAACCCTGAACCTGAATCCTGAACCACATGGGACGTGGGGGGTGGGGGGAGCGACACTCACAGTCACTCTCAACCCCACTACTCTATAGTTTCTGTTTTTTATTTCCTGCACATACCCTGAACCTGAATCCTGAACCACATGGGACGTGGGGGGTGGGGGGAGCGACACTCACAGTCACTCTCAACCCCACTACTCTATAGTTTCTGTTTTTTATTTCCTGCACATATGACTATCTAAAATAATTTTATGCATCTATGTCTTCTACTTTCCCCCCTGCTATGTCCTTATGATATTGTGATTTCTAATATGAAACATATATATTTGGTCTTAATACCTATTTATAAACTCTTGAAATCCTTTAAATTTTCCAAGTGGCGAGATAAAGAAAGGTTATTTATAATGAGCCCTTTCATTATGAGTATGTCAGTGAGGTGACTATTGGAAAGATCCTAGAAATGGGAATTGGTTGCCAGAACAAACCAGGTGGCTAGAGATTTGGACCTTTCAGGTCCACCTCCTGGAGAAGGGAGAGATCGAGCATAATCATAGCGGCCAATGATTTAATCAGTCATTCCTCTGCAATGAAGCTTGGGCAGGGCACTGCACAGACCAGGGGAGAAGTATGCTGGATTAGAGCCACAGAAATTCCATTGGCTTTTTAGAGGTGGCAGTAGACAGGAAGTTGGGGAGAACTCTTTATAGCCAGCCACTTCTCCCTGCCCTGAAAGTCCCCTGTGATGCTAAGACAGAAACCAACTCAGAGATTATGGAGAGCAGGACAAAGTGTCCTTTTTAGATCATCTTAGCTAATTCCTCTACCCAAGGGAAGCTAGAAATCACACACATACACACATACACACACGCACAGTATTATTCATGTGTGTCTGTGTGTGTGTGTGTGTGTATATATATATATATATACACACACACACTATCTAATAAAAAAGTAATATGCAAATTGGCCACACCTCCACTATACCTACAAGCCATGCCCACCAGCCAATCAGGAGTGAGTATGCAAATCAGTCAGAAATCCCTCGAGGGTGTAGGCTGGGCTGAGGGACACCCCCCCTCCCACCATGCACAAATTTCATGCACCAGGCCTCTAGTATATATTATAAACACATATATATGCACATATATAATGCTATTATATATTATGTGTTTGTTAGCCTATTTCTGTTAGAATGTACACACTACGGAGATAAAGACAATTGAGCAAAGACCTTTAGGTAGAGGGTTGAGCAGGGAGGCAATGTGCCAGAGCAGAGTGAATGAGGAAAAGTGGCAGGAATAACATCTCAGAGGCGTGTATGTGTGTGATGGACAGGGAAGTGATGGTGAGGTAACAGAAGACCTTGTAAGCCACTGAAAGACCAGTGGCTTTTCTGAGCAACATGAGTTGAATTTGAGCACAGGAGTGACATGAACTAATTTATAACTAACTAAGAAATTCCTCTTATAGTCTGTGTTCATAATAGGTATTAGGGGGAAAGGACAAGTGAAGGAGACAAGTTGTAAATGAGTCTCTTGTGACAGTCCAGATAAGACATGATTGTGGCATGCACCAGGCGGTAGTGGTCAGTGGTGAAGAGAGGTCTGATATAGGAACATTATAAAGAATTCCCACCACCATCCACTCACTTAACCCTTAAAACAGCTCCTGAGCTAGAACCGGTTTGGCTCAGTGGATAGAGCATCAGCCTGCGGACTGAAGGATCCTGGGCTCGATTCCAGTCAAGGACATGTACCTTGGTTGTGGGCACATCCCCAATAGGGAGTGTGCAGGAGGCAGCTAATTGATGTTTCTCTCTCATTGATGTTCCTAACTCTATCTCTCTCCCTTCCTCTCTGTAAAAAATCAATAAAATATATTTAAAAAGAAAACCCAAAATACAGCTCCAGAAGGAATTATCATCTTCAGTTTAGAGATGAGAGACATGAGGCTCAGAGAACAGAAGGGACTTGCCCAAGACCACATAGGCAGAAGGAAGGAGATGAGTTATGCCCTGTCTCTTTTTTCCTATTCCCAATTTTTCAGACAGACTATATCAAGGTTCTCCCCCTCTACCCAATGGGAATAGCTGGTGGTTACTCTTCAAAGAAGGGAGAGGGTCTCAATCTGGGAATGACTAAGGCAGGTGAGGCACCTCCACAGAGGCCAGACTAACAAATAGATGCCCAATCATCCTGGATCATGAAATAAGAGGGGATAAACTTGACATCCATTAAATTCTATGAGAGAAACAATTTTAGGGCCAACTGAATGGAATCCTTTCATAGTCTTATTGAGTTCTTTGGGATTAGAAAAGGTCTAACAGACTCAATGTATTCCAAAGGAAGAGTAAAGATGCCTGGGGACAACAGTGACATCTGAGGCCAGTGCCACATGAGGCACTCCTAAAGGAAACAGGGCCTGGGAGAAGATCACAGTAGAGCAATGCTCTCCTACCTGGGGAATGAGTTAATTTCCAAAACGATCCCATAACCCTGCTTCCATCAGATCCTTTTAACACTCCTGTGGAAAGACCAGGTGAATGTCACCATCTTAATTTTGCATATGAGGAACATGAAGATGTGCGAGGTGAGATGACTTACCCGAATCTCAAGGCAGGGGACCAACTCTCAGTTCTATCTCTACTTCAGAGCTTCTCATGCTCCACTTTGCTGCCTCACGGCGGGAGGGGCATTCCAGGCTTCTTGCCCTGTCAGCCTTCCCGAAAACTCTCTCCTGGAGACACCTCTTTCCATTGCAGGCCTTGCTAATGGAATCTCCTTATTTTTTTACAGCCCACACATTCGTGGTGGGCTGTGAAAGAATAAGGCCTTTTGTGGGAAACACCAAAGTCTGTGCCCTGGGGTGTGAAGATGGATCTCCTATATTCCCATTGCTACTTTTAGACCATCCTCCTATGAAAGCTCATGTTCTTCAGAGGCCATACTTTTGTCTATAAATCTCAGTGTTTCTATCCCTTGTTAAATGAAGACTTTTTGGTATTTAACTCACTGCTTTCTATTCCACCCCAATACCTGCCATAATTTGCAGAGGCATTTGGCAATCTATTCAACTTCCTTGCCTCTCTCTACCAGTGACTTTCACATCTATTCTACTTCAAATACCGATTGCCAAATTCACTGTCTGGTTTTTATCATCACTTGGATCAATTTTAAACATCACTTAAGAATTTTAAAGATGCCACTTTTTGACCTCAACCCTATCTTCCCAACTGTCTTGTGACTTATGTCCATTATAACCTTGACATAACAGGATTATCAACACATCAATCTTACAGTTCCCCATCCTTCAGCCTTCTCTTAGCCTTGCTTCTTCCCCACCTTGCCCAGATCCAGTGTTGATCTAAACTCCTCTCCTTCTAGCTCCTCGATTCCTTTCTATGCTTCCTTACTCCCTCCCCCCTCTTGTCCTACTAGCTCGACATAAACATGAAGCCTTAATTTCAAACTCTTTTCTTACCCCACATCTAGGTTTCTAAGAACCACAGAAGAAAACTATGGCTCTTGGAAACTTCCAAATTAGTCTGCAAGCACAGTTGGGCCTTGGTGTTTCCCACAAACAATGTCCTTCTCCTCCACCCATTTCCCCCTGTCTTCTTTAGGACCAGTTCCATCTTTCTGACTCCTACGCCTTCCTTTACTCAGCCCCTCTTCACTTGCTCATGGCCATAATCTTCCCTCCAGTGTCAGAGAATAAGGTGTGCCTCTGGTTTAAGAGCTATCTGCTGGTGCCCTTTATCCCTAATCTTTCCTACAACTCTCAAGGCTTTACTTTTTCCTCTTTTCCATATTCTTAATTTCTTCTACTTATTCAAGTTGTCTACGGATAAGCATGCCGAGAGTGCTTCCATTCCAGAAGACCTTCTTTGGAAGGTCATCTTTCTTTTCTGAACAAACTCTCCTTGATATTCCTACCCACTGCCATCTGCCCTCACTATCCTTCACAAACATTGAAGCTACAAATCCAGCAGATATTTCTCCATCCTTATTTTACTGACCCTTTGCTGTGCTCTCCTTAAAACATTCCCTATTGCCCTGGCTGCCACAATATTAAAGTCTTCTGTTTTTCCTCACATTTGACTACTCCGTTGTCTCCTGGGTGGGATCTTCTTCCTGTTCCTATCTCCCCAGGACTCCATCATAGTTAACTGTTTTCATCCTACACATACTCCTGGGAAATGGGTGCCATTCACCCTACAGCTTCAACTACCATCTATGTATTGATAACTCTCAAATATTTACCATCTCATCTCAAAACCTGGAAGACATCCCCACTCCCTTCTTCCTCACCATCCTCAAATTTGACTAGATTTACCTGGTGAATAGTTTCAAACATAGTCTCTCTTCTACAAACCTCTACCACTGCCCTAATCCAAGCCTTTATCACTCTGGTCTGGCTCATGCTCGTAACCTTGTAACTGGTCTCTCTAGTCTTGTCACTCCTCTAATCCACCCTCAATACAGTAGTTAATGATCTACTGAAAACAAACTTTTTTAGATCTTACCTCTAATTAAAAGTCTTCGATAACTTCACATTGCCTATAAGATCAACTCCAAACTCTTTAATGTGGCATTTAAGGTCCTCTGTGGTATAAGCCTGACCTTTCCAGGCTTTTCTCTTTGAAGTCAGTATTTTCCTTTGATTCACTAATCAGCATGCAGTTCCTGGCACACACTGTGCTAGCTCTTTCCCTTTGCCCTTATTCATGCTGTGCTCTTGTGGAAAGCTCTCCCTCCCCTACCACTCCTGATAGGGCCGTTCATACAGTCACCCTTCAAGTCACAGAAAGGCCATCACTTCCTCAAGGAAGCTTCCCCTGGACATCTAGCTTGTGTTAGGTGTTCCTGCTTGCAGTTTTTATACGAATAGAGAATATCTCTGCAACTGCACTAAGGTGTTGTTTTACAATTACCTATTTAAGTATTTCTTCCACAATACTGTGAGCTCCTTGAGGACAAGAAGTGACCAATTTTTGCATCCCCATGCCAAACAGTGTTCAAATAAGTGGCCATCTAAGGAATGAATGAATTCTTCCCTGTCCCTTTGGCTCTCTGTTTTAGTTATCATTATTCTCAAGCCAATCCCAGAGCTTCAGTCGCCTCCCCAGGCATAAAAAATGATAAGCCCAGACCCTAGCCCAACCACCAGACAGAGCGAAACAGAGCGAAGTCCTTTCTAGCCTCCCAGAGCTCAGGAAGGAAGAAAAGAAAGAATGAAGTAAGGAAAGAATGAGGGAAGGCAGGAGGGCCAGAACTCTGATAGGCTTACCCCTGGCACATAGTTTACGCATAGCTGAGGCAGCACTCAGTGAGAGGCCACAGGATGGAAGCAAAGGCCGGTATCCAGAGGTTCGAAGATTTTGGGAAGTGCTGACAAGGTTGGTGGGTTTCAAGGTGGAGTCCATTGAGTCTGAGTGTGGCTCTAAGGATCGGGCCAGACTATTCCCTAGTACAAAGGTTTCACCTGGAAAACAGTAAAACAAGAGTTAGAGCAGGGAATAGTCCAGAAGGACTGCTGCGGCGCTGGCTCCCAGACACTTGTCTGGATGAAGCAAAAGGCAGCCAAACAGGAAGTCCTAGGCTGGGTCTCAGAAGGCCTGTGCACTAGTCACCACTCTGGCTCTCACTAGGTGGTCAGAGTCAAGCCCAGTGCCTCTCTCTGGATTTGAATCTCCTCAGAGATACTTCCTCTTAGACTAGACGGTCTTTGAGGTTTCTTCTGGTCTAGATATCTTCTGCTTTTTCTAGCTAAGGAGAACCTTAAAAAGGAAGAGGCTGCCTTACACATAAGCTGCTAGCAAAGAATAGGGTGCTGGAGGAGAGACACTTGCTCAGGAGGGCACCTCAGCCAGCTGTTTACCTCAGAAATGCTTCTTGATGCCTGGCTGAAGAAAGGCCTGTCTGCAAAGGATCTGCTCCTATGCCCTCCATTCCCTTCTTATTTGCCTTGTTCTACAGAAACATTCCAAGGACGCTGGGATGTACAGTGGTGAGAATGTGGGCACAGGACCAGAATCTGAGTTAGAATTTGACTCTGCCCTCTGCAGGCAAGGTGTTCCCTCTGACCTCGTTATAACATAGGAAGCCCCTTTCTTCTAAGGGGCTTGTAAATATCAAAAGGAAATAGCTATGAAAACCTTTGTAAAGGGAATCTCAGCCTGACATTTCTATACCCAGGCCATGGCCCAACACCAGCAGCATCCCCTAAGCACTGCACTGCAGAACCTGAAGCAAATTCTGCCTCATCACTGGGTTCTAGACATCAAAACAGCTCCTGGCCATAGCATTCTCTGCTTATGACATGGGGTGGGGCTGGGTAGGTGTCTCAGTAATTGGACCATATCACTGTCCTTTGTGTTTCTTCTCAGAATTCTGGTGTTTAGATAATGCTTGGGATCCATTTAGGTCCTCTAATAAATAATAAATTCAAGCTCATTGTCTGGCATACAATAAGATCTCTGTGGGAAGATGGTTTAGGATTTTAGAACTGCTTTCAGCTACTCACCTAAAATTTCTTGGTAACCATGGGCTTAATGTTAAATCTAGCATGAGACAGATTTCACCCTTATCTCGGGGAAAGCCTTCCCCTAGAAATGATTCTGGAAAGAGAAGTCTCTAAGGCTCCAGAATACCTAAACCATACCCACTCCCATTCTGCAGGTGAGGTTCCAGATTCCTATTTTCTAGGAGAGATGACTACAGCATTGTTCTGCCTTGAGACAAGGACAGGAACCCAATCCAGAAAGCAAGGCCTGAGTACTGTGCCTGAGCTCCTGCCTTTTACTAGTGTGTCATCCTCAATAAGTTGTCTTCTCTGAGCACCAATTTCTTCATCTGTAAAATGGAAAAACCACCCTTTGTCATGCTGAGAACATCAAATGAGGAAATGGAATGGGATGAACTTTACAAAGGCTGAAGTTGTCATTCTTCATTCAGAGTTAACAGTGGCAAACTTATATATGTTCTCCGCAATAGCTCAAAAAAAAAAAAAGAGATAAAGTGGAATTTCTGCATTTGTCAGGACAATCTCACCTTTCCAGTACTCATTTTCTTCAGTGGAGATAATGCCACCTGCCTCACGAGATCTAACAGATGTGAAAAATAATTATGATGACAATGCCTGCGGCTTACCAGATGCTGATGCAAATTAGTGTCTTTTCCTCTCAGCAATACTAAGGATGGTAACTGAAATCTGAATCTGAATTGAGGGACCTGAAAACCTGGACTGGTGGTATTGGACGAAGTAAGGTCATAAGATCTTATCCTAATGAGATGCAGTGGAAAAAATCATACCTGAGGCTCGGGGAGGTTCTACTAAAGGCTGATCTGTGAGGCCCTGGCTGCCCTCACTAGGATAATGCCAGGGGCGGCCCTGCTTTCAGGCCTGGGGGCTTCCAGAGAGAGGCCAAGGGCTCTGGGTCTATCCCAGTTTCTATCAAAACAGCTCCAGATTTAACTTCTATGCACCAGAGTTTCATATCATCTTAACTTTGTAAAAAAAGGAGTTCTACTGATAAAACAAAGCAAACTTTGAAACCTCTGGCCCAAGGATCAGAATTTGAGGCTGGAAGACTTGAGTTCTCTATTTCTAGCACAATCACTAGTCAACAATCACTATCTTTTTCCTGGGATTCAATTTACCCATCTGTAAAATCAAGATAAAAACCCTGAACCTCACTCATAAGGTCAATATCAATGAAATTTGCTGTTGATATGCTGGAGACAGGAGAACCATCAGCATGAGAGGGAGCTCATTCATTCACTCAACAACATTTGGTTGAGCATTCTTTATTTGCAAGCCACTATGCTAGGGGTGGGGTTATTTAAAAGTAAACAGACAGATAACGATCTTGCCCTTATGCATTTATTTTTAGTGAGTGGCAGATCTTCTCTGAGTATCGTATTGCAAGGCTGACCTTAAAAACCAGAGTTCCCAGTGGAGGGTGACCGGAATACTGGTGAGAAGCAAAGAAGGAAAAACCTGGGAATGTAGAATCTGGAGAACAGTCAGAGGAGACAAAAACCCTAAAGGCAGGCATGGGATGGGAAGAGGACTGGGAAGGCAGAGAATGCAAGAGTGGGCAGGCATTAAAAGAAGACAGATTTCAGCTATAAAGAGAGGCATTGTCACAATTAGAGGGTCTAACAGTAAGGCTGATTACCAAAAGTGACAGTGAGCAACTTAGCATTAGGAGTATTTAAGCAGAATTCAGATTAAGTGAAGGGGCACAGAGGAGTCAGAAATGGTGCTCTGACTTCCCTGAGCAGAGTTAAAATGCTCATTTCAGGGAAGCAAATAAAAACTAGGGTGAGAGCAGCTAAGTGGCTGGGAACCCACTATGAGAACCGGAGGTTAGAGAGCACAAGAGGGTGCAAAGTTGACTGAATCTGTCTCAAAATGAGGGAAGGAAAGGGGGACAGCCAATGGTGGAATGTGATAACCCTAGTATTGGTCTCTTTGGTGAGGGGTAAGGATAAGAGGTTAAAGCTTGCTTCCTCTTATCTGAATCAGCAGAGAGATGTAAACTGGAATAGAATACCCAGGAAAGGTCATGCCCATAATACCAAATTACCTCGGGAACTGCAGGTCCATGATATGCACTGCTACCAGTCTCTGCATGCTGCTACCAGGACATTTCTCTTAGTTCTTAATGAGCATATTCCACTGAGGAATCCGGAGTGGCTATTTCTTTGAGAAATCTGTCTTTAGGCTAGTAGCTATACTCACGGACATGCTACTCCCTTTCATGTATCTGCTCTTCCAGAATCCCAGGGAGGCTTTATTTTCATAACTGAAGTACAACTTAAAGTTCCTGATTGCCTATAGCTGGGGACATTTCAAAGCCTGCCTTTGTCTGCACCAACTTCACCATGCTCAGCTCAGACTCCCAGTGGGACATTCTAACTCTAGGTGAGAATGCCTTTTTCTGTTTTCAGATATTCTGATGCTGAAAGAACACACTTTAGAGGAGATTAGGTAAGAAAAAGGATCAATGACTGGGTCACAAATAATGTCTGCACAGACCAGATGGCCTGGTCCCCACAAGCAGTATTTGAAAGTCAGGTATATATTTATAAGTTATGTAAGCAATGCTTATTTGGATGCAAAAATAAAGGGGTGGTGGAGGCTGGGACTGAGTGAATAGTCACTTCCCTGAGCACATTCTTCAGAAGTGGCACTTTATCAGAAGTGATTCTGCTAAGGTAATAATAAAAAAGATTGCTAGGGAAGGCAGTGTGAGAATAAGACTGGTTAGAGAAGGTCAGAAGGGGGCACCTTTCAAACTAATATGCTCCCCCATCAACAGACAGCACAACTCTGAAACTGACAGGACCACCTCTCCACTCCTCAGGCCAGGACAAAGTCCACAGGACTCCTTTAAAGGCCTATCCTCCCTCTCTCAACAATGACCTACCTCGCTACGTTTAGGGCCGAGCTTTCCTTTCCTCCCTGTCGTCTGTGTCCTGGGCTCCAGATTAGAGATGCTGCATTCCATTCACTCTTAACCTCTCTCGGAAGTGCTTAGTCACTGATCCGGCCACGTGGCATCCGCTTTCCCGTTGTGGGTCTGGTATGTTAACTAAGAAAGTTATTTTCCAGCCTAGTTAGAAACAGCAGGAACTTGAATTGACTTGCTAGACTGGCAGTGCAGGAGGAGTTAGGGCTATGTGCCAAAGGAAAGAGTGGATGGCCAATCACCAGAGAGCACATTTCTCAATCTGTAGCTTGAGACTAAACCTTCCTGCTGGCAAGGGATATCTATGGCAGGCCTTTGCTGCCAGACTCACACTGGGAGACGTACTGTGACTCCACATGCAGTTTGGAGCTCAGAAGAGGATTCGTGAACCATGTTTTTTAAGGGACAAAACAAGAGGAAAGAAAGTTCATTCTACAGAGAGGGGACAAAATCCTGAAGAGAGAGTAAAGATGAGAGGAGGCCAAAAAGTCCCAGATGGGGCAAAGGTTAAGGACAGAAAACAAGACTTCTGGATAATAGGTGCCAGGCTAGCAGGTCAGAGGGCTGATCCCAGGCCCTCCCTAAAGCTGTTACTAGCCCTGCCCCTTTCTTAGCCCAGGCCTCATCCCAGCTCCTACCTGGTAGGTACCTGTCGTGGCTGTGGCTGTACTCTGTGTTGGTGAGTGACAAGTGAGTCTGTGTAAAAGGCTGGTTGCCAAACAGATTGTCACTGCGAAGGTTGTGGCAGAGTTTCTCCAGGAAGCGGAGAACGTAGGTGATGCTGTTGACTGCTGGGAGATTGAGGGTGTGCTGTTCTCGATCAAACACGGCTGTGAAGTGAAGTAAACAGGGCTGAGCATGTCAGGCGGGCAGTTCAGTGCAGCGCTGGGCAGGCCAGCCCACAGCGTGTCTCAGGCTTACCTGGTTACACAAAGGCAATCAGTGCCCACGTTTCCTCCCTCCCTCCTTCCCACCCTCCCTGGAGGGTTTGATTTTTGCCTCCAACTCCAAAGGGTTTGCAGTAATGGGAGTGGTCAGGCCAAGTCTGTTGCACCCGGGGCTCTGGAAGGATTTTACTCAACTTGTGAAAACAACTGTGAACATAATTCTATCTGCTTCATCAGTTGGCTGGGCCTCATCCAGGAAATCTGTTCATTTAGGGTGCTATTTCCATAAGAACTGCCCAAGAACAGAGGAACTGGGCAGAAGAGGAGAATACAGCCATTGCCAGCAATGATTTGGGCACACAATCCGATCTGTATAAGAGCACTAGAATTTCAGCAACATTTGGAACTATGCCATGCTTCATTTTTATTTTTCTCTCTATTTCTATTAAAAAAGTATCTAAGTCTTTAAAAAGCTAAAAGCCTCTGAGAGCAGTGGGAAAGGGGGGTGTAAGGGGAATAGACTGTTCTCAGAAACCAATTTTGAGGCTGAGAAAGAACCCTACAGGAGGTACAGGTGACTGCCCTAAAGAGAGGTAGTGAACCTGTGAACTGGTGGGTCACGGTTTGGTTCCTGGTTGGGGCATGTGCCCGGGGGGTTGCAGGCTTGATCCCCAGTGGGAGGTGTGCGGGTGGCAGCCAGTCAATAATTTTCTCTCATCATTGATATTTCTTTCTTTCCCTCTCCCTTCCTCGCTGAAATCAATAAAAATATGTTGAGAGAGAGAGATTGGAGGAGAGGGGGCGGGAAAGGGGAGACAGTGAAGAAGCCAGGTCCCTGCAGATTGTTGCACAAAAGCAAAGGAGAGACTAGGGCGTGGCCTCTGTCTCAGAAGGAAAGGAAAGCTTGATTTCCTATGCAGTTCTCAGTCTTCTGCAACAATGCCTTCCTGGCTTGCTCCATCCTCTTCTCAGGCAATTACTCTCATCTGGGCTCTGGCACTGTCCTATACACCCTTCCCTGCTCTAACACCTCTCGCCGCGAGATATTCTTCCTTTTCTACCCGGCAGAGTCTGAGGCTGTCATCTTCCGTTCTCCCCTCCCTCCGCCAGTGTCTGGCAATAACCTCTGACATACAGTAAGGGCTCAATAAATGTTTGCTGAAAGAATACAGTTGGATTATTCATGGGGTTTTCCATGTCAACTGCTTCCTAAGGTTGGATATTGCAACTCGTTAGAAGGAAGGGGCAGGAGATTATGGAGAAGCACACAGTCAAGACTGAAAGGCTTTAGGTCAAGTCTTCATAGGTTTGATAGGTAAAGAATAGGGTTTTGGACTTATGAGAACTGAAAGAGAACAGGGGCACAGCAGAAAAAGTAAAATAGTCTCAGTGAAAACAACAGAACACTGTGCAGCTGACTCAGATCTCATAGTGGGAAAGGAAGAGGGAATGACTCTTTCCTCTCTGCCCTGGCAGTCAAGTCCCTTGGATCAGGGTTGGCTTTGAACTGGGAAGCTAAGGAGTTAAAAAAACGAGAAAAGAATATATGGTTCCCTCACACCAGGTGGGAGGCCAGGGCGGCCTAGAGAAACTCTCCTGTTGTCACAGTATAGCCCCCTTTTGATTCTTCTATCTCCCAGGATACCTTTAAAACAACACTCATATATTTTCTGTATGGAGAAGCCAAGCAGGTCCACTGTAGAGGCATGTGCTAAGAGGTTCAGTTAAGAATCTAAACAGAGTCTGTGTGGATATTCTACTTGGCAGAGGTGCTCAGGGTGTTGAAAGTGAGGATCCTCTGAAGAAGGGATACCTTCACACTTCTCCGGAGCCTTCAGGTGTGAAGTGGGAATCAGGATGCCTTGTCAGAAATTAGCCAATTGAGAAGGTCTCGCCCAAGGGAGCTTACCTGAGATAATCTCACCACCGTGGCCCTGCTTGAGGAAGCTGAAGACAGTTTTCTGGTGATAAGCACAGTCGATGCAAGCCTGGACAGCCTGCTGCAACACCACAGAGGCACGGGCTGGCCCAAAATGGTCAGGGAGCTGCTGGACCTTCTTCTTATCTAAGTGAGGGCCTGTGCTGCCATTCTTGTTTAAGTAAATACAAACTGTAGGAGACAAATAATGAAATTTACAAAGCTTAGAGTCCGTGGGGTAGAGAAGTTGGACAACAGTGCTCTCTTATGTCTTTTGTACCCTGGACTCTGGTCCTGAGCAGGTCTCCCAGCTGCTAAGCTGGTGACACACTGTGGGAGGGGGTGGAGGGTGGCTGTGCCCAGCTGCTGCCAGCCCAAATTGCATGACCAAAGGCGCTGGGAACAAAGCCTGCTGGAAAACAGCCTGACTGAAAGCCAAAGCATGGAACTTGCACTTTGCTTTTTGTGCACTGAAAAAAAATTAAACAATTTCCCAGACATGTGTACTTTCATTTTTGGTGCCTGGTTGCTCAGATATTCTTTGTGTATATTATCTTATATGTTTAAGGAATTGTGGAATTATGGAAATTTAAAGAGAGAGAAAGAGAGAGTGAGTTCAGCCTTGGACTTAGAATGGCTGTACCATTGGTCACTTGCTTTGTTTCTGTTCTGGGCCTTGGAGTCCACTTTTCATCTTCTATATCAACACTCAGGTCCAAGAAAGTAGTAAAAGGATTTTTAAAAAGGAATAAAAAAATATGAAAAGGTCCCATCCAGATAGTTGTTTCAGTAGTTTCTCTTGTCACGATAGCTGGGCATTCCCCTAACTGCAGCCCTTCACCTGGCACCGTGGTGGGGAAGGGCACACAAAGAGGCAGTCCTCTTGTTTCCTTGGTCTCCCAAAGGACTCACGAAAGCCTGCTTAGCTATGACACTCCCTGCTGATTTGCCTTCCAGGCTTCCATTTCAGTAGGGGATACTCTCCTTTCTCACACTGTCATGGCTCACTAACTGAAGGAGTTAGAGGATAAGAGCAGTAGCTGGGTGGGCTGTGGATGAAATGCTGCCCTTTTTGGGCCTCATGTTTATCAGCAGTGGGACTCTCCCACTTTTATCATTCTAAGGGGAAGCAAGATGGAGAGAAGAAAATGCAAAATAGAAAGGAGGAGGAATGATATGGAAGGTGAGAGGTGAAAATAAAGGAAAAAAGGAGAAATAAGATGAACTGAAATATTTAACTTCATTTTCTTAACAAACCCACTAAAATGAGCCAGATAACAAAGAGAGGACAACATACAATTTCGGAAGCTGGAAAGCAGACTGGCAAAGTAGTAATGAGTCAGCAACCTAAGAAAGCTAAATCCTTAACCAAAAGTGGGCAATGATGAGAACCAAGCTGTTTCATCTTATAATTCACAAAAGGCCCAAGAATGGGCCAGTGCCTCTGGAGGTTGGTGTGGAGGTAGATTTAATAATTGAAGGATTGGCTGAAGTCTATTAAGAAGTGGGGCTTCCATGTCAAAACGTGCCTCTTTTGCTGAAAACAAAATAAATAAAAATGAAAGAACTCAGAGATAAGAAGAGTAATGAAAATAAATGAAACATTATAAAAATATTCATAGCAACTTAGTCATACTAGTTCTAAACCCAAATTTCCATAACAAGAGAGTAGATATAAAGATTATTGCATATCCACTTATTGAAATACCATTATAAAAAATATTGATAGAGAGCTTCTCACAAACATTATCTTGAAACAAACCAGATGGGAAAGAGTATACTATATATATAGTATATCAATTTACATTAAGTTCCTGAACAGAAAAATCTAATCTACATTGTAGAAATAAAAATAAAGATGAGAGTGAAGACTTTAAGGCAGCATGAGGTGACTTCTGGGGAGTGAAGAATGGGCAGAAATGACTTTTAACTCAATTGGGGTAGTTCATGGGTGCTTGACACTGATTATAATTCATCAAATTGTACACTTAAGGTTTGTATATTTCACTGTATGGGAACTCCACCTAATTAAGAAACACAAAGAAAAATATAACCAGCCTAATAATGATTAAAAAAAGAAATTCTACATGAATTAAAAGGGTGAAATATAAAAGACAAACAATGAAACCCTTAGAAGCATGTGGCAGTTTTAAAACATGGCCCCAAAATTCGTTGACATTCCTTACATTGATCTCTGTGATATCTGACAAACAGACTAAAGTGGAAATGACACTGCCAGTTTCTGAGCTTAGGGCTTAAAAAACTAGCAGTTTCCACTTTCTGTTTCTTGGGACCTTCACTTCTGGAATCCAACTACCATGTGTGAGGAGGCAAGGCCACCCCGGGCGAAGTCCATGTGGTGAGAAACCAACAGGCAGAATCAACTTGTCAGCATGTGGTGGAAGTAATCCTCCAGCCCTGGTCAGCCTGCCACAGCTGACACTGCATGGAACAGAGACAAGCTGCTGCCACTAAGCCCTGCCCACCTTGTTGTTTTCATCCATCAAATTTTGTGGTGGTTTGTTATGTAGCAAAAGATTATTGGAACAGAATGTAGTATCAGAAATAGGGTGCTCCAGTAACAAAAGCCTGGTACACATGACACTGACTTTGGGACTGGGCAGCAGAAAGAAGCATAAAGGGCCACAAAGAGAGTGTTGAGAAGGCAGTCAATGAAGACTTAAAGGAAAGTGAGAAAAATCTTATTGGAAGAAGGAGGACAGGGGATACTTACTAGGTAGTGGTGGAAAGTTAGACAGCACTGTCACTTGACGTAGCATAGAAATAGGAAATGTACCTGATAAATTCAATGAAATAGCTAAGGTGATTTTACTCCTTGTGATAAGAGTACAAAATGAGAGGAATTAGCTTAAAACAAACATACAAACATTCTAATGTAAAACATAAAAAAGTCTAGGACTTGCAGAGTTCATAAATAAAATTGCTTCTCATTCATAGTCTCTCCATAAGACAAACAACTCTAAATTGAGAAAGGGTCAAATCCAGAATGGGGAAGAAAATCTCTTGTTAAAATGTCAGAATGATTTTAAATCTATGCTCCAGAGACTCTTTCAGATCAAAAGGCCATATAAGAATCTCAAGGGCAAATCTTCTCTTCCTTAAACAATAGAATTTTTAAGAATCTTAAGGGCATTGTCTCACAGTAGCCCAAACTAGAGAAGGGTTTATCTTCAAGAGATCTGTGATTGTAGCTTTTGTCTAATGAAGTAAATCCCAATAGTATATGTAGAAAACCTCTCAAGTTTCTAAGAGAAACATTCTGGTAGAAGATTTGCTTGCTAGGATTAAAAAAGGACAAGAGCCTGGTACTAAATGAATCCTTTAGATCCCCAGTCTTTTACCGGCGATCTTAGTTTTCTCATGGAAAAGGAATGATGATTCACAGGAAACATGAGTAATGATAAAAAGTCCTAGAAAGTAGTATTGGATCTAATTACTGAATTGTCAACATGTGCCCAGCTAGATTTCTATAGCCTAGTGACTGCTATGTGGATGTTTTTTTCTTTCAACAGATATATCCATAAGTTATCCTCGTCCTGTTCCACCATTTTATGTTGCGTATTCGGGGAGCAGACAATATGCTTCTTTTCTTCTCCCAGTGTGTCTCATTGTTATTTTATATTTTAAAATATTTTTACTAAATTTATTGGGGTGACATTGGTTAGTAAGATTATATGTTTCAAGTATACAATTCCATAATATCTCAGCTATATATTTCATTGTGTGTTTACCACCAAAGTCAAGTCTCCTTCTGTCATCATATATTTGACCCCCATTACCCTTTTCAACCTTTCCTCCTTCCTCTCTGGTAACCACCATATTAGTTAACATGTTTCATTAGTTCACAGGTCATTGGAGAACTATACTCAAGGAGATGTACCCAAGAACTGTATCTGAGAGGTCTGATTTGCACCTGGATCTGATTTAGATGACAAAATCCTACATCTGGAGCCTGATGGTGTAAACTGATGAGACTTTTCATAGGGAATCCTGCAGGGAGAAGAACAAACTTTTCAAGTGGGAAGAAAATGTAAATAATTTATGTACAGAGAATGGACTAAGGTGGTTTTAGAACATGGTCAATAAATCTTTGACTCTCCCATCATTGAAAGATAGGGCTTATTTCCCTTCTCATGAATCTGGGCTCTGTTTGATCAATAAAATATGGTGCAAATGATGCTCAAACGTTTAAAAAAATGGCAGCCTTCACTTCCTGTCTTTCGAAACATTGGCTCTTTGCAACCCAGCCACCATGGTATGAGGAAGCCCAAGCTACCCTTTAGAGAGGTCTGTGTAGTGAAGAACTGACATCCAGCACCAACTCTGCTAGCCATGTGAACAAACCATCTTGAAAGTGTATTCTCCAACCCCTGTTGAGCCACCCTGACTAATGCCAAGGGGAAGAGCAACGAGCTGTCCTAATTTTAAAATAGTTGAATATATTGATATTACCTTTTCTAGGTATATAAAAGGTTATAAGCCATTTCTTTTATAGTTTATACTTATTGTCTTGTTTTTAAAATCCTTCCCAATATTAAGGTCATAAAGATATTTTTGTGTACTGTCATGTTTTAGTTTTCTACTGCATCCATGATATCAGAATTGGAGGCTGTAGCCTAGTCGTTTTGGCTCAGTGGATAGAGCACCACCCTGTGGACCAAAGGGTTCTGGGTTCTGGTCAAGGGCACATGCCTGGGTTGTGGGCTCAATCCCCAGTAGGGGCCATGCAGGAGGCAGCCGGTCAATGATTCTCTTCCTCATTGATGTTTCTAACTCTCTCTTCTTCTCTGAAATTGATTATATATAAATATATATTTAAAAAGAATTGGAGGTTGTAAAAAAAAAAGTTCAGAGAAGGATCCAGCATATAAGGAGCTTGGAAGTACCTATTTCATCCTAATAGTAAGTAAAAAACTGAACGAAAAAATCAACAATCCTTTTTAGATTCATCAGAGAAGTGAGGTCACACGGCAAACTTCTGTCCCCAAATTTGGAAAGATAGACAGGCAGATAAGAGAATCACAGTTTACTAGAACAGAAACCAGAGCCAAGGTAGAAAAATCTAACCTATAACTGACAAATTGCTGGAAGTTCAGTGTGGACAAATCTGATAGTTAAAAACTCTAGGGGGCCTAGTCATGTTGGGAGATCCCCACTTTTGTGAGTTTTACCTCCAAAGCTTGAACAGGTTTTCACAGTGAATATGGGAGAAAAATCCCCTCCAGCTCCCAGTAGGGGAGTGGTAAAGAAACATTGTGTACTACATCAGTTTTCTGTCCTTAACAAGGTCTGTCCTCAGGAGAAACTATTTCACTAGAGTTTAACCTGCTGGGGTTTTATCAGAGCCTAACCCTCCTGGGAGAAGCAATACCTAAATCCAATGCCCTCCAGCCATGCTATCCCACTGGTAGGGAGACTAAGAAGCACTGGTGAAATTCCTAGTCCAGGGGCATAGGCTCACCAAAAGACTGAGAGCTACTCGTAGGACTACAGAATACTTTTCCCTTTTCACTTTAATGTCACATTACTAAGAGCCTGTTTACAAAAATTCCTTCCAAGAAGTACATCACATTTGGCTCTCAAAAAATAAAAAATTACAAGGTATACTAAAAGGCAAAAACAATGGAATTCAAAGAGACAGAGCAAGTACCAAAATCAGATTCAGATATGGCAGGGATCTTGGAATAATTAGATTGGGAATTTAAAACAATTATGGTTAATATACTGTGGGGGGGGGGGGGTAATGGATAATGCAGCATACAAGACAGATGGGCAAGGTATACAGAGAGATGAAAACTAAGAATTTTAAAAAATTCTAGAGATCAAAAACATTGTCACAGAAATGGAGAACACTTCTGATGGCTCATTAGTAGACTGGACATGGCTGAGGAAAGAACTGTTGAGACTGAGGATATCTTAATAGAAATTTCCAAAACGAAAAAGTAGAAAGAAAAAAACAACTTACTCCCCTCCCCCAAGACAACCCAGAATAGACTATTCAAGAACTGTGGGACAGCCCTGGCCAGTGTGCTCGCTCAGTGGTTAGAGAGTCGGCCCATGCACAGAAGGGTCTCAGGTTCGAGCCCAGTCAAAGGCATGTATCTGGGTTGCAGGAAGAGACATTCTCAAAGTGTTTTTTGTGTGTGTGTGTGTGTGTGTGTGTGTGTGTGTGTGTGTGTGGCTATTGACAAACTGATGTAAAGTTTCTTTGATTGTTTTTTGACAGGATGGAGGTTTCCCTGAAACTATTTCAGATGCTAAAGGTAAATTTTTTTTACAAAAAGATTTTATTTAGGTTTGTAAATGGACAGGGGGTTAACATTGGTACAAGACGAGAAAGTACAGACACAGGGACCTGGGGCTTGTTGCAGCTAGTACTATGATCTATTCTTACCTGTGGGGGCCTGCATGGCTGAGCTGGGGATGGTTGCAGCATCTTGGGGTACAGTGCTGGTGTCCGGTTCAGGGATGCTGGTTGGTGAGGTGGGTGGTGGGTTCAGTAAAGTCCGAAGTTTTCTCTGTCAAAATGGATGGGGGAAAATTTGCTACCCATGATAGGTAACTTGTCTTCTTACTCCTCTATTTCAGTACTTAATTCACCCATGAAATGAAAATATATTTGTAGATGGGAAGGAGTTTTATCTTTTTTCCTCCACACAGGACCTTGTCCAAAGCTGTACATGCTTAGTAAATATTTTCTGAATCTACGCATAAGACTTTGGGTTTCTATACAGCCAGAGCTTAACTCACTCTCTTTATACTAGATTCAATATTATGATTTTAAGTTCCAGATTTTTTATTAGTTGTGGAGACAAAAGCAAAAAAATATCATGGCTTAAGTCTATGTTGACATTATTACGTACTTTCTCTTTCTTGAAAAAATGGAAATGTACCTTCTAACTCTACATACTACTATCCTCTGCCTTCCTCTTGTGTTCATTACCTGCCATTTATTATCTTTGGCCTTATACTCTAATAATCTCTAACCATAATATTTCTCTAAAAACCATACCTCATCCACATCTTTATACTAATAAACCATGCCTTCTGTTTGAAATTTTTCTTTTTTATATCTGACAAATATCTATATTTTCTCTTTTGTGCTATTGTCTCTTTTGTGCTATCTCTATCTTTTGCATTGTTGCACTTGTCACATGTATTGTCATTATATACTTACTAGAGGCCCGGTGCACGAAATTCGTACACAGTGTGTGCGTGTATGTGGGAGTGTCCTTCAGCCCAGTCTGCAGCCTCTCCAATCTGAGACTCCTTGAGAGATGTCCAACTAAACGGGCAGTCGGACACCCCTCTCACAATCCAGGACTGCTGGCTCCCAACTGCTCGCCTGCCTGCCTTCCTGATTGCCCCTAACTGCTTCAGCCTGCCAACCTGATCACCCCCTAACTATTCCCCTGCCAGCCTGATTGATGCCTAATTGCTCCCCTGCCAGCCTGTTTGCCCCTAACTGTCCTCCCCTGCAGGCCTGAGTCCCCCCAACTGTCCTTCCCTGCAGGTCCAGTCACTCCCAACTTCCCTCCTTTGCTGGCCTGGTCACCCCTAACTGCCCTCCCCTGCAGTCTTGATTGCCCCCCAACTGCTCTCCCCTGCTGGGGGCAAGCCATCTTTTGTGTTGGAGTGATGGTCAATCTGCATATTACTCTTTTATTAGATAGGATGAGGCCTGGTGCACTGTGGGAGCCAGCTGGTTTGCTCTGAAGGGTGCCTGGATCAGGGTGGGGGTTCCCTTGGTGTGTGGGGCGGCCTGGGCAAAGGGCCTGTGGTGGTTTGCAGGCCAGCCATGCTCCCCGGCGACCCAAGTGGAGGCCCTGGTATCTGGGATTTATTTATGTTCTATAATTGAAACTTTGTAGCCTGGAGTGGAGCCAAGCCTTCTGCTCACTCTGTGGCACCAGCCATTTCTGTTTTTATTTATCTTCTATAATTGAAACTTTATAGCCTTAAGCAGAGGACTGGGCCAGGCAGGGCAGGTAGAAAGCTTGGTTTCCTCCATATCCAGGTGCAACTCAAACCTCCTGCTCTCTCCAGCTCTATGGCTGCTGTCATTTTTATTTATCTTCTATTTTTGAAACTTTGTAGCATTGAGTGGAGGCCTGAGCCTGAAAGGGCAGGTGGAAAGTTTGGCTTCCTCTCTTGCCAGGGAAACCTAAGCCTCCCTCCTGCTCTCTCTGGCCACAGCCATCTTGGTTGGGTTTATTTGCATATTTGCTCCTTATTGGCTGGTGGGTGTGGTTGGTGGGCATGGCTTATGGGTATAGCGGAGTTACAGTCAATTTGCATATTACTCTTTTATTAGATAGGATGTACTGCTGTACCCGATTAGCCTGGAGCTCCCCAAGTCTGATTTGGAGTACCATTCCTAGCATGATACTTGGCATATAAGTGTCAATATTGTTTTTCAATCAATCATACAGTATAGAATACCAATGATGGGGGAAGTAATAACTATGATTTGGGTTGGTCAGGGCAGCCTTTGGGGGAAAAGGATCTTAAAAGGTTCTTTCTAAGATAAAGTTTTCTAAAAGCCTTTCTGAATGCAAGGAAAACATATTCATCACTGAGGTTCAGAAATCCCTTTTACTAAATGTCATGTAGGGTCACACTGCTGGCAGCTGTATAAATCTGTCTGCCTTTTAGGATTGTTATTATTTAAAGAGTCAGCAACAATGACAGCAAGTATATACTAAAAGATGGCCTTGCCTGTGAAAGGAATCACACAGACACTTATGAAAGCATACATGGGCTATCTACAACCTCTCATAGTTTTGATGTTGCAAAACATATAAATCCAAATAAACAATGAGTTGGGGTAGAAAGGTTCAACTTCACTGAATTGGTGGTAGAATTTCCTAAAGTCCCTGAAGGAACAATCCTGGTAAATAAGGTGTCCAAATATTGTAGAAGAAACAAGCAAAATGGAGGGCATTATTATTATTTGAGATAAATAATAATATTACTTACATACAATATATCTATTCATATATTTTCCCATGTCCATTTTATGGGGCTCACAGCCTTACTCAAAGTCACATGCATGGTAACAAATGGAGATGAGATATAAAACTAAGAATGCCTGATTTCAAAGCCTCTAGTCACAAGACTACTTTACTTCACAAAGGAATATGAAAGTTATGGGTTGAATGGAAAGAATATACACTTATAGCAGTAGGTAAAAAGGACAGGAAGGGGAATTAGGGAGTCAAATGCCAGGCCATTAAAATGCAGAATAAGATGAGAATTAATGCTTTCAAGAGGTTTGAAAGAAAGAGGACTCTGGCTACTTTATTTGGGACTGCCTGAGGAAACAGAGCAGAGGCAATTATAGTCATAGTTCTTAGGTTCTGAAGGATCTTAAAGGTCATTTAATCAACCTTCCATCCCAGTATTTCTATTTTCTTGTTTCTGAAAACATCCCTTCCATCCAGTCATCCAGTCACTGATGAAATATCTCTAATGATAGGGCATCACTACTTCTATTTTGGAATAGGTTTAACTAAATATAGACTTTAAGTTAAATTTCCTTTATCCTGAGACAAAACCTATCTGCTTGAGCTTCTGCTTATTTGGTTCTGATTCTATCTTTGGAAACTCACAGACAAGTTTTCTCCCTCTTTAATTTGACTGTCCTCAAAATGCCTTCACATAATCAAAAGCACATCTTTTCTAGCCTTGTAATCCTAGGGTCTTCAGCCTTTCCTCCAAACATGAGAATGAGAAAAGAGTTATGGAGACAGAAATGAATCAGGGCCTGGGGTAGGAGTTAGTGGTCAGGAGCATCACCTGTTATATACAAAGATCAGGATGTGACATCAAAAATTCAAAGCTAATAAGTAAGAAACAATTTTAATTGGAACATCATCACTCAAACCATCCAACCATCCTGCATATACTGAACATCTCTGAAGATACTGAGATATAAGGCACGACAGGAAAAAGAGAGAAGAAAAAGATTAGGTTCTCAACCTTAAGGAGTTTACACTCTAGAAGGACTGAAGTCAGCTGAGCTGGAGCTAAGAAACAAACAAACAAACAAAAACCCAAAACTAACAAACAAAATCTAGGGAAGAACTTGTGAGATTGGAATGGAGTTCTCAGGAGGAGTGGGTATCATATCATCTCCAGAGTGGAAGTCAGGTAGTCTAGTTCAGTAGGAAGTGGCAGAAAAATCCTGAAAGGTAGGGAAGGAGTGGAGAAGGGGATGGCAAAGGAAGCCCTAGAGAAGAAGCTGAGGAACTTTCATATCAACAGTTTCCCTAGGGAAGATATGCATGAAGAACTGGTCATGCATAGTGAACAGTGCTCAGTGAAGCCTGACTCAGGAATCTTTTCCTACACTAAAGGTGTTATGTCCCTCAAGAAATGCGAGAGTGGAACAACTCCAAGACCATGTGGATTCCTGCGACAGTGAGGTTCAACTTCACTGAATTGGTGGTAGAATTTCCTAAAGTCCCTGAAGGAACAATCCTGGTAAATAAGGTGTCCAAATATTGTAGAAGAAACAATATTTGACAGGTCTGTTCCAGCCACGAGGACGGTCCAGAGATGGCGGACGCTGACGACACCTTGCCATGCTAGCAGTCGGCCCAGGACCATACCAGAGAGGATGGATCTTGCATTGCCAAGATGTGTCCACCATCTGGATACCATTGCTGATATGTACACATGAAGAACTATTTGACATTGAAACTGGGACTCAGAACAGTTGGACATTGAAACTGACACTCAAACTTTTTTTGCTCTTATACATTTGTTTTCAGTATGCAGAGGCAAGATATTTTTGAAGAAAAGAAACAGGGCGAAGTGATTGATATAGAGGCAGGGTAGACTCGAACAGGCTGTCAAGCTACAGGGGGAAGGCTGGAGTGGAGGGGAGGCAGATGCTGGGGGAGATCAACCGAAGGACTTGTATGCATACATATGAGCATAACCAATGAATGAAAGACACTGGGGCGGGGAGGGGGGCAGGTGGGGACATGTGCTTGGGGGTAAGGGAGGCTGGGGGGAGGATATTGGGGGGGGGAAACATATGTACTACTATTAAATATAAGTGATATTGTAAATAAAATAAAATATAAAATTAAAATAAAAAAAAAAGAAATGCAAGAGAGAATGAATATGTGGCAGGGCAGCAGTGACTTTGAAATGAGAAGATCTTGAGACCCATCTCTGTTTATTAGCTAAGTGATGCTATAGAAGTCATATCTCTAAGTATCAATTTACTTAACTCTTAAATAACATTAACACTACTCATCTCCTAGAGTTTTGTGAAGAATGTGTGATATGTAATGATATAGAGCCTGATAGAGAGCCTGATATGTAGTTGGTATTCAATTTTTTTTTTTTTTTAAAGAAGGGGCAGGAATAGAAAAAATACATTTACAAAGTCAATTTCCTCTTTTTGTTTACAAGCCTGGGCATCCACTTTGGGTAGGTTAACAATCAGGAGCAGGGCTTCCATCTATGGAAGACAGATCAGAATTCCCTTGAATGTGAGTAACTTTCAAAGTCAAAATTTGTTTGTTATCCATACTACCTATGTCTAATATAACATCCTCCTAGGTAAATAGCTAAATAGGGATTACAACTTAGTAAATTCCTCTTAAAAGTTGACACAAGGTGAAGAAGAGGGTCAGACATACCCCTTTCTAGGAAGGATGGATATGGATGAGTTATCCCTTTATAGACCTTTACTAGTGGCCTGGTGCACAAAATTTGTGCATGGGGTGGGGGGAGACAGATCCCTCAGACTGGTCTGCACTCTCTTGGGGATTTCCGACTGCCGGTAAATACAATACAGATGAGTAAGAGCCTGTAATCTGATAAATAAAATTACTGGGAGGTACTATTCTGAGGTATTATTACATATTCCCACACATTCACCTTTGTTTTCTCTTTTTCTTCTCTCCAATAAAGGTTCTCCCTTTATTGCTAATGGAGTAAGATTCAACAGAATATTCTGGAGGGTGGCTACCTGGGAGTAGACATAGGTAAACATTTATTGAGCTGTACAATTGAGATTTCTATATTTTACCTGGACATTTGGCTCTTGTGTTTGCATAAACATAAGCAGTGGCTTCTAACCTACAGGTTAGAGTCATTCAGAAACATTTAAAATGTACTATTGGCTAGATACTCTCCAAATCAGCAAAATCAGAATCTATAGAAATTGAACAGAATTGGAACACTAATTCCTGAAGGGGTAGACTTGTTTGGAATATTTTACACACACACACACACACACACACACACACACACACACACACACACCTCAAGTAATTCCCATGAACAGCTATCATTGAAAATCAACACCCAAGGAAATTTAGAGTCCTTGTAAGGGGGCAGAAGAATTTAGGCACAATAAATAGACAACTGTGTTGCTAGAAATGGTAGGAAATGTGGGCCTTCCCTCATGCCCTACAGCAGCCTACAAAGCCTTGTGATGCCTGTCCCGCCTCCCCGGCCCCTGATAGACCAGGACCCAGTGGTTGGGACCTGGTGCTGTCCGCCTGGCCTCGCTGGGCCCCTGATGAAACAGGACTTTGTGGGTGGGGCCTAGCGCTGCCCACTCCGACTCCCCGGGCCCCCCGATGGACCTGGGCCCCTTGGGCATGGCCTGGCACTGCCCGCCCCGCCTCCCCAGGCCCCTGATGGACTGGCACTGCCCGTTCTGCCTGCGCATGCAAATTTACCCAACATCTTTGTTGGGTTAATTTGCATATCACTCCTGATTGGCTGCTAGTATGGTGAATTTACATGTTTGTCTATTATTAGGTAAGATTCCTTTCTGGAAAAACCACATTTTTACCTACCTTACTGCCAGGTTTGGGACCCCTCTTCTTTGGGAATTTCAAAGGTTCAGCTGACTTGGATGGGGTAGCGATGGGATGGGAAATTAGGGGCTTTGGTGTCCGGCCCCGCTTCTTTCCTGTTTTACGCCCCTTCTGCCCTGGTTGATGCTCCAAGTCAGTTTTGCTGCTGCTGTGGATACTGGGCTTCTCAGTGTTCACATCAGATGCAGGATAGGGACTCTTTGGAATCACAACTGTAAGATAAAGACTCATTCTATCACCTCTTCCTCCCACCTGTATTCCCATCCCAGCCAGAGAGGGAAAAAAGACTTCTTACTTCCACTTGGGTAGTTTTATCCCAAAAAGCTAGTTTCCTGGCATCTGACCTAAATATTAGAAAATCTCAGAAGAGAACTGAAGGTAGATTGGCTGGAATTGGAAGTTTAATTATTTCTGGTATATGCAGTAGAAAAATATTAAAAATTTTTCCCCAAGGCATATACACAGAATCATAGACTCAGAGACAGAATGCTTACAATCTTTTCCTGCTAAGAATGAAGATTAGAGGTTCAGAAGAGGAAATGATGCCTTCCTCAGGTTACACTGTAAGCTGGGATGAGGACTTATGTTTTGAAAGTAGGCTCGTCAACCAAGTCATGGATTTTCTACATCAATCTTCTTAATGTTTTAATGTGATTATTACAGTGAGGAGTAGTGAAACACAGAAATATATCTGATAGCACTCTTCTTACCTTAAATTTTTTGCTCCTTATTATCTTTAAGGCAAAGTCCAAATTCTTTACCCTGATATCCAAGGACTTCTTTGACTTTGCCTCTGCCTTGCTCTCCAGTTATGTCTGATGCTACTTCCTGTCAACTGTCCTCATGTTCTAGACCCACTGTTTTCTGAATGCCAAGCCATTTGTATATGTTGAGTTCTCTACTCTTCCTGGTCAGACATACACCAATTTTCAGTTTCCAACACTCACCTCCTAAATGAGGCTTTGTTTGACTGCATCCCAACTAAGTTAGTGCCCCCTCTCCCAAAGCATTCTGTAGACATCTATGTTAGAGTACTTTCAATTTTGCTACAAGCATTCATCTTCTCCTTAAATAGATAATTCTTCAAGATATCTAATTCTTCCACAAATATTTCTTGTACAGGATATGCACTGTTCTAAATCCTGGGGATAGAACAATGCATAAAACATAGTTTCCATCTTACAGAGCTTACCTTCTACTGGGGGAGACAGAAAATAAACTAATAAATATACAATATATTGTTAGGTAAGTGTTATCATAAAAACTAAAGCAAAGTAAAAAAAAAAAACAAAAAAAACAAACCCCTAAAGCAAAGTAATGTTATGATCAAAACTAAAGCAAGGTGAGGAAAGTCCTCTCTGAAGAGATGACATTTGTAGAGCTCCCAAATGAAATAAAGGCAAAGCCTTATGAAGATCTGAGGAAAGAGCCATACAAGTAGAGAGCATATAACAAGTGCAAAGATTCTGAAATGGGAACATGTTAGCATGTGTGAGAATTAAAAAGGTCAGTATACAATTGGAACTGAGTGAGCAAAGGGGAGAGAGGAGGAGGAATAGGTTAGAAAGGGAGTAGTGATAAGATCATGTGGGACTTTGTAGACTGCAAAAGTGAACCTGAACTTATTCTAAGTATGAAGGGAAGCAACTGGAGGATTCTCAGCACAGGAGTGACAGAATAAATATACTTAAAAGGAACATCGGGGGAGGAACCAAGATGGTGGCATTGGTAAACACCTATTTTGCTGCCCTACACAACAATTCCAATACTACAACTTAACAGCAAAACAAACATCACCCAGAATCACCAGAAAGCTGGCTGAGTGAAAATTTCACAAATAAAAGTAACGCAGTGGAGCAGTGGAGTGCAGCCTTGAAGATACGCACGGAGAGAGGTTCGGAGCCGTGCACGTGCTAGCTGAAAAGGGCGGGCGGCAGCAAACCTGGCTGGTTTTCTCCAACGGGGAAGACAAAAACGTCCCACTGCACTGATTCCTCAGTTCCAGGCGAGGTCCGAGGTCCGGGGTAGGCACGCTAAAACCCGGGTGCAGGCGTGGCAGAGGTCTGCGAGCTTGAGGAGTGTGCGCATAAACTTGGAACAGCAGTTTGCGCGTAACCGTGCAGAGAGGACTCGTGACTTGCTCCCTCAACTGGGAGACCACCAGACTGCTTTGTTTTACAACCCTGGGTGAGACTTTGGGTGTGCAGACTCATTTGGGGAGAGGCAGAGTTGTCTGGCAATGGGTGGAGACCGGTAGCAGCTTTCTCTCAGAGGTGCCTGCAGCCATTACCACCCGGCACAGAGACCCTGGTGCCGCATAGGGAAGAGCTGACACTGCCTGCTCAGCCCTGAGACTCCGCCCATCCAACCTGAACACAGCTGACCTTCACAGCCAATTGGCCTGGAGGTCAAACCCTCCTAGTGCTAACAACAGTAAGCTGGGCTTAACTTCAGCAATACTTTACAACCCATAAAGGGCTGCAGTAAGAGTATCCACCTCAGGTAACTGGGGAGGCTGAGCCTCTGTCCCTTAGAGGACATCTACCACACAAAGCTAATGGACCAACTCAGGAAAGCAGCCACAATGCAAAGAAGTGGAAAGAAATCAGGTGTGAAAGAAATGGAGGAAAAAAGATGACTAGACATAGAGTTCAAAACCACGGTTATAAGGTTTTTCAAGAGCTCCTAAAAAAGGCCAAGACCTACAAGGAAATGAACAAGACCTACGAGGAAATGAACAAAACCTACGAGGAAATGAACGAGACCTACAAAGAAATGAACAAGACCTATGAGGAAATGAATGAGACCTACGAGGATATGAAAAAGGACCAACTAGAAATTAAGCATACACTGACTGAAATAAAAAATATTACAAAAAGACCTAAAAGCAGTCCAGACAAATGCAAGAACCAAGTCAAATAACTGAAATACAAAGAAGCAAAATCCAGAGCCAGAAAAGCAAGAACCAAAAAGAATCCAAAAAAATAAAAGATAGTGTAAGGGGCCTCTGGGACAACCTCAAGCATACCAACATCCGAATTATAGGGGTGTCAGAAAAAAGAGAGCAAGGTAATGAAAACCTACTTGAAGAAATAGTGACTGAAAACTTCCCACACCTGGTGAAAGAAATTGACTTAAAAGCCCAAGAAGTGCACAGAACCCCAAAATATAGGAATCTGAAGAGGACCACACCAAGACACATCATAATTAAAATGCCAAGGGCAGCCGAGACCGGTTTGGCTCAGTGGATAGAGCGTCGGACTGCGGACTGAAGGGTCCCGGGTTCGATTCCGGCAAGGGCATGTACCTTGGCTGCGGGCACATCCCTGATGGGGGGCGTGCAGGAGGCGGCTGATCGATGTCTCTCTCTCATCGATGTTTCTGACTTTCTATCCCTCTCCCTTCCGCTCTGTAAAAAATCAATAAAATATATTTTAAAAAAATGCCAAGGGCAAAAGATAAAGAGAGAATATTAAAAGCAGCAAGAGAAAAACAGTTAGTTACCTATAAGGGAGCACCCATACGATTGTCAGCGGATTTCTCCACAGAAACTATGCAGGCCAGATGGGAGTGGCACGAAATATTCAAAGTGATGAATAGCAAGAATCTACAACCAAGATTACTCTATCCAGCAAAGCTATCATTCAGAATTGAAGGTCAGATAAAGTGCTTCATGGATAAGAAAAAGCTAAAGGAGTTCATCACTGCCAAACCAATATTATATGAATTGCTGAAAGATATTCTATAAGAAGAGGAAGAATAAAAAGGTAAAAATATAAATTATGAACAACAAATACACAACTATTAACAAAGGAACCTAAAAATCAAGTGAATTAATGATCTGATGAACAGGATAAACTGGTGAATATAACAGAATCATGGACATAGAGAGGGAATGGACTGACAATTCTTGGGGAGAAAAGGGGAGTGGGAGATGCAGCAAGAGACTGGACAAAAATCATGCACCTATGGGAGAAGACAGTGGAGGGGGGGAGGTGAGGACGGAGGGTGGGATGGGTGCTGGGTGGAGGGGAGCTATAGGGGAAAAAGGGAAACAATGTAATTAATAAACTGAACAATAAAGATTAATTTAAAAAAAGGAACATCGGCTGCTCAGGGAGAGGGTGGGGCAAGATTAGAACTGCAAAGACTAGTTACAAAATTCATTATAGTGAATATGTAGAAGGTAATGTTTCTCATGTTTCTAGGTAGAATGTAATAGATTATGGCAGTGCAATGTGACTGATGCAACAATTTACAAAAGTCAGATAAATTACTGTAAATAACACTGCAGAACTGTAGTAATCATGAAGATTAGATGAACTGGAATTCCAGACCTGGGTGGGAAAAGCTTCTGAGGTATCTGACACTATTTTCTTTCCTGAGGACATTTGCCAATTTGGGGTATGAATTTTGGGAAAGGAGCTCGATTGGAGGAAAGAGAAATCAGAGATGTTGATATGACAGATTGGAACTTGAGGAGCTCCATGTGTATAGCCAATTTTCCGCATGGCACATTTGCTGAGTTCTGAGCCTGTATACTAGAGACATGAAGCAAGGATGAGAGTTTCTAAGATGTAGAATAAAATCTCCCATAATCTTGAGGTTTTAGGAGACAAGGTCCCACTAGAAGGAGGAGCTCTATCTCAAACACATAGCTGATTTTCTCTTCAAGATTTTAAAATTTTAAGAAAAGTGAGAGGTCAAAGAACTAAGCTCTAAATTTCTCAAGGGTATGACAAGTTCTTGTAGTTTTTCAGGAATAAGGAGATGGAGATCTATTAAATTCTCAATCAAGAACATATACAGGCTCATATCCAAGGAACAGGGATATTTTCATTGAGTATAGAACTCTAGGTTGGCTGTTTATATATTTTAGTCAATCTAGAGTTCTATACTCAGTAAAAATATCCTCCAAAATTGAAGGTGAAATAACATTTTCAGACAAATCAAAGCTGAGAGAAGATGTCACCAGCAGACCTAACCTACAAAAAGTAAAAAGGAAATTTTTCAGGCTGAAGGAAAGTAATTCAGATGGAAGGATGAAACTTTAGGAAGGAATAAAAAGCATAAGAAAGGATAAAATATGTGTGTAGATACAAAAAGACTACTGACTCTTTTAACAAGAATTAAATATATGTATATACCCGTATATATTATGACCGCAATAGCACAAAGGATGAAGGTGAGGGGGTTACAGGATGAAAGTGTTAAGAATTATGCATTATTTGGAGAGTGCTTAGAACACACATTAAGATTGACTTTAATAAGTCCAGCATACATATTGGCATAGGGTAACTAACTAAAGACTTATACAAGAATGTATCACTAAAAGCCAAGGAGAGAAATATAAAATAATAAAATATGCTCGATTAATCCAAAAGAAGGCAAGGAAAAAAGAATAATGAGATATAACTTAGACAAAGAGAAAAAAACAAATTGCAAAATGATAGACTTAAATCCAAATAAATAATTACATTAAATACAAGTTGATTAAGTAAAACAATAGGAAAAAATTAACATGCCAAACCAACAAAACTCCAGAACCTAATTATATCTGCTTATAAGAGGACCTAGAAATATATGGACACTTGAGATACGAGATCCTAATAAAAGAGTAATATGCAAATTGACCGTACCTCCGATCAAGCCATGCCCACCAGCCAATCAGGAGCAAATTATGCAAGTGAACCCCAACCAAGATGGCTGCCACCACTGAGAGCAGGAGAAAGGCTTGGGTTTCCCCAGCAACGGAGGAAGCCAAGCTTTCCGCCTGCCCTTGCTGGCCTCGGACTCCACTCAATGCTACAAAGTTTCAATTATAGAAGATACATTCCAAAAGAAATGGCGGTGGCCATGGAGCTGGAGACAGAAGAGGCTTAGGATTGCTGGGGAGATGGAGGAAGCCAAACTTCTGCAGCCCTAGTGCCTAGGCCTCCACTCTAGACTACAAAGTTTCAAACAGAAATGGCTGTCACCACGGCGCAAGCAGAAGGCTTGGCTCCACTCTAGGCTGCAAAGTTTCAATTGTAGAACATAAATTAATCCCAGATCCCAGGGCCTCTGCTTGGGTCACTGGGGTGCGTGGCCTGCCTGCAAACCACAACAGGCCTCTTGTCCAGGCCGCCCCACACCACAAGGGAACCCCCACCCTGATCCAGGACACCCTTCAGGGCAAATCAGCTGGTCCCCACCCATGCACCAGGCCTCTATCCTATTTAGTAAAAGAGTAATATGCAGACTGACCATCACTCCAACACAAAAGAGGGCTACCCCCATGTGGTCAAAGATCCTGCCCCCATATGGACACAAGATGGCCACCACAAGATGGCCAGCAGGGGAGGACAGTGGGAGGCTCCAGGCCTGCAAGGGAGGGCAGTTGTGGGCCATCAGGCCAGCAGGGGAGGGCAGTTAGGAGGTACTAGGCCTGCAAGGGAGGGCAGTTGGGGGCAATCAAGCCTGAAGGGGAGGGCAGTTAGGGGTGACCAGGCCGGCAGAGGAGGGAAGTTGGGGACAAACAGGCTGGCAGGATAGTGGTTAGGGGGTTATCAGGCTGGCAGGAAGAAGCGGTTAGGGGCAATCAGGGAGCAGGCGAGCAGTTTGGAGCCAGCAGTCCTGGATTGTGAGAAGGATGTCCGACTGCCCATTTAGGCCCGATCCCGGTAAGGCAGTCAGACATCCCTCGAGGGGTCCCAGATTGGAGAGGGTGCAGGCTGGGCTGAAGGAGACCTCCCCCGCAACCCTCCCATTCATGAATTTCATGCACTGGGCCTCTAGTAGAAATATAAAAACAAACAGATGGAAAAATATATACTATGTGAAAAATAACCAAAAGAGAGCTCATGTGGCTAAATTATTACCACGCAAGATAATCTTCAAGGCAAGAAGTTTGATGACTAAAAGGGAATATTTTATCAAGATAGAATATAGTTACTTCTGAGAAATGTATTGTTAGGCCATTTCACTGATGTGCAAACATCACAGAGGTATTTACACAGACCTAAATGGTATAGCATAGTACACAACTAGGCTATACGGTATAGCCTATTGCTCCTAGGCTACAAGCCTGTAAGTAACTGTAACACAATGATAATCATATAGCTAAACATATCTAAAAAATGAATAATACATGAGTAATGCATTGGGTTATGATGTTATGAAGGCAATAACATCAATAGGTGACAGGAATTTTTCAGTTCCATTATAACTTTATGGGACCACCTTTGTATATGCAATCTATTGTTGGTTTAAAACATCATGCGGCTCGTGACTGCAGTCAATTTAGAAGAAAGCTATAATAACCCTAAATTTCTATGTATATAATAACACAAAATATACAAAGCAAAAGTTTAAAGAACTAAAAAGAGAAATAAAAAATTCCCTAATTATGATTTGGAGATTTTAAGCTCTCAGTATCTGATAAGTCAAGAAACTGAAAAAAAATCATTAAGGATAGAAAAGATTTGAATAATATAATTAACCAACTAATAATATAAATAACTAAATAACCAATCAACCAGACACATATAGGACACTACACCCAATAAATGTAAAAATATACATTCTTTTCATTGCTTATGGAATGTGTGGGTCAAAAAAGCAATCCTCAATAAAGTTCAAAGAATTGAAATAATACGGAATATGTTCTCTAATCACAATGAAAATTAAATAGAAACCAAAATCAGAAAATTAATAAGGAAAGCCCCAAATGCTAAGAAATTAATAGACATATACTTGTAAATAATTCATATATCCAATAAATTAAAATATCAATAAAATTTTGGAACTCAAAATTCATAAACATATGACAGATCCAAATGTGTGAGATTTACTGAAGGCAGTGCTCAGAAATAATTTTATAGCTTTAAGTGTTTATATTAGAAGAGAAAAAAGGTTAAATATCAATGATCTAATCTTCTATTTTAAAACTAAAAAAATAACAAATTAAATTCAAAGAAACTAAAAATATAAGAAATAAATCAATAAAGAGTGAATAAGTCAATGAAAAAGGAAAGCAGACATATAATAAAGAAAATTTTAAAAGTCAAAGGTTGGTTCTTTGAAATTATAATCCTTTAGGAAATCTGATTAAGAAATAAAGAAAACACAATCACCCTCGCTGGTCTGGCTCAGTGGATAGAGCATTGGTTTTCAGACTGAAGGGTCCCGGGTCAGTTCTGATCAGGGGCACATGCCCAGGTTGTGGGCTCGATCCTATAGAAGGTAGCCAATTGCAGATTCTCTCTCATCATTGATGTTTCTATCTCTCTCTCCTCTCCCTTCCTCTCTGAAATCAATAAAAATATATGGGAAAAAAGAATACACAATCTATGAACATCAAGAATAAAAGAGATCCTTCAGACATTAAGAAAATAAATTTTATAAATACATTTGAAATTTTACATTAAATGGCCAACTTCCTTGAAAAAATACAACTAATACTAAAACCAGGTTAAGACAACACAAAGAAAGAGAATATCCCTCATGAGCATAGATGTCAAAATCCTCAACAAAATTCTAGCAAATCGGACCCAGTAGTACATCAGAAAGATCATAACCATGACCAAGTAGGATTTATCCCAGAGATGCAAGGATGGTACAAATATCTGCAAATCAATAAACGTGATACATCACATAAATAAATTGAGAGAGAAAAATCACAGTCATATCAATTGATATAGAAAAAGCATTTGACAAAATCCAAAACCCTTTTTTGATAAAAACCCTCAGCCAAGTGGGAATAGAAGGATCATACCTCAACATAATGAAAGCCATATTTGACAAATCTACAGCCAACATCATACTCAATGGGCAAAAACTAAAACCATTGCCCCTAAGAAAAGGAACAAGACAGGGATGCCCACTCTCACCACTCCTGTTCAACATAGTACTGGAAGTGCTAACAACAAGAAATTAGAAGAAGAAATAAAAGGTATCGAAATTGGAAAAGAAGATGCAAAACTGTCATTATTCACAGATGACATGATATTGTACATAGAAAACCCTAAAGACTCCATCAAAAATTAGACTTAATAAATGAATTTGGCAATGTAGCAGGATAAAAAATCAATGCCAAGAATCTGTGGCATTTTATACAACAATAGTGAACTTACAGAAAGATTTAAAAAATCTCATTTACCATTGCAGCAAAAAAAATTAAGATACATTGGAATAAATTTAACTAAGGAGATAAAAAAGTTAATATTTCTTTCTTTTGATGCTATTGTGGGTTAGCTCTTGCCAAGTCAGTTAAGATGAGAATATTATTTTATTTTATTTATGTTATTCTAATATATAAAAAGCCAGGGGCCATCACGACCAAAACAACCGGACAGATGACCGCACACAGGCTGGTGGGGTGACCGAGCCAGCAGGGGGGCAGTTGGGGGCGACCAGGCTGGCAGGCAGGCAGGCAGGCAGGCGAGTGGTTAGGAGCCAGCAGTCCTGGATTGTGAGAGGTATGTCCGACTGCCAGCAGTTGAACATCCCCTGAGGAGTCCCAGATTGGAGAGGGTGCAGGCTGGGCTGAGGGGAATTTCGTGCACCGGCCCTCTAGTGTTAACATAATTCTAAACACACACACACACACACACACACACACACACACACACACACACACACAAAGAAAAAAGGTGTGGTAATGCACTGTCACTAAAAAGTACAAGTAACCAAAAAGAGATGCCATAAACCCCTATCCAAATAGACTTCCAGGTGTTATTAAGCAGACAGACTACCAGTAGTTATACAAGAATGTAACAAAGGACCAAGAAACTTTCACATTCGCAAAATATCCTGAGGTGAGGTAGGGAGTCCTACCCAGTGCCCCTAGATGACTTTTTCAATTCCTTTTATTTCCATGAAAATTAAATTTCCTAGAAATATCTCCATTAGCATAGTTGGTTGTACACCCACATATACAGGTGACCTTACTCAATTATGAATGCCTTTCTCTGTGAGAGCTATAGTGTCATATTTTCTATGGCTGAACAGCTGGTAGTGATTGGTCTAGAAAATTGACTAACTTCTCTTGTCCAGATGTGCTATCTCCCACTCTTAATCCTTCTCATTCTACTTCTAATACACATTTCAAACTCATCCCAATCCTGCCAGGTAAAAAGAGGGCTCTGGAGTTTCTGGCAGATTTCACTATGCATTTCCAAAATCACTGATGGAAATTCTTCCCATGAGAATCACACTTCACAATTCTCAAAGTACTTTAACATTCAATATCTTACTCAATATTCATCACAATTACCTTAGACTTATTTACCTAAAGGTTATCTCTAAACTTCCTTTGAGGCATAGAAAAGTGAAATGTGTTACAGTAGAAAGAACATGAATTCTGAAACCCATGAAGCTGAGTTCAGGTCCTCGAAAATCATTTAACCTCTTTGAATTACGGGTTATTATGATGTTTAACATATTTTATGACCTACATTCTTTTCCATGGAAAGTTCTAATAAGACTAGCTGAACAGTATACTGTAATTATTGATTATGTGAATGTAACTGAATTCATCTCATCCCTAAGGAAGGCTTCCATGTTTCTTTCTATAGATCAGATGCTATATAATTGCTACTGTTTTGAATTGAAGAAAAGTTATGGGGAAAGAGGGAGGATCCTCTTATTTGATGAAACCTTTTACTGAGGAAAATACTTGGTTTATCATTACCTGGGTACTATGATAAAAGAGAAATTATAAAAGCACTTTCTAAATCTTATGAATTACCATTCCTACCCCTAAGTGGCAAAATACAAAAACTACCAGAAAATCCCCTTACCTAACATGGCCATTATGTCCAGAAATTCAACTTGTACTGAGACTAAATAAGGGGTAACATTAAGCATGAACTGTGACCACTGAGAATATAAACAGAAAAAAAAAATACAACACTTATCTTCAACAGTTAGGTCATAGTATAATTCTCTTCTAAGGGAAGTGAGAGTGCCTCTCCATTCTACACTAGTTAGGCCATCACTGATGTGTAGAGTTCACTCTAGGCACAACACAGTAAATTGAAATGGATCAAGAAGAGAGTTCAAGCTGATGAGCTTATAAACTATCCAACCTCAGAAATATCTAAAGAAAAAAATATTTGGAGAAACAAGAGTATCAAGAACTATCTGGAAAAGTTTCATATGGAACAAGAAACACATTTGAGCCCTGGTTGGGTGTTTTCCTGAGCATTAAAAGTTTGCCTATTGGGTGGAGACCCGTTTGGCTCAGTGGCTAGAGCTGTCAGCCTGTGGACTGGAAGGTCCCAGGTTCGATTCCAGTCAAGGGCATGTACCTTGGTTGTGGGTGTATCCCCAGTGGGGGTTCACAGGAGGCGGCTGGTCGGTGTTTCTCTCTCATCAATGTTTCTGACTTTCTGTCTCTCTCCCTTCCTCTCTGTAAAAACTCAATAAAATGTATATTTTTTAAAAAGTTTGCCTGTTGGATTCCAGGTCAGGGCACATGCTTGGGTTGCCAGCTCCATCCTCAATAGGGGACATACAGTAGGTAGTGGATCAATGTTTCACTCCAAATCTATGTTTCTCTTTCTTCCTCTCCTTTCTTTTCCTACAATCAATAAACAATCAAAAGAGCTCTAGCTGGTTTTGCTCAGTAGGTAGAGCATCAGCCCGAGGACTGAAGGGTCCCGGATTTGATGCCGGTCAAGGGTACATGCCCAGGTGGTGGGCTCAATCCCCAGTGGGGAGTGTGCAGGAGGCAGCTGATCAATGATTCTCTCTCTCTCGTTTCCTTTCAATAAAATATAATTTTAAAAAATCAAAAGAAAAAAACCAAAAAATTTTTTTGAGCCAATGGAAAGGTACTGGGGAAAAGCAGATTTCAGCTCAAAATAGAAAAAAAAAAGAAAAAAACATTTTTAGACATTAAGGTTATAAGCAGAAGGAAGGTGATCCTTTGAGAAGTTATAATCGCCCTGGCTCTGGAAGAATTTAAGGGATAGATGAGTATTTTTAGGGGATGATGGTCTTAAGGTGAGTCTTGAGTCAAGTGGGAGGTAGAATTTGATGACTTCTGACCCCATGATTCCAACATTCTATGGCTTTTTACCTTCCTGACATCTCATATTTAATATTAAGACAACTGGCTAAATTTTAACCAAAATAACTTCTAGATGGGACATATATAGTAAAGGGTGATGCTGAATCTTTACATATTGAGAAGTTGTTAAGCTCATGTTGGTAGATAGAAGTTTTCCAAAATTCTAATTTGTGCTTGAAAGTTTATGTTTACCATTCACAACAAATGTTTATAGGCTGTCTTCCTTGAAGTGCCCCCGCTCACTTAATTTTAGAGAAAGTGTTTGCCAAATATCCAAGTCAGTTTTTTTTTTTAAGTAAAGATGATGTTCCATGAAAAAAAGTGGCACTTCAGCTTGTAATTCAAATAATCAATAGTAGGGGTTGCCAGAAGGAAGAGGGTGGGAGTGAAGGGGGTTCTAATGTATGGTGACAGAAAATATTAGATTTTGGGTAGTGGGCACAAACAGTGCAATATACAGATCTTATAACATAGAAACCCACAACTGAAACCTATAAATTCCACCCCAATAAATTTAATAAATATATTTTTAAAAATAATCAAATAAGTTCTTTTCCCAAGACAATCATTACACTTGGATATGTTAAAGCTAAAACTGAACTCACAAAGGTTAAAAGACTTGCCAAAGAACACATAAAGCTAGGATTTGAATTTGGATCTTTCAGTCTCCAAAGTCCATGCTCTTTCCACTACATTACCCTGAAAGCAATTACAAAACAGGAACATATCCTGGAGTAAAGAAAACAAGATAAAGAGCCAAACATGCCTAATTATAATAATGAAGGACATCAGGGTACTGCTGATTTCTAGGTTTTTCCAATAATCCTTAGGAGTCTTAGTTGCCGAAAAGAATTCTTTATCAGATCTCTCTTTTCTGCAGCAAGAATACTGTATATGGAACTGGAAATAGATTCATAAAATGTAAGTAAGCCCAGCTTGTGTGTGTGTGTGTGTATCTGTATCTGCATGACATACAACATAAACCATGTAAAAGAAAAAAAGAACACGGGGAAATTCATTTAGTTTATCAGTTTCTGGACTGGGATTTTGTTTTCATTCACAGCACTGTATCATTGGTCTTGGCATAGTAATTTAGAGGATGTGGTCTTTATTAGCTTTGCTCAACTTGGCTGGGTTCAGCTATGTGCTGCCAGCTGGGCTAATGCCAAGGCTGAAACTTCATTCCCCTAAATTCCAGTTCATCTAATAAAGCCTGGGTTGCCTTCTGCTCCTGTCTAACTAACTCAGTTAACACTTGCAGTTCTCTACATCTAGCTCCTTCTTTCCCTCTTGACCCTTATTCCTATGGCTTGAATAGAGCACCTCTGTAATTATAAAGACATTTCATATTTTCCCAGGGTCTTCTTAGGCTGATAAATTTATACATACTGGAGAAAAACAGAAGGATAATAAAATCATGCATGATGGGACCATAAGCCAACTTCAAAATCTTCAAATTACTGAAATTCAAAGGGGTAACCAACTAGCTGTCTAGGGCAACTAAGAGGATCCACATGGAGTGCTATGTCTTCTCAGATGCCTAAGCTACTCAGGGAGGTGGCATGAAAGCACATTGTGAGGAAGCACCTGCTAGTCAGCCACAGTCAAATGAACACAGTCAGCTTTCTGTAGCATAAGACAATGAATCTTAAAATCTTACAAACTCCTGCCTTTTTGCCATATCACCCCCCCTTATGATGTTTTCCTTTGCTTTATTTAAGAATTTTCCAAGTTTCCCTCATCTTCTTGATATACATGAATATTTGTATTTTTTTCTAGTCATTATTGACATTCAGAAATTCTCATTTATAACTGTAACTAGAGGCCCAGTGCACGGATTCATGCACCAGTGGGGTCCCTTGGCCTGGCCTGCAGGATCAGGCTGAAACTGGCTCTCCGACATCCCCTGAGGGGTCCTGGATTGAGAGAGGGCACAGGCCAGGTCAGGGGACCCCACAATTGGGGCCAGGGAGGGACACAGGGCCAGCCAGGGAGAGACTGCAGAGACTGCAAAAGGGCTCCAGGGCATGTCCAGCCCATCTCGCTCAGTCCCAATTGCTGGACTCCAGCAGCAAGCTAACCTTCTGGTTGAAACATCTGCCCCCCTGGTGGTCAGTGCACATCATAGCGATCAGTTGAGTGCCCTTAGCATATCATTGGCATATTACGCTTTGATTGGTTGAACTGACAACTGAGCGACCAGACACTTAGTATATCAGGCTGTTATTACATAGGATATTTCCTCAAAAATCATACTTATTTAAATAGAGGATTTTGCAAGTTGATATGTATTGGTAATGGCGTAAAGTTGGTGTTATAATAAGGGCTTGCCAAAGAAAACTACATGGATCTAAGTATTCCCAAGAAAGCAACAGATGTGGTCAGTCAATATATGAACTGCTTAAGTTACTCCTTGCTATTCCAGGAAGTTTAAGAGATGCCAATTGTTTCATTACATATACCAAAAAAATTGTTACCATCCTCAGGTATCTGTGGTTAGTGAAGGCAGGAAAGAGAACTATAAACTCTAAAGGGTCAGCTTAAGGAAGCTGGAAGTGAGGCATGGAACAGGATTTTTCTGTCCCTTGGGAAGATATAATTAGAATCAGTAAGAGAACCCAGATCCCCTGTTTCATAATCTACTGCCACTCATTTTAATTTCTCATATTCCTATTTCTATTTGTGTACAACAAGCATACAATAAGAGGAAAACCAGTAATAGTTCTGGTTCACTGCACAAACCTCATCTCATATATTTTTCCTGACTAAAATAGAGTACTTAAAATGCCTCTGTGTATGTAGTTCCCTTTTCCTAGATGTCTAGGCATCTTAATTCAGATAAAATTAACCTATAGTAGACATCCACTATGTGCTACAAGGTGCTATGCGTTTGCACACCCATTTTTATTTCAATCACTCAATCAATCTGGAAAGAAGGCACTTCTTTATCACCTACACTGAGCCTAATACTGCTAACACAAGGTTGCTCTACAATTGTTGGATAGATAGATGGATAAAGGCCAGAGTTTCCAGATGTGATTAGAGGACAAGGCCAGAACTGAAATTAGGACAGAGATGTGAGTATGTGTGTATGTGTGTATGTGTGTATGTGGGGGTGGGTTGGGGGTCTGGAACTAATCTATTTTTTGAGGGTAAAAGGAAAAGTAGCCAAGTGGCTGCCCTTATTGAAATTCCAAAAATTTGCTTAACTTATTACCCAATGTGCCCACACTTTTTCTCACATGGTTAGTGAAATACATCTTCTCAGAAGATAAGAGGGGCACACTTGGTGCCAGAGTTTCCTGTAGACAGGACACTGTCCTGCTTGCTATAGAAAAAGAAGTTGGGTAGAAGGGAAGGAAATAGTTCAGGTGTAGAGGCACACAAATGTTTAGTGACAGAGAGGTGATTGAATGTGGGCTTGGAGATGAGCCTCTTTGATATAAGTGTCCCTTGCCACTCTTATTTTTGGCTTATAAGGTTTCCATAATTTGAAAAATAAAGTATTAGTTTAAATAATTTAATCTGTTATTAAAACTACAGTAGCACTCTCACTTTTACAATTAAGTGAATATTAACTTTAGGTGATAATGAATAGAAATGAAATCAGAAAATATAGCATGGTGCATTTCACTCAGCAATTATTATTGAATAACCATGTCCCAAATGCTAGGAATATAAATATGAAGTTAATAAACTAGTTCCATTTAATAAGAATGCAGGTGGAAATAAATCCTAACTTCCTAGACATAACAGAAAGAAGAATTTTACCTCCCATATTAATGCTTATATTGAAAACTAACATTATTTTATACATGTTACAATGGTAGCTAATTGCTAAGTAAATAGTTGTGATGGGTATTAAAATAAATTTTAAGAACTCACATTGTGGCTTCTTTAGTCAAAGAATATGTCCCTCAATCTTATCCATGTTACCACAATGCTGCTGCCTCAATTCTCCCTCTCATCTGAATACTAGAATAGCCTGTTAACTCAGATCTCTTCGTTCAGTTTCTGGAAGCCACCAATCCTTTCACTGCTACCAGAATGGTTCTTCTAAAACACAAATTTGACCTGTAGTTACACTAATTAAAGCCCATTCAATGGCTCTCATTGCTCTTGGGATAAAGACCTAGATCCTTAAAATGATATAAAGGGAAGCTGTTCATTTCATGTGCCTTCCTCCCCAGGCTTATCTCTTTCCACTCCCCTCCTTACACCCTATAAGCTAGTCATGTTAACTTTTTTTGAGTTCCTCAATTGCATTAAAAAAAAAATCTCAGGCCTCCACTCATCTGTTTCCTCTGCTAAATAGAACTTTCTCTTCCTCCCCATTCTTCAGGTTTCAGCTTACATGATACTTCATTTGGAAGCGTTCTCTAACCTTCAACTTCCAATCCTCCAATTTGGGTTTAGGGGCCCTTTTGAACTTTATTATCACAAGTTGTAATTCTCTGTCTAGATGCTCACAAAACTGAAAATTCTAAAGGCAGAATTCCCATCAACTGATCCAATGACCAGCCCTTATTCGTGACTTATTAGAACTTGAGTTGTTAGAACTTGAATGGCTGGCTGGCTGGCGGAGGAAAATCAGACAGTCCATCAGTTAATCTACATGCTGTGATCTACAGGTTAGCCCTGGATATTTTATTCTTGCCTCTACCCTGGTTTTTTCTTGCGTAGTTTAGGATTATGTTTTAACTAACCCTCTTTCTGACCCAGAATCCCAAAGTGTTAGTGTGTTTTTTTAATGTAGTTTTACAACAGGAAGAGACTATCCATAATGTAAGGGAAACACTTTTTATATGTTTCACAGGGAAAAAAAGAAAGATAGTCTGACATTTGTTTTTAAGCATCAAATTCTTACTCTCCAGACCAGGTTAATACTCCTGCACATCAACCACAGCAATGAGTCAGATTTTGTTTTCTTTCTGTACAATGCCACAGGTAAAAAGGGTAGACTGAAGGATAAACAAGGCCTGGCTGACCATTTACTCTAACAGGTATGCTCAGCACTTCCACTGGGCTCCTACATTTGTAACAGCATATAGAGAGCAACCCGACCCAGCTTACTCTATATGAAGTCACAAAAGTCTGATGTATAATCCAGAATGCAATCCTATATAATAAAAGCCTAATATGCAAATTAACCAAACAGCAGAATGACTGGAGGAATGACTGGTCGCTATTGTACGCACTTACCACCAAGGGGCAGATGCTCAACGAAGGAGCTGCCTCTAGCCCGCAGGCCCCAGGCCAGCCAAGATGGGTGCTAGCAGAACCCCCCCCCCCCCCCGCCCGATCACCATGCCAGTCGCTCCACAGAGGTAGGTGACTGGCAGCAACAGCAGGGGGCAGGACCGGCAAGTAGGTAGCACAAGGCAAGCCAAGGTGTCAGCATTGCCCCCCAATCGCCCCATCAGTCACCCCACAGATTGGCCCTGATCAGCAGCCAGGCCTAGGGACCTTACACATGCACAAATTTCATGCACTGAGCCTCTAGATTTACAATAAAAATATAACTATGGGAGAAACCAAGATGGTGGCATAAGGTATACACCTGTACGTGTTGCCTCTCACAACTACACCAAAACTACAACTAAAAGACAAAGTGACTATCACCCAGAACCATGGGAAAGCTGGCAGGGTAGGTGTTCTACAACTAGAAGAAAAGAAAAAAGCTCATTGAGACTGTGTAGGAGATGCAGAGTCACGGAAAAGCAGAGGTACGGAGGCACATGAATCGGGCTGCCAACTGGGCGCGTTGGTTTTTTCAATTGGAAGAGAGATACAAGCTACTGACTGCTCCAGTTTCCGGCCAGATTCTGGGAACCCAGACTCCTACGGGGAGAAACTGGACTGTCTTGGCATTGGGCTAGAAAGTGAGGGTGGCTTTCTTGCAGAGGTGGGCGCAGGATGCAGGGATGCAGAGACGCAGAGACAGCTGACTGGCAGCCATTGCTGTTTGCCATACCCTAGTGATTCCCTCAGACCCCGCCCCAGCCAATTTACAAACCCATCAAAGCTATGCACAGTGGCTTTTGCATATGAATGGCCTGCCCTTCCCCAGCTTAACCTAACAAATTGCAGCAGCGTCAGGGAGCTCCAAAACTTCCAAACCCTAAACAAAGGGAGAAATCTGGAGATCTCACGGTAGCTCCTGTTGGGTGGCCTCAGACAGTAGCTGACTTGCACCTCCTTGGAGATCCAGGAGCCAGTGTACCTAATGGTCAGTGTGAGACAACACCAGATTTCATCTCTCACATACATAAGTGACATACTGAAGAGCAAGGCTCAGTGAGCACCAAAGCCCCACTGAAGCAACTCTTGCCCCATAAGGGTGTCTCCAGAACAGCAGTTCTTCCATTATAGACAGCTGATCTTCACAACCAATTGGCCTGGAGGTCAACTCCTCCCAGTGTACCAAGAGCAATCAAAGCTTAACTACAACATGACTGTGCACCCAGCCCACAAGGGGTGCACCAAGAGTCTCCACCTCAGGTGACTGGGGAGGCTGACACACTGGGCCCTATAGGACACCTACCACATAAAGCCACTCCATCAACACAGGGAAGCAGCCAAAATGTGGAGACAAAGAAACATGACATAAATAAAAGAAATGGAGGAAAGCAAACTATTGGATATAGAGTTCAAAACCACAGTTATAAGGTTACTTAAGAATCTTCTAGCAACTGCTGAGAAACTTAGTGAGACTTCTGAGGAACTTAGTGATACCTTCAAGGATCTTAATGAGAATGCCAAAAAAAAAAAAAAAAAAAAAAAAAAGGGAAAGGACCAGTCAGAAATTAAGCATACACTGTCTGAAATAAAGAATAATATACATAAATCCAACAGTAGACTAGAGGACCCCAAGAATCAAACCAAAGATATGAAATATGAGGAAGCAAAAAACACCCAACCAGAAAAACAAAAAGAAAAAAGAATCCAAAAATATGAAGGTAGTATAAGGAACTTCTGGGACAACTTCAAGCATACCAACATCTGAATTATGGGGGTGCCAGAAGAAGAGAGACAGCAAAATATTGAAAACCTATTAGAATAAATAATGACAGAAAACTTTCCCTACCTGGTGAAAGAAATAGACTTACAAGTCCAGGAAGTGCAGAGAACTGCAAACAAAAGGAATCCAAAGAGGACTATCATAATTAAAATGCCAAGAGCAAAAGATAAAGAGAAAATATTAAAAGCAGCAAGAGAAAAACAGTTACCTCCAAGGGAGTACCCATATGACTGTTAACTGCTTTCTCAACAGAAACTATGCAGGCCAGAAGGGAGTGGCAAGAAATATTCAAAGTGATGAATAGCAAGAACCTACAACCAAGATTACTCTACCCAGCAAAGCTATCATTTAGAATTGAAGGTCAGATAAAGAGCTTCACAGTCAAGAAAAAGCTAAAGAAGAGAATTATATCTACTTGGGTCACTATTACGATCATATTTAACTGCCATAGTTACTTCCGTGGGAGCTATACTGCTTTTCGCTGCTGCTTCAGATTGGGCTTCCTTTTGCACCTTATGTAGCATCTTGTACGATTTTGTTAATTCATTTATTTCATGCATGAGGTTGTTGATGCTGATCATGAGTCTTTCTGAGCAGGCCTGGTTTGCTGGGATTGCTAATCTTTTATGTGTAGCTTTGGCTGTATCCAAAATATAGAGTTGAGCAAACTTCCGAGAAACACCATCAGAAGGATGTAAAGTTCCAGTACGATGATAAACTTGTCCATGTATTCTAAAAAACAGGATGGCCCATACCCTGATGGCGATGCAACATTTGCACCCATGGAAGCAAAAGAACTATTTATAGATCGAATGTTTTCCATGAAATTTTTACTGTCAGAATCTTCGTTTGTCATTAATCTTTTTAAATATGGCGGGTAATCTGGAAAATGTATATCATTTGGACAGACTTCCCCTTTGCTACAACATCGAGTAAATTTCCCATCAGATGGTTTTTCATCCGAGAAATTTAGTGATAGGCAACATTCACATCTAACAGTCATTTCACCACAACTATGTTCGAGAATTGCATCCTCATGTACTCCATTTTCGCTGAGAAGGCAGTTCCTACTACTATTGCTAGTACTTGTTGATGACTGTTCTTTGGACATATTCTGTCTTCGCCACCACCTTCTTTCAACTTCAAAGGCACGTTGTTCTTTAGACATTTCCTGTCAAAGATGCTGGTGTTTTTCAGCTTCAGAGCGATGTTTTCCCAACAGCTGCTCTTCAGATACATTCAGTTGCAGGCGTTGCCTTCAAGATCAGATGCACGTCGCTCTTCAGATATTTTCTGTTGATAACGTCGTTGGCACCTTTCTGCTATGCAGCTCCGATGTATCAACGGTTTTTCTTTGGACATAGTCCCACCTCTCTATTGCCACGTTCTGAGACAGAGGAGAATGACAGTCTTGACAGGCCTTTCAGCAGTGTGACCAACAGCTGATTTGGACAGATTCTGTGGGGGTGGGACTTCCTCCTACCTGTTGTCAGTTTCCATGGATGGGATACTGAAGCTGGGACTTGGGGCGTTCCCTCTGGCAGTTGCCTTCTGTTTTTGCTGGCATACAGCTGAAGCTACACGTAAAACATTAGCAATGTCAGGGGCCTCAGTTAGACGCAGCTGTGGTGATTTCTCGCTGCCTCGTTCTCTGTGCCTGGGGCCTCAGTTAGATGCAGCTGTGGTTTGCTGGCGCTGCCACTGCTTGGTCTCCGTGCCCGGGGCCAGGCACTTGAAGCCTTCGCTACTTCTCCTCTGATCCTGGGGCCTGGAGCCCATGCCTCTCAACCCCGCCCCTGGCTCTGATTGGCTGGTAGCATAGCCAATCAGGAGTCAAGGTATGGTCACATTTGCATGTTACTCTTTTATTAGATAGGAAGATATTAGATAGATAGGATACCCTGGATTAATTAGTTGCAAGCTTGTATTTACTATCCATCAAGGTTGGCTTGGCCCCAGGAGTTGAGGAGCTAAAAAGGATCTGGCTTAGCAAAGGAGAAACAGCTGGCATGCAGGAGTCCTCTTAGAGGGGCAGAGCCCTATATGAGTAGAGGTGAGGGATCTGAAATCAAGTAGGAGATGGTCACAGGTATCAACTGTTATGCCCAAGATCAGAAAACTATACAGCATTCCTGAGGTGGAGGGGCCCCTAGGGATCATCCAGTTCAGGGTTGGGGGACCTTTTTGCTATCAAGGGCCATTTGGATATTATAACATTATTTGATTAATATAATTCACTTAATTTAAATTTATGTTGCTATGAAAAAAGCTCCTAGATTTATTGAATTTTGAGTCCAGCTTGTGGTTGCTTTGGCAGAGCCAGACCAAATGATTTTGTGAGCCTTATACGGCCCAAGTGTGGACTGGACATTACCCACCTGATCTAGTTCAACCTCTCAGATTTTGGAATGACTTGCTTTAATCCTAGTTGGGATTAGATCTCAGTTCAATGCTCTGACACTGCTTCTTTCTTATTTCATATCAGGGATCTGGAAGCCAAAATCTAGGGTCTCAAATAAAGCTTTAAGGTGAGCCTAGAAGAGAATGGGGAGAGTAGAGGGGAGACATGTGAAGGCACTATGGCTCAAAGTGACGGCCTTGACAGCTGGTCCTACTGAAAGATCTCCAAGGCCTCCCTCTCTATACTGGGATATCAACAAAATCAAGTCACTTAATCCTCTGAACTTCGCTTTTCTCATAAAAAAATATATCTGAAAATAGTTATTTCTAGTTCAGAGTTAAAATGAAATAATGTGTGTAAAAGAACATTAAATACTAGTATTTTTTCCTACTTACTGCAAGAAACAATCTCATTACTTTCCATTTTTTTCACATTTGCACACTAATGACCAGAAGGCAAAAAAGAAGGAAGAGATCATAAGATTAGACAAAGAACAGGCTTACACATACAGAAAATATCTTGTTTTGTGAAATGAATTGAGTAACCACATTTTTTCCACATTGTATCACTTGCTCCTTAGCCAGGACACTGAGATGGCTGAAGTTCTGCTATTTCTGAAAGTTACATTACAGAACACACTGAAGGTCTGGGGTGGGGAAGGAGGGAGTGTTGGAGGAAACAACCTGGCACTGGAACGATGACTGAAGGATGTGGAATGAAAATGACAACTGGAAGGTCTTTCTCTACCTTCTGAGCTTGGTCATCTCTGTTAAAAATCTAAGGTCTCCAGAGATACACAGAATTGGAGAGGAAAACAGTCAGCAAATACCTCTGGAGACAGCAACCACATAGTGAGTCATGTTGCTTATCAGCATGGTGTGTAGTCAGAAAGGAATGCATGTCCAGCAATTCTTGGACACAAAGACTCAGCTCTTCTGGCTCCTAAGAACTGCCTAACTGCTGTAAGAGATTTATTGATCAACATAACAGAGTTCTTTAGGCAAGAAAGTGAGAAAATTAACCTAACTGAATATAGCCTGGATCAATAAGGCTTATTCCTGTTTTAGTCTCAGGTAAACAAAAATGGCTCCACTACCACTTCCAAAGCACTTCTTTTCTTGCTGCTTCCATGCCTACTTTCATTTGACATTTTATTCCTATTGCTAATCACTCTCAGGTAGACTCTCTGTGTGTGTGTGTGTGTGTGTGTGTGTGTGTGTGTGTGTGTGTGTGTGTGTGTTTACCTAAATTACTGGCTCTTGTTCCTCCTCTGCCTACCGGTGAGATTTACTGGTGGAGAAACACTAACCATAAGAGATCTAGGTAATCTCCATCATTAATTTGGGTCCTGATTTCAAGAGTTTAAAGATGGGCCTTTACCTTTAGTGCCAGGAGGCTGTAGGTTGTCTCCAGTCAAGGAACACCAGCCTACAGGGAAGATGTCCCGGGAGTCGAAGCGGCACCAGTAGTCAAAGGCCCCTCGCCACCCATCAAAAGTGACAAGCACCTCTGAGCCCCGCACCTCCCCTATAGTGGCTGGGCAAATGAAATGAGGGTTCTTCCTGTCCACAGCTTCTAGCTTCATTCCCATTTTGAAGAAGTTGTGAGAAGGCGATGGTGGTTCCTAGATGAGAAACAGAAATATATAGACCTAGCTAGACACAAAGAGAGAGGCTATGTACGCCAAAAGACTGCTACCTCATTTGGATGATTAAAAAGGGACTGCTGTGTAAGATTTAAAATGAAGATTTAGTTTTTCTTTTAAATGAATTTCAAAAAATACTAAATATTTGTAACCCTAACACTGCGACATTTTGCTTCAGAATTTTTTAAAATAGTAAAATGTAACAGGTTAAGTTGAACCCCCTTTTGTGCCCTTCCCCTATCCCATTCCCCATACATGTACTATCCCTTTACTATTTTAAATTTTATATAAATGGTATTAACTGTACATATCATTCTATACATTGTTTTTTGTTCAACATGTTTTTGAAATTTTTCTAGTTAATTTTAACTGCTAATAGAAGATATTATATAAGATATTATATGCATATATCACAATTTATTCTTTTGATGGACATTTAAGGTTTTTCCAGCTGTTCCAAAGTTTTCAAAAAAAGATATTTTCTTATTTTTATTGATTTCAGAGAGGAAGGGAGAGGGAGAGATTAAAAACATCAATGATGAGAGAGAATTATTGATTGGCTGCCTCTTGCACACCCCATACTGGGATCAAGCCCGCAACCCAGGCATGAGTCCTTGACTGGAATCACATCCGGCCACCCTTCAGTCTGCAGACTGATGCTCTATCCACTGAGCCAAACCGGCCAGGGCTGTTCAAAAGTTTTAACGACCATTCTTGTACTTGTTTCTTTGTATACATGTGGGAAGGTTTCTTTAGGCTATATATCTAGGAGTAAAACTGCATTATAGGATAAATATACACATCTTGTACTTTATTAAATATTGCTAAGTTGCCGTTCAAAGTAGTTTTAACATTGTATACTCTCTCTAGCAGTGTTTTCTCTGTCTTTCATTCTAATTCACAATGTAATTGCTTAGATAAATGTCACAAAAAAAGTGTTGTACATTCTATTCTGTTGGCTTTATTGTCTGATCCTACACAAATAACATATCTCATTAAATGGATATCTGGGAGGAAAAAAAATCCCCTTATTTTGTTATTCTTCAATATTGTTTTGGCTATTCTTTCTCCTTGATCTTTTTATTTTTATTTTTAAACTTTTATTGTTGATACTACTGCAGATATCTCCCATTTGCCCCTCTCTTTGCTTAACTCCTCAGACCCCTCTCTCTCCTCTCTCTGGCCCTCACCACACTGTTGTCTGTGTCCATGGGATGGATGGATATGGATATATATATATATATATATATATAATATATATATATATATATATATATATATATATATATTCTGGCTTTTCTTTTCACCTTTTGTATGAATTTTAGAATCAGCTTTTCAAATTTCACATAAGAACCTTATTTGGATTTTGACTGTAATCCCAATAAATTTATAAATTTGGGAAAAAGTAACTTTTGTATGTATAATATTGAACCCACCCATCTTATGAACATGATAGCACTTTCCACTGGTTAAATATTCTTTAATATAGATTTCTTCTTTAATATACATTTTTAAATTTATAAAAACTTTTTAAAAATATATTTTATTGATTTTTTACATAGCGGAAGGGAGAGGGATAGAGAGTTAGAAACATCGATGAGAAACATCAATCAGCTGCCTCCTGCACACCTTCCACTGGGAATATGCCCGCAACCAAGGTATGTGCCCTTGACTGGAATGGAACCTAGGGCTCTTCAGTCCGCATGCCGACGCTCTATCCACTGAGTTAAACCGGTTTTGGCGCTATAAAAACTCCTGATTTTTACTAACATTTTCTAGATGCATTATAGCTTTATTGCCTTTATAATTGATATCTTTAAAATTTTTCTTTTTAGAAAATATATTTCATTGATTTTTTTCAGAGAGGAGGAAGAGGGATAGAGAGTTAGAAACATGGATCAGCTGCCTCCTGAACACTCTTCTATTGGGGATGTCCTGCAACCAAGGTACATGGCCTTGACCAGAATCAAACCTGGGACCTTTTAGTCTGCAGGCTGACGCTCTATCCACTGAGCCAAACTGGTTAGGGCTAAAATTTTTATTTTCAAACCACTTGTTAAGTAAGAATGCAACTGATTTTTACAAATTGATCAACTAATTTAATTCAGATTAGCTTATGATGACTGATACAATTTTTTGTCTGCTTGATTTATCAATTATTCATAAGTATGTATTAAATTATCCACTAGTAATTGTGGATTTTCCAATTTTTCCATGTACTTCTGCAAATTTTGATTTATATACTTTGAGGTTGTGTTCTTTAGGAGCATGCATAGTTATAACTTTCATTTTCTTAGTAAACTATACTTTTTTTTGGTTTTGTTTTATTAATCCTCACCAGAGAATTTTTCTCATTGCTTTTTAGAGACAGTAGAAAGGAGGAGGGAGGCAGGGAAGGGGGAGAAGAAGGTAGAGAGAGAGAGAGAGAAAGGGACAGAGACATCAAATGGTTGTCTCCTGCATGAGCCCAAACCAGGATTGAGGAGAGAACCACAGCCCAGGTATATGTCTTGGGCCCTTGACAGGAATCAAACCTGAGACTCCTCGGTGTGTGGACCGGTGTTCCAACCACTGAGCAACACGGCTATGGCTGAACTGCACTTTAAAAACTCATTAGTGACCTCTAAATGCTTTTTAGCCTCAAAATCTCCTTTGTCTAATTTCAGTACAGTTAACACCAACTTTTTATAAACATATATATTTATGTTTACATATAATTGATTTTTAGAGAGAGGAAGAGAGGAGAGAGAAACACCGTTGATTGGCTGCCTACTGCATGTGCCCACTGGAGATCAAGTCTGCAACCAGGATAGTGCCTTGACTGGGAATCAAACTGGCAAACTGTGTGAACACAGGGCGACACCCAACCGAGCCGCACTGGCCAGGGCAACACCAGCTTTACTTTGATAATGATTTGCCTGGTGTATCTTTTATATTCTTTTACTTTCAACCTTTCAGGGCATATTTTATCAGGGTCTTTCGTAAATAGCATGTATATTTAAAAACAATCTAATATTTTTGACTAAACTGATGAGTTTAAGCTCATTGCTTGTGATAACTGATATATTTAAATTTATTGTATTTCCTAGAGTTCTATTTTACTTGATTTTTAAGGTTCTTTTTTCCCTTTACAATTGACTGAATTTTCTTCCCTCCTCCCCTCATTGATTCAGATGTTAACCATTTTATTTATAATCTTTCAGAGGATCTCCTTAAGACTATAACTGTATAGTTGACATAAGTCAGTCTAAAACTCCTCTTTATCTCTAGTCATATTACAAAAACCTTAGAATATTTTAATTACTCCTGAGTTAACAGTGCTTGATAATTTATTTCCACATTGTTATGCTGACAATTAATCACTTTTGTTATTATAATTAGTTTAAACAATTATAGGCAATAGTTGATTAGCTTTACCCACAAGTTAACCAGTCTTTCCTCACCACTATTTCTTCCTTTCTAGGTTCAATTATCTTCTTCCTGAAATATATTCTTCAGTTGTTCTTTCAGCAGATATATTGGCATATACTTACATTAGTTTGTTTGAAAATATCTTGCTTTTATATTCATTCTGAAATAATACTCTAATTAGATAAAAATTCTAGATGGACAACTATTTTTCCTAAAAACTTTGGAGATAATTATTCTATTATCTTTGTTTTGAACTGCGGCTGTCAAGAAACATGTTGTCAGCCTAGCTGCAATTCTTTTGAAGGAATTCTGTGTGAGTACTTGCTCAGATCTTTTCTTTTGACTTTAGTTATACCGTGATTTTTTTTTGATGGTTCTGAATCTTTATTGCTGAAAGCATTACATAGATTCTTCTTTCCCCCCCATAAACCTCTTACACCATGATGTTTTAAGCTGTATATTTACCTTTACTATTCACTCTGGAAAATTCTGTTATTATCTTTGTAAACATTGGTTTTTTCTATCCTTTTCTCATAACTTCTGGATTTCATATTTAACATCAATAGACCTTCTAATATTATTCTCTTTGTCTCTTCTCTTTAATATTTCCATTTCTTTTTTTGCTGCATTCTGGGGAAATTCCTTACATGTCTTTCAGTTAATTCTCTTTTATCTATGTCTATGTTGCTTATATACCTATTATTAATTTTCAGTTTTTATGGTTAAGTTTCATTTACAGATGTTCAATTTTTCTCAAATCTGTCTTTGAAAAATAGGGTTTTATACTTTTATCATTTAAAAAATTTATTCTCGCCGAAACTGGTTTAGCTCAGCGGATAGAGCATCGGACTGCGGACTGAAAGGTCCCGGACTCGATTCTGGTCAAGGGCATGTACCTTGGCTGCTGGCACATTCCCAGTAGGGGGCGTGCAAGAGGCAGCTGGTTGATGTTTCTCTCTCATCGATGTTTCTGACTCTCTATCCCTCTCCCTTCCGTTCTGTAAAAAATCAATGAAATATATTAAAAAAAATAAAAAATAAATAAAAAATTTCTTCTTTTTGCCCTGGCCCAGTGGTTGGCAAACTGCGGCTCACAAACCACATGCAGCTTGTGAGCCGTGGTTTGCCACTCTGTTAACTAATGACTTTGCCTACCACTGACTAGACTCTCAATTCCAATAATTACAGGCTGTTGCTGTTCCTTGTGATTAAACCCCTATCCCAGTGGTCGGCAAACTCATTAGTCAACAGAGCGGCAAACCAGAGCTCACCAGTGGCATGTGGCTCATGAGCACGCAGTTTGCCGACCATTGCCCTGGCCGATGTACAGTGGTTAGAGCATTGGCCCATGCTCCAAAGTATCAAGGGTATGTACCTGGGTTGCCAGTTTGAACCCCCGAACCCGTCATAATGATGTGGGAGGTAACCAATTGATGTGTCTCTCTCGCATTAATGTTTCTCTCTCTCTCACCCTCCTCTCCCCCTTTCTTCACCTCCTCTTTCCCTCCTTACCTCTCTCACTTCCACTCTCTTTGAATAATCAGTGGAAAAAATATCCTCAGGTGAGGATTAACAACAACAAAATAATCAAAATTTTTTCTTTTCATTCTTTAATCATTTTCAAAATTTTAATTTATAATCTTTTCTAATATTTCTATTCTGAAAGTTCTTGGGGTTATAGTCATACTGTTTGTTGTATCTACTGATGCCCTACCACGTTGGATTTGTTTCGAGAGCTCTGTAATTCTGAAGGGAGTACTCATCTTCAGTGATATTTCACTTTGGGAACTTCTATGACATCTGGGTTGAAAGTAACCAAACTCTCTAGAGAGGTTTTGGATTTGCGTCTGCTGGGCACTCAGAAATCTCTCCATACAACTCTGAGTTTCTAGACAACAGAAACTCCAGGTACCATATCTGAACCGAAAGACTGTTTTATCAAGGAGACGACTCCATTCCTGCCCATACCCAGAGCCCAGGCAGAGATTCTCCTCATCAATGTAACGGTCTTTCACTAAAGAGTAAACATTTGAGGTATCTGATCTGGTTTTATATATAGCAGTCTCGGGTCCATTCCTAGTTTGCTTGGGCCTAAGGCCTTATCTTCTATCCTACTGTGGCTGGTAAAAGACAAGATTATTGGAAAAAATCCCTAAAATACCTGCAGGTTTAGTGCATGCACTTAACACTCTAGTTTTCCTCTTTCATTTTAGCTTCTGGAGAGTTTTCTTTCTTTCATTTTTTATTCTCACCTGAGGATATTTTCCCATTGATTTTTAGAGAGAGTGGAAGAGAGAGAGGGAAAGACAGAGATAAATACCAACGTGAGAGAAACACATTGATTGGTTGCCTCCTGCACATGCCCTGACTAGGGTCCAGGCCAAAGAGGAGCCTGCAACCAAGGTACATGTTCTTAGACCAGAATCAAACCTTAAACCCTTTGGTCCATAGGTCAACGCTCTGTCCACTAAGCCAAACCTGCTGGGGTGAGTTTTCTTCCTTTTCAGTAAGCTCAGCAAAGCTTACTAAACATTTTGAGATATTCTATAGTTAAAGGGTTTTTAAGTTGCTCAGTCAGTGTGCTTCAGGGTTTAGACTTTAATAGCAGCACAGGCAACACTAATTCAGTCCCCTTTATAACTCTAATCTCATTAAAGAAAATATTTCAACTAAAAGCAGACTGAATGCATCATCCCTGGAGAACTAAGGAAAAATGAATACAGGTTATTGATCCCTATTTCATCATTTACTAGCCATGTGATCTTGGGCAAGTTCCTTATTCAAAAGTATTTCTTTCCTTAGCTATTAAATGGAAATAATATTTCTTGATTCAGAAAGTTAAGTGTGGGTATTAAGTAAGAGTGTAAATAAACTCCAAACACACTATAGGCACTCAAAAACTGTCTTCTTTTTTTTCTCTGTTTAGTATATGAACTTTACAAATTCCAAGATCTATAACAAGAACAGCTAGCTCCTTTAGATTTATATCACATTTTATATACTTTACTAGTAAACACATTTTAACTTAACTATCCTGTAAGACAGACAGAATCCCACTTTATACATGAAGTCAGAAGGACATAGCTTATTATAGGTAGAGCTAGGACCCAAAAACCAATAATCATAATTTGTAGTCTATATTTATAATTATCCTTTGGGGATAACTGCTCCTTCATAGGGTGTTAAACAATCCGTCTGCTGAATTAGTGTCTGAGAAGGCATCTTCAGGCCGTAAACATAATGTAGATATCAGGGGCTAAGTAACTGAAAGAATATAAGCATATGACCTTAAGCAATTTAGAGCTGGTGATACCTGAGGGACACCGTACCTTGTGGAAAATCCTGATGGGAGCCATTTCAGCTCCATTTAGTGTCTTCAAAAGGAACATGGGCCAAGAGGAGGCATTCAACCGAAATCCTGCAGCAAACATAATAGGCAACAGATAAAAAATATGTTTAAAAGGAAATGGCAATATCAAGTTTTCCCTTTGGAATTCAGCTACTCCTCCATAACCTACAGTGTGATATGTTACAGAATCATAGACTGTTAGGAAAGGACTTAAAGGTTAAATAGAGGAAATGCCTCATAAGACAGATGAGAAAATGAGGCACATAGAGGGAATGTAACTTGTCCAAGTGTAACGTTGCAAAGCAAGTAGTAGAACAAAGTCCCCAACCAAGTGGCCTGACTCCAAGGTAAGTATTACAGTATTCATAGCGCCTAAAAAGTTTTCCTTGAAAAATCTAAAATAGATGAGGTGAGATAAAATTAACAAATACTTAGAAATGGTCTAGACAGTAGTGTGTGAAAGTTCTTCTTAATAATCTCTTAAGAAGAAACCAAATGTATCAACTGATAAATTCAATATACAAGTAAATCTTATTTCAATATAAACTATTTTTCTTTTTTTCTCATTCTTTGATGTGTGCGCTCTCTCACTTCTCTTTCACACACATACACACCAAGTACAAAACACTTTTTGATCTTCAATTTTACTTAACCAATGAAGGATCAGGCAATGATGAAGATGAAAGGAATCATCCTGTCTAAAGATATTCATTTTACAAAAAAGTAAAAAGCCTAGAGAGGTTAATTGTCCATTATCATTCAGTAAGGAAAAGTCAATAAGAATGTACCATTTAATTAATTAATTATAAAAATAAGATCATTATTGTAGTTAGATCTCCCAATTAGTGGAAAGAAGTTCCAAGTACTTTGGCTTCAACTCTCTCCTGAGATATCGAAATCTAGTAGTTTTTACATAGCTTTCCAATCTACCTCAGTTTTCCCATTTCTGACAAAAGAACAGATAGGCTGCATCAAAGCTGCAGAGCTGGATATTACAATATAATCTGGTATTTTAAAACTCTTTATTGTGGGTCAGACACTGTGCCAATCACTTTCCACTGACCATTTAATCCTCAAGGCAACCCAGTGAGGTAGATATTATCTTCATTTTATAGATGAGAAAAGATATATAAAGTAAACCGATTAGGATTTCTAAGTGAGCAAATGACAAAGATAGGATTGAAGCCCAGGCAATCTGAGCCTTGAGCCCACATTCTTAACCACTATGTTCAACAGTGTGTAGATAAAATGAAAAAGGAAGAATCAGCTTTTGGGATTATAATTAAATTATTGGGGAAGAAGCAAGAAAGGAGAAGAAAATAGAACTAATAAGATTTACCACCCTATATGTTTTAGACTTTTAGTCTCAAAGCTGGCTAGGCTAAGCTAAGCCTCTAAGGCCGGAAGATAACTTGGGGTAGCTCAATTACACCAAAATGGTGACAGCAATCTGGATGTTCCTATCATTTAATCTAAAACTACCATCACTTTTTTGGCTTGTCTAGCTTCCCTTCCCCTGCTTTTGGAAAAAAATCGCAACCTAATTCTATGTGATTTGTTGAGAATGTCTGTCACATGGCCCTCTTTGTGAATGGAAAACAATGCCATTCAAGAGCATTAGATTCCCCTAGACCAGGGGTGGGGAACATCCACCCCACAAAATCACTTGGTCTGACCCTGTCAAGGCAATCACAGGCAGGACTTGGAAGTTCAGTAAATCTAGGAGCTTTTTTACATAGCAGCATAATTTTATATTAAGGGAATTATGTTATAAATATCCAAATGGGCCTTGGCAGAAAAAAGGTTCTCCATCCCTGCCCTAGACCAAGAGTGTGCATGTATATCTCAAGCTGGGTCAACTGTTTTCTGATATGGTATGCATACTGGAGTTTTTCTCCAAGATCATGGCTCGATAGAGTTTGTAGATTTGGCATTCCTACATGGAGAACAGAACTGATACTAAAGGCAAGGTAGAGCAAGTGATGGAGAGACATAAGAGTGTTTAAAGCCCTGTGTTCAGACATACTCAATTACCAGGCCTTAGACTTCTCTGTTATATGAGTCTGTAATTCCTGTTCCCTCCTTTAACTTGTTTGAGTTGTTTTTTTTCACTCATAGCCCAAAGAATCTTGACTACTCCTCTTCCTTTATCATGGTTAAAAGAAAAAAGTTTAAATTTCCGAAGAAATTCAAGTTCAGGCCCAATCTTTGTTTGGGGAAAACAACCCCAGTGGGTTGTTCTAAGGATTAACACATGTGAAGGACTTAAAATTCTGCCTGGTACATGCTAAATGTTAGACAAATGCTGGCTAATATTTATAATATTATAGATTAAAAGACTGAGGTCAGAGAAATTAAGTAAAATATCTAAGGCTATAATTTTACAAAATACAATATTCAAGAGACAGGACTTAAACCCAACTCATCTATCTCCAGAGCCTTCATTATTAATCATCACAATAATATCTTCAAATATTTCATCACTCAATTCTTCCATACTATCTCTCTAGGTAAAAAGAATTGAAGTCATAAGTTTGTGAAAGCAGGAAGAAGAAAAATGATCATTTGAAGGTCTCAAATTAAATAGTGGCCTAGGTGCTTGCAAAGAAAAGGACAGGTGGGTACCTCAATGCCTGGTCATTTCACAATCCCCACTTTTCTCCTGTCAAATAATGACTGCCAATTTACATGTCCAGCGTAAACCTCTGCCCCAGGTCTTATGCTCGTGTTTCCAATTGCTTTATTCTATAACTCTACCTGAAAGCCAAAAATGCTTGAATTTTTATTTTTTTTATCCTCCCCTGAGGATATTTTTTCTATTGGTTTTTAGAGAGTGGAAGGGAGAGGGAGAGAAAAGAGAGAAGCACCGATGTGAGAGAGACACATCAATTGATTGCCTCCCACATGTCCCAGATGAGAGCCAGGATCCTGCAACCGAGGTATGTGGCCTTAGACTAGAATCAAACCCAGGACCCTTTAGTCCGCAGGCCAACACTCTATCCACTAAGCCAATCCTGATAAGGCAAAAACAGAACCCTTGACTTTGCTACTTGCTCCAAACTTGTTCCCTTCCTCGTCATCTCATCTCATCTAATGCACTATTAAACCCAGACCGAAAAGCCTACACTAAGTCACTCTTGATTCCTCCCTTGCTATTACCCCTCAAATACAATTAATTGGCAAGTCTGAATGGCTCTTTCATCTCATATATCCTAAATCAAATAATTTCTCACCGTTATATATTCTCACTCACTACTAATCACCCTAATTTAAGCCACAGACTTCGCATAGAATACTGCAACAGCTTTGTAACAGAGACTCCCTGCTTCCACTTTTGCCTCCTACTGTGTTTTCCACTTAGCAGCCAGAATATGTTTATGTATTTTAAAACATAAATCAGATCACACTTTTATGCTGACATCCCATAATACAAAATAAATCTAAACACTTTATATATGTTAACAAGATTTACATAATCTGGAACTTGATTACTTTTACAACTCATTTCCTATCACTCCTCTGTCCTTCACGCACTGGTCTTTCTATTCCTCAAATATTCCAAGCTTCATCACTCTGCCACGAAAACTCCTCCCTTTCCTCAAATCTTTAACAATTAGCACTTGCTGAAATCTGAGCCCTTCAGAGAGGCATTCCTAGACTACCCTATCTAAAATAGCCTTCTAATCCCACTCCCTTCTATTTATCCTCAACTCTTATCACTGCCTGAATTTTTCTTTATTTTTCCTTGTAATGTGTATGTATTTTCCAACTGGAATATAAGCTCCATAAGAGTTTTATTGAACAAAGAAGAAAACTTCCACTTATTAAATGGATGCCAAGAATTGATGAATGCTATAAAAATCATGTGTGGCAGAGTTTATTAATGATCCGGCTGGTGAGGATATTGAAATTCAAGGTTAAAAGTCAAGGTAAAGCAACTTATCAGTAGCCACACAACTAAGCTAGTTAAGTGGCTGAGTGAATTTTACAAAGCCCGGTCTCTAATTCTAAACCTAGGCATGCTGCAAGTATTCTGTGCTTACCTTAAAAATACTGTCATAAAAGCTTCCAGGTGCTCACCAGATGGTGGGGACAAGGGGTGTGGGGGCGGGGGGAGACACTAAATATGTTAGGGTCCAGCTGTTTAAACTTAACAGCTACTTCTTGAAGCTCTGGACTTAAATTTAAGAGCAACAGGTCCAGAATCTAATCACAGTTCATGCCCTCTGGTGGCAGGTGACAGAATAGCACTCATATCAGAACCACATGTTATGGGCCCTACTCCCCAACCACCATTGTCCTCTATAGTAATTCTAAGCTTTGTTAAGTTATTAGACTCTATGGCTGTCAAGATGATTCCATGACACTCCCAACTCATTCTCTCCTCCCAGAGAAGGTTTACATACATGTACATATACAAATACATGTAAAGAAATATGTCACTATACAACCTCAAACAACTCATTTCTCTTTTCTTATTTCTATATTTGTCAGAGGAGGATACTGAATTAAAGCAGTGCTTCCAAACTAAGGTTTAGTGACCTGTCTCCATGCTACCCCAAGTCTGAGAGAAACAAGAGGTAAATTGGAAGAGAGATGAATAAATTATCTTTTCTTAGGAAGAAGTGATTATACTTGGGAAAGACTGTTAACCGCTGCATCTCCGTATACAGACTCAAACACAATTCAGGTTAATTAATTAATTAATTATTTTTTCTTTATTGTTCAGTTTATTAATTATATTGTTTCCCCCTTTTTATCCCCCTATATCTCCCCTCCACCCTGTACCTATCCCACCCTCCACCCTCACCTCCCCCTCCCCAATGTCCTCTCCCATTGTTGCAAGATTTTTGTCCAATCTCTTGCTGTACTTCCCACAACCCTTTTCTCCCCAAGAATTGTCAGTCCATTCCCTCTCTATGTCCATGTTTCTGTTATAGTCACCAGTTTATCTTGTTCATCAGCCTATCAATTCACTTGATTTTTATGTTCATTTGTTGATAGATGTGTATTTGTTGTTCATAATTTATATTTTTACCTTTTTCTTCTTCCTCTTCTTAAAGAATATCTTTCAGCATTTCATATAATACTGGTTTGGTGGTGATGAATTCCTTTAGCTTTTTCTTATCTGCGAAGCACTTTACCTGATCTTCAATTCTGAATGATAGCTTTGCTGGATAGAGTAATCTTGGTTGTAGATTCTTGCTATTCATTATTTTGAATATTTCTTGCCACTCCCGTCTGGCCTGCATCATTTCTGTTGAGAAATCCGCTGACAATCGTATGGGTGCTCCCCTGTAGGTAACCAACTGTTTTTCTCTTGCTGCTTTTAATATTCTCTCTTTATCTTTTGCTCTTGGCATTTTAATTATCATATGTCTTGGTGTGGTCCTCTTTAGATTCCTATATTTGGAGGTTCTGTGTACTTCTTGGGCTTTTAAGTCAGTTTCTTTCACCAGGTGAGGGAAGTTTTCAGTCACTATTTCTTCAAGTAGGTTTTCATTAACTTGCTCTATTTTTCTGGGACCCCAATAATTCGGATGTTGGCATGCTTTAGGTTGTCCCAGAGGCCCCTTACGCTATCTTCAATTATCTGAATTCTTTTTGTTTCTTGCTTTTCCAGCTGAGTGGATTCTGCTTCTTTGTATTTCAAATCTTTGACTTGGTTCTTGTGGCCCTCTGGACTGCTTTTAGGACTTTGTGTATTATTTTTTATTTCAGTCTGTGTATGCTTGATTTCTAGTTGGTCCTTTTTTTTATCCATGAGGGTCTGGTTCGTATCCTCAGAGGTCTTGTTCATTTCCTTGAGGGTCTCATTCATTTCCTTGAGGTTCTCATTCATTTCCTTGTAATTCTCATTCATTTCCTGTTTGGTCTTGTTTATTTCCTGGTAATTCTCATTAAGTTGATCGGCCTTTTGTAGGAGCCTCTTGAAAAGCCTTTTAAGCGTGGTTTTGAACTCTATGTCTTGTCGTCTTTTCTCCTCCATTTCTTTCACACCTGATTTCTTTCCATATCTCTGCATGGTGGCTGCTTTATGTGGTAGATATCCTCAAAGGGACAGTGGCTCATCCTTCCCAGTTACCCGAGGTGGGTACTCTTACTGCAATCCTTTATGGGTTGTATTCAGTATTTTTGAATTTAAACCCAGCTTTTTGTTGTTAGCCCTAGGAGGGTTTGACCTCCAGGCCAATTGGCTGTGATGGGAGACTGTGTTCAGGTTGGATGGGCGGAGTCTCTGAGCTGCACAGGCAGCCTCAGTGTCAGCTATGTCCTACGCGGCGCGCACGTGGGTCTCTGTTGGATGGGGATGGCTGCAGACACCTCCAAGAGAAAGCCGCTAGTCTCTTCCCCTTGCCAGACAACTCTGCCTCTCCCCAAATGTGTCCGCACACCAAAAGACTAGCCCAGGGTTGTAAAATAGATGGTTTCCGGAACCAGGGGACAAGTTTCCAGGGGGCAAGTCGCGGGTTTGCGCGACTCTTGCGCGGAAACTTCTTTTCGCCGCCTCCGGGTTTCTCGCAGACTAGGAGCCTGCCTCTGCCGCGCCCCGCTTCCAGGGTGTGTCCCCTGGACCTCGGACCTCGCCTGGCACTGGGGAATCTGTGCAGTGGGATGTCTCCACGTACCCTGGATCTCGGACCTCGCCTGGCGCTGGGGAGTCGGTGCAGTGGGACGTCGCCGCTCTCCCCGCTGGCGAAATCCGGCCGGGGTTGCTGCTCCAGCCCCAACCCGCGCACGCGCAACCAGGACGGCTCCTAACCTGTTTCTGTCTGAAAGGCTGCGCTCCCGACACTCCTGAGTCTCAGTGTCCCACCTCTACTCCTATTAGTGGAGTTTTCATTCAGCCAGCTTTCTGGCGATTCTAGGTGCTGTCTGTTCTGCTGTTATGTTGTAGTTCTTAAATCGTTGCGCGGGGCAGAACAATAGGTATTTACCTATGCTGCCATCTTGGTGTTCCCCCAATTCAGGTTAATTTAATTGGAGTTGGGGGTTGTGATTAATCTTGAGATAGTCATAGGTATAGATAATCTGGCATTACCCAATGCCAGGGCTTTGCTGCAGAAAAAAGAAGTTCAGTAAATATTGTAAAAATTAACTTTATAAATAAGCATTTAAGCCACCATGGTTAAGTTACTTCACTCTAAAATTTTGTTTTTGTCCCCTCACTTCCCACCCCCCACATTTCTATAAACAGTTCAAATTTCTGTGACCAGAAAATGAGATATGCATCTTAAAAATTCCCTTTTCTATTGACAAACCCTGGAGACTACTTAGCAAATGAGAAGGCTGATCAGTGACAGGAACATACAAAGGCTTTCTTCCTTTCAAGTCCATGTACCACAAATACACCAGAGCACATGATCAAGCTTGCTGAGCAGAGAGTTTGTACTAGGATCCTGACATACTTGGCTAGTGGTCTCACAGAGGCCAGCTTCTGCTTTAAATCAATGACTCTCAAACTTGGACACTGGAATCCCCTGGGGAACACATCAGAATCACCCCCAGGCATTCTGCTCTAAGGCCCACACACTGAGTTCTCTAAATGATTCTAACTGGCAGCCAAGTTTGAGACTGTGATCCAGATTGACCTGTTTAGAAGAAACAATCACAGTCATTAGAAGAGATCAGTAAAACAAGGGTATGTGAGGAAAAGGCTGGCAGCACTGAGATAACTTCACTGGTGAATCATTCTACCTTTCCATTCCCCCCCCCCCCCCAAGAGGACTCTGCAAGGAAGTAATGATGATTCCTATGTGAACAGAACACACACACACACACACACACACACACACACAAACCATACAAGATTTTAATGGAGAAGAATGTTATTTCAGAACAATGCTTCTCAAATATAGACAGACCAAATGCATTAGAGTCTGGGAGAGCCATTTACCATGCAGAATCCCAAGCCCCATTACCTAGAGATTCTGCTTCAGCAACTCTGGGGAGAGGTCCAGAGGAGGCCTGGGGAACATGAACACACACACACACACATATATAAATTATGTACGTAACTATACATACATATACATGTATAGTTACATACATAATTTATTCAAAACTTTTTATTTTGAAAAATTTTAAACCTAGAGAAAAAGAGCAAAACCAGTATATGAACAACTATGCATCCTTCACCTAGATTCAATAACTAACATTTCACCACATTTTGTTTCCATATACCTACACACTTTTTCCTTTGGACTATGTGAAAGTTAGAGACATCATGACACTTCACCCCCAAATATGTCAGTACACTTGCCCTCAGAACAAAGATATTCTCCTTTAACACTGCAATATTACCTACCCAAGAACTTTAATTAAAATATTCTTATTATCCCCAAAATGTTTCTGTTTAATATTTTAAAATACAGGGTCTAATAAAGAATCAAATATCGCATTTGGTTGTCATGTTTCTTTAGACACCATTAATCTACAATAGCCTTGTTATCTTTTTTTTTTCATGAAAAATCTGGGCTATTTTACCAAATGTCCCACAATTTGGAATTTTTCGGATTGTTTCCTTACAATTACATTGATACTAAACCGTTTTAACATAAATACTATACAAGTGATGTTAAGTACTTCTCACTGCTTTACTCTAAGAGGCACATAGTGTCAATTTGTCAAATTATTGATGATACTAAATTTGATCAGTTGTTAAGTTGCAGATTTCCTCACTGCAATTCCCCTTTGTAGTTAATAGGCAATCAGTAGGAAGAATTTTGAGACTGTATGAATATCATATTTTCCAATAAGCTTTTTTACCCTCTACTTTCAACATTCATTGATTATCCTTCCCTGAATAAATTAAAATGGTAATTTTCTACCATTCCATCTATATTTTATTAACTGGCATTCTGTAAAGAAGGTATTTCCCTGCAACTCTTAAAAAAATTTTAACTGATTCAAGAGAGGAAGGGAGAGGGAGAGAGAAATATCAATGATGAGAGAGAATCATTGATCAACTGCCTCCTGCATGCCCCAATTGGGGATCGAGCCCATAACTCGGGCATGTGCCCTTGATTAGAATCGAACCTGGGACCCTTCAGCCCACAGGCTGACAGTCTATCCACTGGGCCAAACCTGCTAGGGCTCCCTATAACTCTTGATATTTTTCTCTATATGTCACTTGAGACCCATGGATGCTATTACCATTGTTCTTCAATTTTTATTCTTTTTGATACTCATATTGTTTCAGTTTTGGTTAGTAAGAACCCCTTCACGTTGGCTCCTGTGTCCTTTTGATATGTTCTCATCATTCTTTGAAAATTCTCTTCTTTCTGACATAAAATGTTCCAGAATCATCTTATATTTTCTCTTCTGCTCAGCCTTAGAATCAGTCATTTCTCCAAAAATCTTGATTCTTTTAGTAGAGAATGTGATTTAGAAACCAAGGTATGTTTATTGCTTCTGAGGTGTCATTGCTTCTAGGCCTTTTCAAAAAACAGAACTTGGGGGAATATATATATATATGTGTGTGTATATATATATATATATATATATATATATATATATATATATGGCCTGGTGCATTAAATTCGTGCATGGGGGGGGGGCAGGGATGTCCCTCAGCCTAGCCTGCACCCTCTCCAATCTGGGACCCCTTGAGAGATGTCTGACTGCCCGTTTAGACCCAGTAGGATCAGGCCTAAATAGGCAGTCGGACATCCTTCTCACAATCCAGGTCTGCTGGCTCCAAATTGCTCACCTGCCTGCCTCCCTGATTGCTCCTAACTGCTTCTGCCTGCCAGCCTGATCACCCCCTAACCACTACCCTGCCAGCCTGATTGATGTCTAACTGCTCCCCTGCCAGCCTGTTTGCCCCCAACTTCCCTTCTCTGTCAGCCAGGTCCCTCCCAACTGCCCTCCCCTGCTGGCCTGATGGCTCACAACTGCCCTCCTTTGCAGGCCTGGAACCTCCCAATAGCCCTCCCCTGCTGGCCATCTTGTGGTGGCCACCTTGTGTCCACATGGGGACAGGATCTTTGACCACATGGGGGCAGACCTCTTGTGTGTTGGAGTGATGGTCAATCTGGGTATTACTCTTTTATTAGATAGGATAGAGGCCTGGTGCATGGGTGGGGGCCAGCTGGTTTGCCCTGAAGAGTGTCCCAGATCAGGGTGGGGGTTTCCTTGGGGTGTGGGGCAACCTGGGCAAGGGGCCTGTTGTGGTTTGCAGGCCAGCCACGCCCTCCAGCAACCAAAGCTGAGGCCCTGGGATCTAGGATTAATTTATGTTCTACAATAGAAACTTTGTAGCCTGGAGCGGAGCCAAGCCTTCTGCTTGCTCCATGGTGGCAGCCATTTCTGTTGGGACATTTACCTTGAATAATTGAAACTTTGTAGTCTAGGAGTGGAGGCCTTGGCTGGCTGCAGAAGCTTAGCTTCTTCCATCGCCCGGGCAACCCTAGCCTCTGCTCTCTCAAGCTCCATGGCTGCTGCCATTTCTGTTCAGATTATGTATCTTTTATAATTGAAACTTTATAGCATTGAGTAGAGGCCTAGGCCAGTTTGCTGGGGAAACCCAAGCCTCCCTCCTGCTCTCAGTGGCGGCAGCCATCTTGGTTGGAGTTTATTTGCATAATTTGCTCCTGATTGGCCGGTGGGCGTGGCTTAATCTGAGGTACGTCAATTTACATATTACTCTTTTATTATATGGGATATATATGGAACATGCAACTTATAATTAGCTTTATTAACTCAAAAGAATGTCACAATGGTACAGTAAACCTACTTTTGCCCAGCCCTGTTCATGAATGATTTGGAATTGAAGGTATCTTAATTTTAAAGTTACGAGTTCATACAGATAACTCCAATTCAAATTATACATGTAAGGTTATTCATCTCCCATTCTATATTTGTATCTTCTTTAATCATTTGCTCTACCTTTAATACATACAATCCCATTAACATTAAGAAAAAGTCAGAATTTCTTTGCAGTTCTACTTTTTCTTTAAAATATGCCCCATTAAAAGTACACTGAGAAGACTCTGTGTTCAGGTTATTTGAATTAATTATTTTTGCAATGTCTTTTATGATGTCTATTATATCCACAGTTCAGTTTGTTTCTGTTTGTAGTCAATTTTAGAATATGCTTCATTCATCTTTCTTAATTTTATTAAACAAAACATTTACATTTTAAAAATAAAAAAGAATATAAAAGGTATTCTTAGAGAAGTCTCCTTCCTATAATTTTTACTGTTTTCTTACTCCCAATAGATTGTGACCTTTTCATTATTTTCTGGTATAACATTCCAGTACTGCTTTTTATAAAACTATGTCTGTGAAAATATAATTTCCTGCATGTTATACATGTATATGTGTGTATATGCATGTTTTCCCTTTTTAAAAAACAAATGGCATTAAGTACATTTACACTGTTATGCAACCATGACTACCATCCATTTCCAGTATCTTTTCATCTTCCCCACCCGAAACTCTGTACCTATTAAACAATAACTTCCCATCCCTCACTTTCCTCCCAGCTCCTGCAATCATCATGTTATTTTCTGTTTCTGTGAATTTCTCAATTTTAAGTGGGAGTATATAGTATTTGTCCTTTGTGACTGGCTTGAAATAAGTGAAACACTTAGCAAAATGTCTTCAAGGTTCATCCACACTATAGCATGCATCAGAATTTCCTTCCTCTTAAAGGCTGAATAATATTCCACTGTTTGTATATAGCACATTATTTATTCATTCTTCTGCTGAGGAACACTTGGATTTCTCTGACCTTTTGCTCACTGTGAATAATACAGCTAAATATAGGTATAAAAAATATCGGCTTGAGTCCTGCTTTCATTATTTTGCCTCTATACCCTAAAGTGGAATTTTTGGATCATATAATAATTCTATTTTTAAATTTTTGAGGAACTGCTATGTTTTCCATATTGGCTGCACCATTTTACATTCCCATTAGCAATACACAAGAGTTCCAATTTCTTCACATTCTCACCATTTGTTACTATTTATCCTATCTAATAAAAGAGAAACATGCAAATTACCGTACCTTCGCTATGCTACCAGCCAATCAGGAGCGGGGAGCGGGGCGGCAAGGTGGGCGGCAGGCACACACCCGCACTGGAAGTCAACTGCCCAGGGCCCAAGCTTCAAACAGAGGCAGCAGGGCGATCGCGCATGCTGGGGGGTCAACTGCCCTGAGCCCCAGCCTCCGAGCATCAGCTAGAGGCTTGTGCTTTGGCCGGGGCCAGAGCAGGGCGATCAGGCTTTAGGCCTTGGCAGGGGTGGAACCGGAGATCAGAGGAAGGTAGATGTGAACTGTAGAGGAAACACCTTTTCTGACCACTCATTGGCTAAGCTCCCTGTACGCCACTGGTAATATTCTTAGTAACTTGGGTATAAGAATCCAAAAAAGTAATCTAGGGTTTTTCCACCACACTCCTTGGAGAAAAAAACAAAGGTCTGCTGCTGGAGGGCTAAGAAATATCATATCCTTTCCCTAGGCAGTTTGGCTCAGTGGATAATGCCTAGGTTTGCCAACCGCAGGGTCCAAGTTATATTCTGATCAAGGGCATGTATCTAGGTTGCAGGCTCCTCCCTGGCTAGGACCCAGGTCAGGGCTCATGCCAGAGGTAACCAATCAAAGTGTTCCTCTCACTTTGATGTTTCTCTCTGGCTTTCCCTTTCTCTTCCATATTCTCTAAAAATCAATGGAAACATAATCTCAGGTGAGGATAAAAAAAGAAAAATAAAGAAATGTTATATCCTATGAAAGACACATCTTGAAAATGCCTAAAGAAAGTTGTCATTTTTTCATGGTGAAGGGACCGGAGTCTGGGTTGATGAAAACACCTTGGTGACTGTGGTGACTGGCAGCGGCTGCAGCAATGGGGTGATGGGGCTGGTGCCTTTCCCTGATCACCCCTGTGGGAGGCGCCAGACTGTGGCTTAGGGCCCGCTCCCCTTGAGGAATGGGCCTAAGACATCAGTAGGACAGCCTCTGAGGGCTCCCAGTATGTGAGAGGGGACAGGCTGAGCTGAGGAGACCCCTCCCCGCAGTGCACGCATTTCGTGCACCAGGGCCCTAGTTTGATAATAAGCAAGAATCCTAATGGTTGTGAAGTGCTTTTTTCATTGTGGTTTTAATTTGCATTTTCCACATTATTAGAGATTTGAGCATCATTTAAAAATTTTACTTCTATTGAATTTATTGGGCTGACATTGGTTAATAAAATTATATAGGCTTCAAGTGTAAAATCCTATAATACATCATCTATATACGGTATTGTATTTATCACCAAAAGTCAAATCTCCTTCTATCTCCATTTATCTTCCCCTTCCTCCTTTCCCTACTGTAATCACCATACTGTTATCTGTGTCTATGAGGTTTTTGTTTTTTTTTTTACTTAATCCCTTCACCTTTTTCACCTGGCCCCCCAACCACCCTGCCCTTTGACAGTTGTCAGAGTGTTCTCTGTATTTATGACTCTGTTTCTATTTTGTTCATTAGATTCCACATATAAGTGAAATCACATGGTATTTTTCTTCCTCTGACTTGCTTATTTCACTCAGCAGGTCCATCCATGCTGTTGCAAAAAAAGATTTCCTTCTTTTTTTATGGCTTAGTATTCCACTGTATAAAATTTACCACAGCTTTTTTTTTCTTAAATACATATTTTATTGATTTCAGAGAGAAAGGGAGAGAAAGAGATAAACAATGATGATAACGTATAGTTAACTGGCTTCCTCCTGCCTACCCCCAACTAGGGATCAAGCCTGAAACCCGAGCATGTGCCCTTGCCCAGAATCAAACCCGGGACCCTTCAGTACGTAGGCATATGCTCTATCCACTGAGCCAAACCAGCTAGAGCTACCACAGCTTTTTTTATCCACTCATCTACTCCCAGAAAAAAACACTTTTCTTTGCCATTATGAATTGTTTTAATATGTTGAATTCAAATTCCTAATATTTTATTTAAGATTTTTAAAACAACATTCATACATGACTCCGTGTGTGTTGTATGTGCTGAAATCAAGTTTAGATATCAAAGTTCTACCTGCCTTATAAAAAGTATTTGGATGTTTCCCTACTTTTTATTTTACTTTTTGATTTTTTAAATATATTTTTATTGATTTCAGAGAGGAAAAGAGAGGAGGAGAGAGAAACATCAATGATGAGAGAATCATTGATTGGCTGCCTCTAGCATGTCCCCTTACTGGGGATCGAGCTCACAACCGAAGCATGTGCCCTTGACTGGAACTGAACCTGCGACCCTTCAAACCAAAGTCTGACACTATCCATTGAGCAAAACCAGCCAGAGGCTACTTTTAAAAAAATTGACTTGAGAGAAAAGAAAGGGGGAGGGAAAAGAGAAAGAGACATTGATTTGTTGTTCCACTTATTCGCGCATTCATTGGTTGATTCTTGGATGTACCCTGACCAAGAATTGAGCCCACAACCCTGGCTTATGGAAATGATCAACTGAGCCAAGTACCCGGGAATTGAGTCTTCAATTGAGATTATTTTATCTTTTTTCAATTGTTTGAGTTTGGAAAATTCTATTTTCACATCTTTTATTTGATGTACACATTGTGCATTTCTAGTTTGACTTTTAAAATTTATGATTTAGTGCATTTCCTACCTGTCAATACTTGCTTAATTGAATTTGAGTTGTTGTACAGCTTACCTCTAATCAGTCATTGATTTTGGCAGTAGGATTTTCAGTAGTTAAAACGGTTTTATCTTTTTTCACATAGAACATTTTTACAGATGTTGACTGCTGTTTACTAATCATTTGAATTGTCTTATGTTTTCCTTGACCAGCAAAAACAGGAGGTTCTGTTTTGGCAGGGATCTTGAGTATTTCTGTTGGCATAGGGCAGTGGTCAGCAAACTCATTAGTCAACTGAGCGGCAACCCGCAGCTTGCGAGCAGCATGTGGCTTGTGAGCCACAGTTTGCCAACCACTGGCATAGGGAAATATAGTTTCTTTAGTAGATGAGCCTGTTTGGGTTGGGATGGGAGGGTTGGTATGTCTTTTGATTTTATGATTCCCTTTTGTTCCTGTATAAATTGATACTCCTTGCTTCCTTTTTTCCTTCAGAATTATGTGTCCTTTCCCCTCAAAAGTAGAATCTTCCCAAAACTGCTATCTCTAGTTCTTTATACTTTCAATTCACTCTCTTCCTTCTGATTCCCCAATAGCCAAAGGTTTTAGCTGTGTTCTCAGTATTTCCCACTCTGAATAGCACTATATCTCTCTGGGGTGATTTTAGCTAGGTTAAACCCCCACTGTTTTAGCTGTGTTCTCAGTATTTCCCACTCTGAATGGGACTATATTTCTCTAGGGTCATTTTAGCTGAGTTAAACCCCCCACTGTCCTCTTTTTTAATGCACTTCCCACCTATATAAAACACTTGTTTTGGTATGAATCTGTTACTGACTGTACTGGTTTCAGATCTTTTTATCTGAATATACAGATTAACATGTAATTGAAATTTGTGATATTCTTGACTCCTACTTATATTTGGACATGAGTTATGGATGGTTTGATTTACTCTCCTATTTGATCTGTACATTTCTGGAGACTTGTGGAAATATTTTTATTTTGATGATCATCACTATCCCTGGGACCTTATATTTTTAATAGCCTCTCAAGATACTTCTAAATAGTGATTCATAAAGTAGGCTGAGAACAATCCAGTACCATACAGTTATAAAAAGGATTGAAGTATGCCTCCAAACTACTAAGGAGTCATTTTAGGATATATTATTAAATGAAAGAAGCAAAGTTGAGAAAAGTATGCATAAAATGCTGTCCTTTATATAAGAGGGTGGAGGTTACATATCTATGTATGTACACCCTCATGCACACACGAATATATTTGTTTATATTTTTTTAAATGGAGTTTAAACCATAAAATCAAAGAAACTGGTTACCTATGGCAGAGAAAAAAAATAGGATGACGGGAATCTCTCTGAATATACTTTAATAGATTTGACTTTAAGAACAACGTATATCATTTATGTATTTATAAAGCAACATTTAAAAAAATGATTTTTAAAAATATATTTTTTTATTGATGTCAGAAAGGAAGGGAGAGATAGAAACATCAATGATGAGAGAGATTCACTGATCGGCTTCCTCCTGCATGCCCCACACTGGGGGTTGAGCCTACAATCCAGGCATGTGCACTAATACTCAACCACTGAGCCATGCTGGCCAGGCTAAAAAAGCAATCTTTAAAAATTAAAAATTAAACAAATGAATCTAAGTTTATATCAAGTTGGTGGCATGGCCACCCAGAGAGAAACTAATGCAAATGAGCTTATTACATCATTACATTTTTCCTGAGGGTAAGAAAAAAAATTGCAAAAACCTCAAACATTGTTTAGGTCTCATAATGGTGGTAGTGTTGGTATTGTTATTCTGAGACTTGTATATATGTATTGTAGGATAAAACAAATGATTTTTAGTGACATGGAAAACTAGAGTTTTGGGGTGGTACAAAGGCAATACAGATTTAAGAGACTGAAGATAAAATCAGTAAAAACACAATTGTCCTGAATTTCAGTAGGAAGTATTCATATAAACTAATGATTTTTTTATCGTAATAAAAAAGATGCTCCTACCTCTCAATACCAAAAAGACCTAGAAAGAATGATCAACTCAATGGCACTGAGCACTCCAGTGCTTAGATTATAGCCTCTAAATACCATCTCCCACTAAAAGGAGCGTAGGCACCTAAAAGAAATAGCCAATTCTTTATTTGGGCCAAGAAATGTACAAGATGAGCAGGGAACATTTTAAATCCCAAAAATCCAAGAGAACTATCAAATAATAGTGAGGAGACAACTTGATGATGCTCATATGAGGTCAAAGATAGGATACTTCAAGAATCAATAAAAACAATTAGTACAATTAAGTGAAACATATCAAATATGTATGAATCCTTGAGTTAATGATACTAAACAGCAACAATAAAACCCTCCTTATATATATTTTTGGAGAATGTTAGCAAAGTAATTCATTATTTTGAAAAGTGGTAAATAAAGAAAAGAATCAAGCATTTAAACCATCTTTCTTACATGAATTATACCTAAGGATAACCAAATAATTGATGACAATTTATTTTAATAGGTAGAGTCCACTTAATTTATATGGATGGAATGAATGGTAAGATTACAATTACCCATTTTGCAAGCATGATAAATTGACAAATTTAATCAGAGGTCAGCAAACTATAGCCAGCAGGCAACGCCACCCATGTTGTAAATAAAGTGTTACTGGAACACAGCTTGCCCGTTTGTTTATGTATTGTCTATGGCTGCTTTGGCATTACAAAGATAAAGTTAAGTAGCTGCAATAGAGAATCTAAGCCCCAACAAAACCTATAATATTTACTATTTGACCCGTTAAGAAAATTTGGGAAGCCCAGATTGAGACCACAAGCAGTAATGACTACTACATTATAAAAATGAGGACAATCAGACCATAAAAGCTTCCTAATAGAAGTAAACACCACCATCTATAAAATATTCTTAGGAAAAAAACTGAACCTGAACATGATCAAGCCTCTAGCTCTAGCTACCAATTTCTAGGAAAAAGGAGAGAGAAACATGTTAGACGATACTATAGAGATACAATCAGAAAAATCTAATTATGGAAAATTTTGAAGACAAATGACTTAAATTTTTCAACACATAAATTGCCAGAAAAAAAAATTGAGAGGAGAACCCAAAGATTAAAAGAGGCTTAAGGGACATATCAATCAACTGCAATATGTGGATCTTATCTGAATCCTGATTCAAAGAAACTGTAGTGTGTGTGTGTGTGTGTGTGTGTGTGTGTGTGTGTGTATGTGTATGTGAGAGAGAAAGAAAACAGAAAAAATTTAAACACTGAGTAAAAATTTGTTGATATTAAAAAGTACCATTAATTTCTTTATGTGATGTTAATACAATTGTGTTTAAAATTATATGTATTAAAAAATGAAATTATATGTATTAAGTATTTAATGACGAATACTATGGGTGATTGAGCAGAAGAAGGCAGGGAGTGTGTACAGATACAGACAAAACAAAACGGACTCTGTTGATAACTATCAAGGATAAAGGATCACGGACATTCACAGTGCTATTCTTTCTACCTTTTGTATACATTTGAAATTTTTACATTACAAATAAATTTTTAATAGGGGAAAATGCTAAATAACCACCTGGGGAGTGCTTTCAAACAATACATGTTCTCTAATGCTCAATTAATGTAGCACAACCTCCTGATGGGAACATAGCCCTTACATAACCCATAACCCATAACCCATCTCTCTCTATTCTCCATTGAGACTCACTGCAATAATGATTCATAATAACTGAAAAGATGGGCTAAATCTCTTAGGTATATTAAAGCAAAAGAAGAAAAATATGAATCTGATCTTGAGGAGAAAAATCTAGTGAGGTTATTAGTTTAAGTAAAATTATACATTTTACTGAATAATTAATTAAAAGTGAGAAAGTCCCAGAAGCAAGTGAGAATTTAGGGGAAAGGAGATAAGGGACCCTTCTAATAGTCATCCTTTCTATTGGGAGATCTCCCTCTGACCTCTTGTTATTGTTGTAGGGTTTGTTAAAAGCTCTATAGTTTTTTGAAGCAGATTAAATGGAAAGACCTCCTTCCATTCTGTCTATCAGGATAAATAGGAACTGACAAAGAAGGATGAAGGGTGTGGTTTTTTGTTAGAAAAAGGAGAGTTTGAGAGATGCTTGAATATTGTAAGTTAATGTAGAGATGGAGATTACAGATTTTACAGCTCATTTTATTTTGGGTTGGCCTTTTCTTTTGGACCATATAAAAAAGAAGAGGCAGGCAGGGAACCATAAGCTTTCCCATAACGGGATATACAATTTTGGGAAGATAATTAATTGTTTAAAAAAGACTTGGGTCTAATTACTCACCCAGAGGGGGCTGCAACATACCCCCGTTCTTCTCACAGTTCCCAATAGGCTGGATTTCAGTTGAGTCAACCAGCCGCCAGAAGTCATTCTTGTTGTCACTGCCATCAAGGCGAAGGCGGAGGCGAGCTCCTGTTAGTCCAACTACTGTAGCGATACAGGTAGATGTGGTGTTCCTGGGATCCTGTGCCTCTAATTTCATGCTGATCTTGAACTCGTTGCTTGGAGGTGTGTAGGACTGAGGAGAACAAGCCATGGGGATTAGGCAGACTAAGGTAAGTGGCCTTTTCAGTAAGGATATTAGATGGAACCTGAAAATTTATGCCTTGGACTCAAAGTGCTTACAGCTTGACCAGGGACAGACAACTGTGAATTATTTCCTAATACGTAGGAAGATTTACATGCAAAAGAAACACTGGAAGGTAAGAAGAAGGGGAAAAAATTACTTTCCACTGAAGCATCAAATATTGACTCACACCAGTAAGAAAAGGACAAGAGTGCCTCAAATGGTCCTTACTTAATACTCTCTCATCCTATCTTCTCCAACTCTCTAATTCTCTAGGTACTCATGTTTTCTTTTTAGAAACCATCCAATTTACCTATTATATACTAAATGTCTCTTCATGAAGTGATGCAGTATATTGCTTTGTAAATCCAGCACAAAGACTAACTATGGGAGAGAGGGGGTCAATTTTTTCTTATTTTGACATTGATGTATATATCAATTTATATCTTTAAAAACAATTTTAAGTTATAATTCATATAAAATATACTTTGGTAAATCTTGACATATGGATACATCCATGATGCCATATACCTATATACACACCTTTGAAACCATCACCACAATCAAGATGATGAACACGGACATGTTCTTTCATGTCTTTATAATACTTCTGTCTAGCCCTTCCCAGACCCCTGTTTCCGAACAAATACTGATCTACTTTCATTGTAAATTGAGCTGTATTTTCTAGTCTTTAATGGAATTATAGAAAATATACTCTTTTTTGTTTGTTTGTTTTTGTCCAGCTTCTTTCACTCAGCATAACTATTCTGATATTCATCCATACTGTTAAATGTATCAGTAATTCATTTTTGTTTTAAAGACTTTTTTTAGAGCAGCTTTAGGTTTACAACAAAACTGAGAGAAAGATGCAGAGATTCCCATATACCCCTATCCCCACACATGAATAGCCTCTCTTATTCTGGCATCCCTCACCACAGTGGTACATTTGTTACAACTGATGAACCTACATTGATACATCATAATCTCTCAAAGCACACAGTTTACAGCAGGGTTCTCTCTTGGTGTACACTGGGTTTGGAAAAAGGTATAATGATATACAGTTATCATTATAGTATCATACAAAATAGTTTCACTGGCCTAAAAGTCCTCAGTGATCTGCATATTCATCTTTCCCCCACTCAACCACTAGCAACTACTGATCTTTTCATTGTCTCTTTTCTAGAATGTATGTGGCCTTTTCAGATAGGCTTCTTTTCTTTTGTAATAAGCATTTAAGTTTCTTTTATGTCTTTTCATGGCTTGATAGCTAATTTCCTTTTAGGGCTGAATAACACTCCTTTGTCTGGCTATACCACAGTTTATTCATTCTTCTACTGAAGGGATATTTCAAGTTATGGCAATTATGAATAAAGCTGCAATAAACATCCATTTTCAGGTTTTTGTATGGTCAAACATTTTCAGTTCCTTTGGGTATACACAAAGGAATGGAATTGCTGTATCATATGGTAACGTATATTTAGTTTTGAAAGAAATCACCAAATATATCTTACAAAATGGCTGTACCCTTTTGCATTCCCACAAGCAATGAGTAAAAATTACTTTGCTCCACATCCTTGCAAGCATATGGTAGTGTCAGTATTCTAGATTTTCACCACTCTAATAGGTGTGTAGTGGTATTTAATTTGCATTTAAAACATTTTTTCACATTTTTAAAATCTTCTGCATTATCTTTTTTTTGAGGTAGCTAAGATCTTTGGCTCATTTTAAAAGTAAGTTGTTGGTTTTTTTATTGAGTTTTTAAGTGTTCTTTTTATATTTTGTAAAACAGTCCCAATCTGTAGCTTGTCTTCTCATTTTCTTCATAATGTCTGTCAGAGAGCAGAAACTTTTAATATTAATGAAGTCCAGCTTATCAATTATTTCTTTCATGGATCATGCCTTTGGTGTTGTATCTAAAAAGCCATCACCATACCCAAGATCTTCTTGTTTTTCTCTTAGGCTATTTTTTAGGAGTTGTATAGTTTTATATTTAGGTCTGTGGTTTATTTTGACTTAATTTTTGTGAAGGGAGTAAGGTTTGTGACTAGATTCATTTTTTGCCTGTGGCTGTCCAGTTGTTTAAAAGAATTTGTTAAAAAGAATATCTTTGCTCTACTGCATTGCCTTTGCTTCTTTTTCAAAGATCAGTTGACTATATTTATGTGGGACTATTTTTGAGCTCTCTATACTATTCCACTGATCTCTTTATCTATTCTCTCATCAATACCACACTGTCTTGATTACTGTAGGGATATACTAATTCTTGAATTTGGATAGTGTCAGTCTTTAAACTTTGTTCTTCTTCAATTTTGTGTTCACTATTCTGTATCTTTTGCCACTCCCTATAAACTTTAGAATTCGTTTGTCGATATCCACAAAATAATGCTGAAATTTTGATTAAGCTTGCATTGAATCTATAGATCAAGTTGGGAAGAGCTGACATTTTGAACAATATTGAGTCTTCCTTTTGTTGATCACGAACTATCTCTCCGTTTTTAAGTTTTTTATTTCTTTTACCCAAGTTCTAAAGTTTTCCTCAGATAATTTTTATATGTATTTTGTTAGATGTATACCTAAGTATTTCATTTTTAGAGGTACTCATATAAATGGTATTGTTTTTAACTTCAAATTTTTCATTGCTGGTATGTAGAAAAATGATTGACTCATATATTAACCTTGTATCGGCAACCATACTATAATTGCTTATTAGTTCTTGGAATTTTTTTGTCAATTCTTTTGGATTTTCTACATAAACAATCATGGCATCTGTTAACAAAGAGTTTTATTTCTTCCTTCCCAATCCGTATACCTTTTAGTTCCTTTTCTTATTTTATTGCAATAGCTAGGATTGCCAGGCTGATGTTGAAAAGGAGTGACAAGAGGCCTGAAACCTGGGCCTGTGTCCTGACTGGGAATTGAACTGTGGCCTCTGAGCAACACTGGTCGGGCTACTTTCTGTTTCTATGGATTCACCTATTCTGGGGATTAATGTAAATGAAATTTTATAATATGTGAATAGCTCCTTTCTTCACTTAGTGCATTGTTTACAAGGTTAATCTGGAGTGTTTATCAGTACTTCATTTATTTTCATTGCTGAATAACATTCTATTATATGGATGTACAATTTTTCTTATCCATTCATCAGCTGATAAACATTTGGATTGTTTCCTCTTTTTAGCTATTAGGTATAATGATGCCTTGAACATTTGTGTATAAGTTTTTGTGGGGTCATATGTTTTGATTTATCTCTTTTGGGTATATGCCTAAATGTGAAACTGATGGATCATGTGGCAATGCTATTTTGAGTAAATTTCTAAGTGCCTACAGCATTTTATCTCAGCACCTACATATGAGGATTCCAATTTCTCCACATCCTCAACAACACCTGTTATTGTCTGCCTTTTTTATTTCAGCCACCCTAGTAGATGTGAAGTGGTATCTCATTACAGTTTTGATTTGTATTTCCTTAATGATGTTAAGCATCTTTTACATGCTTGTTGGCTATTTGTATATACTAGTATATGGCGAAAGACCTATTCAAATTCTTTGCCCATTTAAATTGTGGGTTAACTGGTGAGGTGGTAAGAGTTCTTCATATCTTCCAGATGCAAGTTCCATATTAGATACATGATCTGTAAATATTATCTCCCATTATGTGGTTGTCTTTTCATCTTCTCAATAGTGTCTTTGGAAGCACAAAAGCAGTTAATTTTGTCTATCAAGTTCACCTCTATTGTTTGTGGTTTTGGTGCCATATTCAAGAAATCATTGCCTAGACCAAGATTTATTCCTGTTTTCTTCTAACAGTGTCATAGTTTTAGCTCTTACATTCAGGTCTATCATATACTTGGAGTCAACTTTCATATATGGTGTGGAGGATGGGTACGACTTCATTCTTTTGTATGTGGATATCAGTTTTCCCCATATTAGTTGTTGAAAATATCACTGAATTGTCTTGGCATCTTTGTCCAAAATCAATTGACCATAAATGTATGGGTTTATTTCTGTACTTTCAAATCTAATCCACTGATCTATATGTCTATCTTTATGTCAGTACCACAATGTCTTAAGTACTATAGATTTGTAGTAAGTTTTGAAACCAGGAAATAGAAATCATCTATCTTTGTTCTCTTTTTCCCCCATAATTGGCTATTCTGAGACCCTTGTATTTCTATGTGAATTTTGGAGTCAACTTGTCAACTTCTACAAAGTAGGCATCTGGAATTTTGATAAGAAGTACATCAAATCAACAGATCAATTTGGAGAGTTATTGCTGTCAGCTATGTGGTTTGCCAATATTTTCTCCAAGTCAGTGGCTTATATTTTCATTCTCTTAACAATATCTTTTGAAGAGCAGAAGTTCTTACTTTTGACAAAAACTACTTTATAAATTTTTAATGGTGAAAATTGGTAAGTTGTTTTCTTTATATAAGTTTCATATATTTGTTAGTTCAAAAATTAATAGATATTAATTTTTCCTGCTATTGTAAATGGAAATTTCTTTCATTATAACTTTATTGAGTTACTTTTCACCATTGAGTAAAATGTTGGCTTTAGTACTGAGGTATAAATACTTTGCAAGTTAACAATGTATTATTCAATTCCTAGTTAACTTAGTGATTTTTATTTTTGTTCAGTATGTTGAAGTTTTCTGCCAAACCATTTTCCAAAGTAACTGAACCATTTTGAATTTTCACCAGTGGTTTATGAACATCCTATTTGCACCATAACCTTGCCACTATTAGGTATGGTCAGACTTGCCATATATTTTCTTCAGTTTTTGTTCTAATTTTTCAGTCTGGATCCATTTTCTTTTATTTGCCTTGTCTCATTCATACGTAGTACACTGCTGAATAGAAGTAGCAAGAAAAAAAATCCTTGTCTTGTTCTTGACCTTAAGGAAAAAGCATTTCATGTGATGTTATCTGTAGATTTTTCATAGATGTCCTTTGAGATTTAGGATTTTTAAAAAATTCCTTCTATTTCTTGTTTGCTGAGAGTTTTTATTAATGGACACTGAATTTTGTCAAATGCTTTCTTTGCATCTATTTAGATAATCTTATTTTTTCCTTCATAGTGTGTTCATGTGGTCAATTACACTGATTGATTTCTGAATGTTAAATCAACCTTGATTCTTGAAACTAAACTCCAGTTGTCATAATTATTTTTATATATTGTTTGATTCAATTTTCAAAAATTTTGTTTAGAATTTGTACATGTATTTTTATGTGGGATGTAACTCTGTCAGTTTTCTATCAACGTTGAACTGGTTTTGGTATCAGAATAATGCTTGCCTCATAGAATGAGAAAAAGGTATTCCCTTCTCTTAAACATTCTAGAAGAGTCTGTGTAGAATTTGCATTATTTTTTTCCTTAAATGTTTGAAACAATTAATTGATGAAGTCATCTAGGCTTGGAATTTTCTAAAAATTTTAGATCTGTGGCAGAAATAGTGCTATTCATATTTCATATCTCCTTAATTGAACTTTGGTAATTTTTGTCATTCATGAAATTATCCATTTCATTTAAATGGTCAAATTTAAAGGCATAAGTTTGTTCATAGTATTCTCTTTATATCTCTTTAGTCTATAGACTCAATAATGATGTTACCTCCTTTAGTTTGATGTAATTTACGTTTTCTCTCTTTTCATTCTTGATCAACTAAGCCAGAAGTTTACCTCATTGCAAAGAATCAGCTGTAGGTCTCAATGATATTTTTTCTATTATTTTTCTATTATTTTTAAACAAATAAAAATATGTTTTTATTTGATTGATTTAAGCTCTACTCTTGATTTTATGCTCTATTTTTTTTCTTTGCTTAATTTGGGGTTAATTATTCATTTTTTCCTAGTTTTTTAAAGTAGGAGCTACATGAAACTTTTCTTCTTTTCGAATGTGTTTAGTGCTAGAAATGTCTCCCTAAAAACTACTTTGGCATCATACCACAAATTCTTAAATGTCCTTTCATTTTCATTTAATTGAAAATACTTTCTAATGTTCCTAAATACCTCAATGGGTACTTAGAAATGTGATACTTATTTTCCAAATATTTGGAGATCTTCCAGATAACTTTCTGCTATTGATTTTTATTTCCAATGTATCAGAAAATATATTTCATATTATTTAAATCCCTTTAAATTTTTCAGGCCTTACTATATAGTCCAGAATATGGTCTAACCTGGTAAATGTTCTGTGTGCACTTGAAAAGAATGCATATTCTGTTGTTGTTAGAGAGTATCAATCAGGACAAGTTGGCTAATAGTGTTGTTTGAATCTTTTATACTTGCTTATTTTCTGTCTACTTGCTCTCTAATCATAGAAAAGTTATTGAAAGTCTGACTGCAGATAAATTTTAGACTTATTTATGTCTTCTTATAACTTTTTGCTTCATCTAAGGAATTTGGCCCCTTAGCACATCATAGAATTCCTTCTTTATCCCTGGAATATTCTTTGCTCTGAAATATACTTTCATATTAATATAGTCAATGTCAGCATGGTATATCATTTTCCTTTCAACCTATTTGTGCCTGTCTTTTAAAAGTGGTTTCTTGCAAGCAGAATATAACTGTATCTTGCTTTCTATTTAATCGTGACAAGTTCAGCCTTTTAATTGGGGCATTTAGACCTTTCATAATCACTTTGATTATTGATTTGGTTGGATTTAATTCTACTATATTGTTAATTATTTTCTATTATTTTAGTGGTTGCTTTGAGGTTTATAGTAAACACATTTAACTTATCAGCCTATCTTGCAATAATATTATACCACTTCATGTATATGAATCTTATCAATATTATACTTAGGATTTCTCTTGGTATTTAAGTTATTGCTATCAGATATTTTATTTATACAAATTTTAATTATTTTTACAATGTAATATTGTTTATACAATTGTATCTTATAGGGATTTAAATAATAATAAAAAACATCTTATGTCTTTACTTTTGTAATTATAATTTCCAGTGATTTTCTTTCCTTTGTATATAGTTCTATAATTTCACCTAGTATCATTTTCCTTCTGCTTGATGGACTTCCTTTAACATTTCTTATAGTGGGTTTCCTGATAAGTTTTCCTTCAGCTTCTGTATGTCCAAAAATACCTTTATTTTGCTTTTGGTTTTTGAAAGATATTTTTGCTGAATACAGAATTCTAGGTTGACATTTTTTTCTTCTGATATGTTAAAGATGTTACTCAACTTCCTTCTTCCTTGCATTGTTTCTAACAAGAAATATAATATCTTAGTTCCCCTGTATACAAAGTCACTTTTTTGTGGCTTCTTTTAAGATGTTCTCTTTTCACTGATTTTAAGCATTTATGATATGCCTTAGTGTAGTTGTCTTCTTTCTTTTCTTTTTTTTTTTTTTTTGTCATTGAACTTCTTAGATCTGTGGATTAATACTGGTAGTTCTCATAAATTTTTGAAAGTTTTTAACCATTATATCTCCAAAATTTTTCTGTCCCCTTCTATCCTTTGAGCATTAAAATTACATGGTCTATGAAGTTGTCACATAAACTTGGAAGTCATCCTATTGTTCACTAATGTTCTTTTCACCTTTTTAAGATTAGTGTGTGTGTGTGTGTGTGTGTGTGTGTTTCATTCTGAATAATTTTTATTGCTATAACTTCAAGTTTACCAATATTTTCTTCTGACATTAATATCATCCAGTGTGTTTTTATTTTGTACACAGTAGTTCAATATAAGCCTTTAAATATCTTCCATGTTCCCTGCTAAACTTGTAAGCTTAACTATTTTAATGTTTTTGCCTGCTATTCTAAGATCTCATAGGTTCTAAGTCAGTTTATTGATTATTCTGCTCATTATTGATTATATTTTCCAGCCTCTTTACATACCTGGCTTGATCAGATACCAGACACTGTAAATTTTACCTGTTGGGTACTAGATATATATTTCTTATTGTTGACATTATTAGAGATATCTCCCATCTCCCTGCTGCTCTCCTTGGGGTGCTAGATATTTTTGCATTCCCTTCTTGTGCTTTGTTCCTAGATGCAACAAAGTTACTTGGAAATAATTTTATTATTTTGAGTTTGCTTTATGATTTGCTTGGCAGGCTCAGAACAGTGTTCACTTTAAGGCTAAATATTTACCACTCCTGAGCAAAACTTTCCTGAGTATTCCAGTCAATGCATGTGAACTAGTTGGTGGGACTAGCTGCTATTCCTAGCCTAGTGTGAGTGCCAGGATCTATTCCATTTAAACCTTTCAGATGGTTTTTCTCTTGGCTTTGGGTAGTTGCCTCACATGCACATTCTGAACAATAGTACTTTGCTGAATACTTGGGAGATTTCTGCACATCTCTGTTGTTTGCTTTTTGTGCAACTCTCTTCTCTCTGGCAATGTGTTCTGAAAATTCTATGGTTTCCTGGACTCTCAGTACCATATCCTCAAATTACGGAGTACTGGGCTCAATCTTGGGTCACATTCCCTGGGCCATGGTCTCAAAACTCTCTTAAGGTAGTAAGCTGGGAAATCATAAGGGGCTCCATCTTCCAGAGATCACTGTGGTTGGTTGCTTGATTTTCAGTTACTTGAAAACCAGTTTAATATATTTTGTCTTTTTAAAAATTATTTTAGATGGAAACATGAATTTAGCCCCTATTATTTCAAATGAGCAGAAGCCCTGAATTGTACTTTTATTAAGAGCATAGATAAGATTCAAACTCAAAGTAAAATGTCTGAGGAAGTAATCATTAATACCCGAGGGAAATGTAAATTGCTCTGTTTAGCAGCAGTACAGTCTTTGCTTATCAACCATATCATGTACAGATATAGTTAATATTATCTATTTGTTGTGTGGGGCACTTAATTCTATATGGGAAGCTCTCAATAGTCTCTGATGAGGTCCTCAAACACTCGCCCTACCTGATGGGACTCAGTACCAGTACTTTTATGAAAAGAAATGATTGTGGCAGGGATGCTGAGCACAGAGAAACAAATACTGCTCTACTTTTAAGAGCTGTCTAAGGCAGTGGTCGCCAACCTTTCGGACCTCATGGAGCACCAGTGATCCACGGACTACCAGTTGGTGACCACTGCTCCAAAGGTTTCCTTAAACCAGCGGTCACCAACCTTTCAGACTTCACGGACCAACAGTGGTTCGTGGACCAAGGGCTATAACTATGTATCCTATCTGTCTGGTTAAATAGCAATAGTAAAAATTAGTTATTGTTTTCAGTAACACAGAATATCTTCAAGGAGGTGAAGAAGAAAAAGGTATTATTTGGGATGAAGTTGAGAAGAATGTCTGTTGCCAAAACTCATAGTGAGTTTTGAGTGGCATTCTTCCCATAGAAGTTTATTCTAGGGCCTTCAGGTGAGAAGCCCATCACTCCCACCTCATGTTTTGCTTGTCTAAGGATCAGAGAAAGTCTACTTGCCTCCCACCTACTAAGGATGTTGAGAATCAATTACCTGCTTGAAGCAATGGATAGGCGCTGGGACTGAACATGTTTCTTTTAGGTATTTGTCCCAGGTAAAATGACCTGTAAAGGAAATAGAAATCTCTATCACAGTCAACTTCCTAAAAAATATTTTCAGGATGTGATCTACACTAAACATTAAGCTATTTTCAGACTGGTTTGGAGCACAACAAAACTTAACTTTTCCCTTTTTGGGTTCAAAGGAATATTAGGGTCAGGAATCTAGATGAGCTGAGTGGATCATTTTAGATGAATGTTTTTAAATCATGTCTAAAGATGACCAGAGGGGTTTTTCATGTTTAGTTCTTAAAGTGATCCAAAACGTCACAGCAAGATAAAACAGTGTCTCAAAGAAGTGCTCAGGAAGCTCATGGAAACAGAACAGAACAGGTAGGAAATGGATGAGAAGATTCCTAATAAACAACCTGATTCCTGGAAAGGTCACTTATTGCCATCAGGGGATAACATTTAAACTCAGTATGGTTGGATCCCATTTCAGAAAAAAAAATTTAAATTATACACACACACAACACACACACATATACATATACATACATACATATATATACATATACATACATATATATACACACACACACACACACACACACACATATCTGGAAACATAAGATAAGAGCATTTGAGGGTAGGAAAAGCCAAAATAAGTGAGGTTATACTTGCACCCGCAGTCTAAAAATTGGGTTTATCTCTCCTACTCCCATCCCTGCCAATGTTGCATTGCTTTGAGGTACAATATGAAAAAGATCTGGTAATTTAGAGAAAACTAGGTCCTGTGCAGCATTTCTGATTATAATAACTAAAAAATAGATTGGGGGAAGGGTGTCCACCAAATCTGCTAGTCTGTTGAAGTGGCCTTAGAGCCTCTCAAAGGTTAAGGAACACCGCATTAAAGAAGCAATTTTTAAAGTAACACTATCTTCGGGCCAGGGAAAGATTTTAAGGGACAGAGACTATTGAATATATGTCTTATTGAATCACAAAAGATTACCAAGTTCTTTATTAAAGGTTAAATCAGTTACCAATCTCCCCCTAATACCCACCTAGAGGAGACCCCATGATGGAGCAGAGAAGGTCCCAGAGACTCTCACAAGCTAAAACACTGTAGCAAACCAGCATTTCTTGAAGTTTCCTCTGCAGTGGAGCAGCACAGGGCCCCTTTGGGCCATGTAAAAAGCACTAGATGCTGGGAATAAAAATGAGTCACTGAATGATAAAATCTAAATCACTTCAAAGGTGATGCCAAGACTATATACTCTATTGACTCCCTTTCCCACCACCAGTAACCAAGCCAAATAGATTTGGCCAGAAATCACAGTCAGTTCTAAGCTATTTCATGAACTGGCCAATGATTAATCATCATGAAGAGACAGTTTGTCCATAGGGTAAATGAGATGGATTATTTTCTGGAGTCAAGATTTAAAGAGATCAGAATTTAACAGAGTTTGCTCTTAGCTGAGATGGCCCTAACACAAGGATTGAATACACTTTAACACTATTTGCTGTTAGAAAAAGGAAACATTAAAAATTATTATTCCATTCTTAAAAAGGATTAAGTGAAATAATGAGTCTTGGATAGCCAGCCACCTCTAACTAGGGAACACTTAAAATACGGTTAGTGTGATGAGGTATTAAATTTCAAATTTTATTTAATCTTACCTGATAATAGACAAACATGTAAAATGACCATACCTCTGCTATAGCCAATCAGAGTGAGTATGCAAATTAACCCAACAAAGATGGTGGTTAATTTGCATGCACAGTCACCCAGCACCTGTGTCCCAGAAATATCCTGGCACCTGGGTTACTGTGAGGTAAGTCATAAGAGCCAAGGGGGCAGGGGCAGAGCCAGCAATCTGCTGATCGCAGGGGCTGGGTCCCCTGGCTGAGGTCCCCTGCCCAAAGCCAAAAGTGAGCCGTCAGTAGGACATCCCCTGACGGCTCCCAATATGTGAGAGGGGGCAGGGTGGGCTGAGGGACCACCGACCCCCCGTGCACAAATTTCGTGCACCGGGCCCTTAGTTTTAAATATAAATACCTAGATGTGCTAATAGCTACTATACTAGGTTTAGAGATTTGGTCAGTCCTGGGTAGCTGCTCGTATTAGCTTGAGTTCTAATCAAAAGCACCCAAAGGACTTTGGTTTTAAGACTATGGCAGCATCATGGATACCAAAATAATTAGGGAATTAATTACAGTTCTTTTATTATACATATCAATTATGGTAATCAATCCCTGTTTACAGGCAAGAAAACTCACATCCACTCCCAGTTAGGGAACACCCTATTATCAATAGAATAAACAGAAATTTCTTTGTTAAAAGTAGTTTACCCATTGTGAAGGCTGACTGGCTTGAACCATGTCTAGATTAATATTTTTCTTATATTTGACTGCTTAGGCTATTAAGACTTTGTCCCCTTATTATCAACTAAATTGCAAAATAAGTTAATTTTTAGAATATTTGAGCATCTCTTGTAATGCCCATAATGGAGACAAACATCATACCACATCTTCAAGCACCAAAATAACCACAAATAAATAGGACAGACCTAGCTGGTTTGGCTTAGTGAGTACAGCATCAGTCTGTGGACTGAAGGGTCCTGGGTTCAATTCCGGTCAAGGACACATGCTGGGATTGCGGGCTTGGTCCCCAGTGGGGCGCATGCAAGAGGCAGCCAATCAATGACTCTCATCATTGATATTTCTATCTTTCTCTCCCTCTCTCAAATAAAAAAAAAAATAAGAAAGGCAGCCAAGTATACATCAGGGGCTGGCAAACTTTCTGTGAAGAATCAGATAGTAAACATTTTATGCTTTGTGGGTCATAGAGTCTCTGCCACAAATACTCAACTCTACCATGTAGTGTGAAAATAGCTATAGACAATAGGTAAGTAAATAAGCATGACTCTGTTCCACTAAAATTTTACAGGCAGTGGGCTAGATGTGACCTGCTTGCAACTCCTAGATACTGTGGAGAGCGGCTACAGTGTTTGGACAGGTTCAAGCCTCGGACTAATGAGAGGGCACAGTCCTCTCATTGCCAGGTGCAAGTCCCAACTTGAAGGGCATAGCCCTTCCAGCACAATTATAGCCTGAGGCTATATAGTTGTAAGCTTGACCCTATGGTCCGAACATGTGGCCCCATGTGTCTGAGTGACGTGGGCTTGACAGAGTTCCGGTGCATGTAGCTGACTAGATTTGAAACCCACGAGAACGCTGTCACCATGCCCTCACTTAGCCTCGTGGAATCTGGCTATAAAGTAAAGAGACAGCTTACAGGCTGCGGCACTGCCTCTCTCCATTAGAGAGGACAGTGTCCTATCCAGACCCAGCTTTCATTCTCTTGTCTGTCTTTTCTCAATCCTTCACCACCCCCTCTCAGTCTCACCGGACCTGGCTGAGCTGTCTCGGCACAAGATACATCATTGATTCCTAAATGTGGCTTATCATCAGAGTCTCCTGAATAATTTTTCTCATTTCTTTAAATAGAGTTCCGGGCCCCATCTTCAGAGGATCCCCATCTTCAATAGGCTCCAAGAGGTGTGGGAATCAGTCAACATCTGTGTCTATAAACTATGAGTATAGTTGAAAAAATGTGATATTGAGAGTCAGAAGATGTCAGCTAAAGTTTTGTTTCTACAAATAATTATCTTGGACAAATTAATTTTTCCAAGCATCAGTATGTTCACTAAAGATAGAGATAATACCTATCTCACAAGATTGTACATATATTTATTCATTCAACAAATATTTATTTAACTTCCAAGTGCAAAAGCACTGTATTCATTGTTAAGGGAACAAAATAGACATGGTTCCTAAGTTCACAGAGCTTGCAGTTAGAGATAAGCAGAGATAATAAATAATAACACAAATAATCTGATATAATTACAATAAATTTAAGCTAATGAAGTAGTACAGTTTCCCTTGTGAATGCAAAATAGGGAAATCCATCCTTGGGGTCAAGAATTATTGTGAAGCCCTTAGCAGTTAGAGTGCTGGCCTGGCACCAAAGAGAGTTGCGGGTTTGATTCCTGGTCAAGGGCACATACCCGAGTTGTAGGTTCAATCCCCTGTACTAATCAATGTGTCTCTCTCATGTCAATGTTTCTCTCTCTCTCTCTCTCTCTCTCTCTCTCTCTCTCTCTCTCTCTCTCTCTCTCCTTGCCTCCTTCTCTCTCTCTCTCTCTCTCTCTCTCTCCCTCTCCCTCACCCCACTCTGATCTCTCTAAGGATCAATGGAAAAAATATCCTCGAGCAAGAATTAAATATAAAAAGAATTACTGTGAAGATTATTAACTAGTGTTAAATATAATTGTTTCAATTATTCATTCAACTGATGTTTGAGTATCCTTTATGTGTTGAATTCTAATTGCTGGAATAAAACAGGAGGCCCCTATCCTCATGGAATTTACATTATGGTGCATGATGAGACACAACAAATATATAAACAAATAAGGTCATAAGTGATAAGAACTTGAAGAAAATAAAATAATGTGATATGACAGATAGAGACTAGGAATTATCTTAGATGGTGAAGTTATGGACAGATGCTCTACAGAGGAAACATTTAAGCTAAAACCTTACAGATGGGAAGAAAACTAGCCATATAATTTACAGTACTGAATAACACTAATGAAAATGTTTTATAAACTATACACACACAACATGACAGTTACATCTATTATCAGGAAATAATATCTCCAAAATGTAAAGTACAGAGATCCACTTAATTGAATTTGTGAATCCCTTTCTCTAATAGTTATTCACTCAACAAATATTTATTGAGCACCTATTATATGCCAAGCCTGGTTCTAGGCACTGGTGATAGATACCTAGCAAAGAACAAAACAGCCAAAGTCTCTGCTTATAAAAGCTTACATTCTGAAGAAGAGAGGCAATAAATAAACAAATTATATCAGTTGGTACCGAGGGTAACATAGACACTAAATAATCCTATCTAATAAAAGAGTAATATGCAAATTGACCATACCTTCGATCAAGCCACGCCCACAGCCATGCCCACCAGCCAACTGGGAGCAAATTATGCAAATAAACCCCAACCAAGATGGCTGCTACCACTGAGAGAGCAGGAGGAAGGCTTGGGTTTCCCTGTCAACAAAGAAAGCCAAGCTTTTCACCTGCTGTTGCCGGCCTAGGCCTCCACTCAATGCTACAAAGTTTCAATTATAAAAGACATAATCCAAACACAGAAACGGTGGCAGCCACAGAGCTGAAGAGAGCAGAGGCTATGGTTGCCCAGGTGATGGAGGAAGCCAAACTTCTGCAGCCCTAGCGCCTAGGTCTCCACTCTAAGCTACAAAGTCTCAATTATAGAATTTAAATAAACTCAAAGAGAAATGGCTGTCGCCACGGACTGAGCAGAAGGCTTGGCTCCACTCCAGGCTACACAGTTTCAACTGTAGAACGTAAATTAATCCCAGATCCCAGGGCCTCCACTTGAGTCTCTGGGGGGCATGGCCAGCCTGCAAACTACCATAGGCCCATTGTCCATGCTGTCCCATGGCCCAGGGGAACCCCCATCCTGATCTGGGACACCTTTCAGGGCAAACCAGCTGGCCCCCATCCATGCACCAGGCCTCTATCCTATCTAATAAAAGAGTAATACACAGATTGACCATCACTCCAACACACAAGAGGTCTGCCCCCATGTGGTCAAAGATTCTGCCCCTATATGGACATAAGATGGCCACCTCAAGATGGCCAGCAGGGGAGGACAGTGGGAGGTTCCAGGCCTGCAAGGGAAGGCAGTTGTGGGCGATCAGGTCAGCAGGGGAGGGCCATTGGGAGGTTCCAGACCTGCAACAGAGGGCAGTTGTGGGCCATCAGGCCAGCAGGAGAGGGCAGTTGGTAGGGACCAGGCCAGCAGGGGAGGGAAGTTGGGGGCAAACAGGCTGGCAGGGGAGCAGTTAGACATCAATTAGGCTGGCATGGTAATTGTTAGGGGGTGATCAGGCTGGCAGGCAGAAGCAGTTAGGAGCAATTAGGGAGGCAGGCAGGCGAGCAGTTTGGAGCCAGCAGTCCTAAATTGAGAAGGATGTCCGACTGCCCATAGGGGATTGGGCCTAAATGGGCAGTCAGACATCCCTCGAGGGATCCCAGATTGGAGAGGGTGCAGGCTGGGCTGAGGGACACCCCTCCATCCCTGTTCATGAATTTCATGCACCGGGCCTCTAGTATATTATATTGTAATACAACTAGAGTCCTGGTGTATGAAAATTCGTGCATTGGGGGGAGGGGGGGCGTTGTCCCTCAGCCTGGCCTGTGCCCTTTCACAATCCAGGACCTCTTGGGGCATGTCCACCTGCTAGCTTAGGCCCGTTCCCCAGGGGATCAGGCCTAAGCTGGCAGTTTGACATCCCTCTAGTAGCCCAGGAGCCCTTGGGGGATGTCCAACTCGGAGACTGAGCCTAAGCCATTAGTTGGATATCCTTAGCACTGCCACAAAGGCAGGAGAGGCTCTTGCCACTGCCACTGCACTGCCCAGCCATGAGGTGGCTTCTGGTTGAGCGGTGCTCCTCCTGTGAAAGTACTGACCACCAGGGGGCAGCTCCTGCATTGAGTATCTGCTCCCTGGTGGTCAATGTGCAGCATAGTGACTGATCATTCGCAATTAGGGTCAATTTGCATATTACCCTTTTATTATATAGGATTCCTACAATAATACATAAGGACTATGTTCCTTACAAAAACTGTCTTAACCATTTCCATAATTTTGATAAATCTTAGGAAAAAAAAGAAAATACACATGCTTTTATTTGCAATTCTTTGATTACTAATAAAGTTGAAGATCTTTTTAGGCTTATTAGTCTATATTTATTTTATTTTGCCATTTTTCACTGAGGTATTCTGTTTATTCAAGATTCTAAGAGTTCTTTGTATATTAATGATATCAGTCCTTTATCTATCATATATGTTGAAGACATTTGTCTCAACTGATAGGATTTGCCCTTATATTCCCCAACCTTTTTCTTTTTATGGCTTCTGCTTTTCATATCATACTTTCCTTACTTCAATATAATAAAGTACTAACCCATGTTTTCTTCTAGGATTTCTCAGGTTTCTTTCTTTCTTTTTTTTTTAACATTTAAATGTTTTATCTATTTGGAATTTACTCTGTGAGACAAATGAGGCAAACATTGAGCCTTCCTTTTCATCTTTATTCAATAAGTATGCTTCAACATCATTTATTGAATAAATCATTTTGTCCACTGATTTACAATGTTACATTAATCATATGTTAATTTCTTATATATACTTGGATCTATTTCTGAACTCTATATTGTGTTCCTCTCATCAATCAGTCTATTCCAGCACCTGGAATACTTTGTCTTATATAATTTCATAATCAATTTAAATATCTGATAGAGCAAGTTCTTTTCAAAGTCATATCCTCAACCCTATATATTCTTTCAAATGGTTAATAAGTTCTGGCATATTCAGCATTAATAAACCCAGTTATTCTAAAATGTCCAAAGCTAAATTTTTGAAATACATAGTAGTTCATTCTCAAAAACATTGTTTATAAGGTTTTTAGATCAATAGCTTGATATTTGTTAATTTGTCATCTAAAAATAAAACACCACCCCCCCCCCCCAAAAAAAAAATATTCTGGCTTTACCTGTCTTTCCAGGTAAAAAAAAATCATCCATAGCCCTGTCTCCTATAATATCATACACCTTTATTTTCATGCTCATCACATTATATCATAATTGCTTAAGGATAGGGGCTATCTTTTATTAATTTTTTAAAATCATCACTGTTTAACAAAGTACCTGAAACTTAATAGGAGCTAAATAAAAGTTGAGTGAATGGAAAGAAGCAAGCAAGTAACAGCCCTTCTCTTTTCTGGACTAATAAATTTATACCTGGGATAGTTACTGAAAAGCATTAAAATAATAATCCTCCAACAGTGAAAAGTATTTAAGTATTTAAAATGTTTTCACATCCATTTAGCTTATGTAACACTAGAGGCCCGGTGCATGAAAATTCATGCACTAGAGGGGGTTTCTCAGCCCAGCCTGCCCCCCTCAGTCTGGGAGCCCTCAGGAGTGGGAGGTGACTCAGTGACCAGGGGAAGGCAACATCTCATCATACCTCTACTGCTGCCACTGCTGGCAGCACAAGCCTCAGCCAGCCCTGGTTACCTGAGCCTCAGGTGGCCCTGGGCAGCTGGTGGGCTTGGGAACTCCAGAGGCAAATGCATGGCACAGCCAGGCTTGCCTGGCCTTGCTGAATTCCTGCTGCCCTGGTGGGGCTGAAGGGACTGGGCGCCACCATCTTGTGGCTGTGGGCACTGCCAACTTTGAGACCCGGCAATTAGCAAATTCCCTGTTTATTGGCTGTGGGTGCCGCCATCTTTGTGGGCAGGAAAGTCAATTAGCATATTCCCTCCTTACTGGCTGTGGGTGCCACCATCTTTTGCAATGGCATGAGGGTCAATTACCATATTCCTCTCTTTAATAGATAGGATTCTTTTTTAAAAATATATATTTTATTGATTTTTTACAGAGAGGGAGAGGGATAGAGAGTTAGAAACATTGATGAGAAAGAAACATCAATCAGCTGCCTCCTGCATGCCCCCCTTCTGGGGATGTGCCCACAACCAAGGCATATCCCCTTGACCAGAATCGAACCTGGGATCCTTGAGTCCGCAGGCCGATGCTCTATCCACTGAGCTAAACCAGTTAGGGCTAGATATGATTCTTAACAACTCTGTTACATAGGCAGAATGGATTATTATCTCCATTTGAAAAGTCTAAAAACTAAGGATCAGAGTCACAAAATTTCTAAGAGGCAGAGTTGGCTTTCAAAGAACCCAGAAGTTCTGGCTCCTACTCTATTGTTCTACTACTTTATGTTATCTTTATCAGTGGGCAGTGAAAGTAGTATGTTATCAAAAGAAAAGGTGGAGGAAGCAAATAGACAAAAACAGCTGAACAAATGAAGCAGTAACAAAATATATAAAAATACTTGAACAAAAATCGATAAAGGCATCAGGCTATCAATATACATGTAGCATGTAGAAAAATTTTAAAGAACTCTAAGAAGTTAAGACTGATGTTTATATAGGAACCTTCAAGGTATCAATTTCAATATTTCTCAAATCCTACTCCTAAAGTACACTATGCAGGGATTAAAACCAAATGCAATATTAGCCTGACTCTTGTTATTTGATATTTTAATATTTTAGTTTTTATTTAGTTAAAATTTAGAATATCCTTAGGTTTTATTTCAGTTCAATATCTCTCATAAATAATTTCTTTGGGGAAAATCCTACCAAATTCTTATTTATGGATGATGGGGGTTTGTTTTAGCTCTAGATTTAGTAAATTGTGAGGTTACTTCCAGTTTGGTTCAGTTCCCATCCTCCTCACAATTAAATCCCACCCTCTTCCTTTTTGTTAGCTTTGTCTTTGGCCTCCTGACAGAGGTTTTGACACAGCAGCAGAGATGAATTACATGGGCTCATTATGTAGAGAAGGGCACAGGATCCACTAGTTTGAGACAGATACATGGAATTCTTTTCCTAGTTATAATCTAACCCCTGATTTAGTAACAGAAACACAAGAAAAATATCTTACCTAACTCCAGGATGTCAGTAGCTTCTATTAAAGAAAAAAATGTCACAGCGTAAGTCATCATGACAAACATACCAAAATGATAGAAAAGTGAAGATTGGGGGGTAAAACGAGGGCTTGAGAGTTTGTCTAGTCCAATTCTCCAATTTTAAAAGACATTAAGTTTAGTAGTAATACTTATAGAAGTATACACCCAAGCCTCTTAAAAACTATGGAAGTCCAGAGAAGCTAACTATGGCTAAAGCTATGAAGCTAATTTAGGGTTATTTGTACTTAGAATCTAAAATTCCTGATTTCCAGTTCAAAACAAACCATATTGCTTTTGACAGATACCTCTACAAATGACAATATTTGCTTTTGTTTTAACCAGTGAATTCTTTGTACACTCAAAGGTTTTATGGTAAGAGATGCCAGATAAGTCTTTCATGCTAAACAGGATATTTTTCTTACCTTGATATTGGGATGCAGACTCCAACAAATGACCATATTTGTGTTTTCTAACATCATTCCAGTCTATTTCTGTGGGAAATAAAAACAAGTCATGTGTAAAGAATATATCAGATTCAATACTTCTCCAATTGAGGAGTACGTATTAATAGTTTCTGATAAAATACTTCTGAGACTCTAATAATCCAAGGTACAGAAAAAAAGTTTTTTATTTTAAAAGCTTCTGTAGTGTTTATAAATAACAAAAAAGGGGGAAGGGAATACCTAAATGTTAAAAAGAGAAGGCTAATTAAGTTACTGAAATACTTGACAATGTATTTTGCAGCTCTTAAACTTTTACGAAATCTAAACAACAAAACAGGAAAATGTTTAAGTTATAATGTTATCTGTTAAAATATGGGATAAAATTATATTCATGGAACAACAACAATTATGTAAAAAATGAAAAACGAAAAACACCCCTGTTATGAGTTAATTTGTGTCCCCTTAAAATTCATGTTGAAATCCTCCCTAGTATCTCAATGTAACCATTTGGAGGGTCTATAAGCAGGTAATTAACTTAAAATTAGGTCGTTAGGGTGGGCCCTAATCTAATATGACAGGCATCCATATAAGGGAAAATTCGAACACAGATCATGACAAAGAAAAGATGGTGTAAAGACACAGGAAGAAGACAGACATGGATAAGCCAAGGAGAGAGGACTCAGAAACCTTGATCTTGGACTTTCAATTTCCAGAACTGTGAGAAAATAAATTTGTATTATTTAAATCACTCAATCTGTAGTCTTTTCCCCCTATTTTCTAATTTCATATATTTAAATTTTTTCTATAAAGAGTATACATAACTTATATAATAGAAATACATTTTCCTTGTTTGAACATTTAGATTAGTCTATTGACCATATACCACTTTCTCACGATCAATCACCCATCACGTTTCCATTCTTTTCCTACCCAGCTCAGATTTGTGCTCTCTCATTAAAATCACTTCCTGCAAACACTCTTGACCCCTTCCAAGCCTCAATCCTAACTTCGGTTTAAGCTACTTATCCCCCTATACCATGCCTAGCCCAACAGTTCAGTACTGAAGAAAAACAAATGCAAGTTTACTGGTCTCACTTTAAACTCATGGCCATAACTCTCAAATGCTACTTAATAACATCTGCAAATCACACCACGTTCCCTACTTGCTTTTCTACTTTCTGAAACACAAATTCATATTCCTTTTTCTCTCCTCATACTTCAAATATCCCCTCCCTCTCCTTCGCTCTTAGAGGAGTACATTAATTCAGGGTTCATTGAGAAAACAACAAAAAAGGATAGGAACCTTCAACATGCCACTCACTTCAGAAAGGTACACATCTTATTTAGTGGTATACTAGTATCCCCATTGTATAGTACAGTAGTAGGTTCTCAGTTAACATTTGGTGAATGAATGAAGCTACTCATTCATCACTCTTTCTGACTACTCCTGTTGCTGTGGATAAAGTGTCCTTGTTTTATCATCTCAATTCTTGTTCCAGAACTCATTTCCTCTCCTCTTAGGGCTTTGCAAATATTCCCCTTCTAACAGATCATTTGCATCAGCATTCTTACTACTCCTTTACCTATCAAAACAAAGACAAAAAAACAACAAACACCACCTCTTAATCTGACATATATCTCTCCTGCTATGTCCAACTTTTCTCCCCTTCATAGGAAAACTTATTTTATTTTTTTACCAATGGAAATGAAATGTTTTAATTATTCCAATTAAAATCCAACAAACATAGTTGGATTATATTTTTAAAAAGCATGCTATTTACAAGAGATAAATCTCAAATATAAAAAGGTAAGAACAGTAGAATATACTAAAAATACTGCTAACAAAAATGAGTTGAGGTAGTTATATTAGGATCAGATAAAGTAAGCTTTAAAGCAAAATTTTCACTAGTTATGAGGTATATTTATTTTTCTTTTTTCCCTTTAAACAATAAAAAGGAAAAAGAGAGAAAACTTATTTTAAGAGTTATCTATAATCACTGCCTTCTTACTTTCTCACACTACCACCTCATTCAAAAAGGGGTTTTCTGCTCACTACCCCACCGAGATAACTCCCAAATTCCTATTTCCAGCACTGACCGCTTCTTGGAATTCCACACTTACATATTCAATTACCTACAGACCATCTCTAAATGGTTATCAGTCAGATACTTCAAACTGAACAGACTGAAACAGTCTGGCTAAAATAAAATGGCCTGTCTTGCCAACCCTTCTTGTTTTCTCCAAACCAGTACGTGGCATCTCTATCACCTAGTTCCTTAAGCCAAATATCCTTGAAATTATCCTTAATGCCTCTATTTCCTTTATATGCATATCTAATCCATCAGTAAGTGGTTGGCCCTTATCCCAAATCCATCCACTGCTCTTAATCTCACCATTCACACAGTTCAAGTCATGATTACCTCCACCCTGGAAAATTACAATAGCCTACTAACTTGTTTTCCTTTTTCTACTCTTGCCCTACTTCAACATATTCTCTACATAGGGGTTAAAGTGAGCATCATTTTAAAACATGTCATTTATCTGCTTGAGGATCTCCAACAGCTTCACACTAAGTTATGGATACCTTACAAAGCTTTGCAGGATCTGGCTCCTGTCACTCCTCTGGCCTTATGTATTATGTCTTTTTCCTTTTCCACCACATTCCAGTCGAACTGACCAGTGTTCCACTACAAGTATGCGCCTTCTCTCCTGGTTTGAGGTCCCCTGTCTTTCTAGTCATCTGCCGTATCTGTTCTCCTCCAAATAATTATTAAAACTTACAAAGTTTATCAGGCTTAAAAATTGCTGACAGAGACAAAAGATATTAGGGTATCATAACTGAAAGGGCAGAGCGGGACTGCAAGGACAGCTGCCATTCTGGATTGTGTGACCATGTGGGCTGTGTGATATGTAAACTTACCTGGGGGCTGCCATCTTGAAATCACAAAGACCAACCCCTCCCTTTGAGTTAGCCAATCGTGAAAGACTGTGCACTTGAGCTCCAATCAAGAGCAAAGGACAGGACAGGTCACGTGCGTTAGGGATTATTTGTGTCACTAGCCCCAGCCCTCACCCAACCAATTGGAATCAGCCAACTCAGTGGTTCGCGTCTGGCCCCACCTCCCTATAAAATCTCCATGTTGTCAGAAATCCCGCCCCCCTTGCTTCCTGCCGTGGTGACGGTGGAGGCAGAGGGCCAAGCCTGGACTTGAATGAAGGCTCTTTTGCTTTTGCATCGGTATTGGCTCCCTGGTGGTCTCTGGGATCTTGAAATCTGGGCATAACAATAACTAAATTTATATTTAAAGTTTTTCACAATTATTTTTATAATTAGAAGGAATGTATTCTTAAAAATTATATAGCAATATGTAGTGTATTTATTTATACAATTTTTCAGTACTATGTGACTTAAGATGAGCTACCAATATATGTAAAACTGCTTCAGGAAGCCACAATGAATAGAAATCAGGTTGCAGGATTAATAAAACAGTATTTAAAAGTAACTAATGCAGTTTAGAAAAAATATCTTAGTAAAGACAAAAAAACAAAAGCCAGACTCAATGGTGAAGAAAAATGAACAAAATGACTTTAACTCAGTTGAAAGGTACCAAACAAAGTTCAATTTAAGACAATGAAAAAGGAACTTCTAAGAATATTTGAAACTCCTGGCACAAACTAGTGGAACCTAGAAAGCAACATACAAAGAAGAAAAGGAGAGAAAACAAATTTACAAAGTGTGGAATTTACAAAATGCTTAATTTTAAAGCATCATCATAAATTACTCAATGGATTAGAGAACTGTCCCTGTATCAATTTCTAAACGAACAGAATAGAATTCTACATATTAAAAAAGGAACGAGTGCCCAGCTAGTGTGGCTCAGTGGTTGAGCGTCAATCTATGAACCAGGAGGCCATAGTTTGATTTCCAGTCAAGGCACATCCCTGGGTTGCAGGCAGAGAGGGGCATGCAGGAGGTAGCTAATCAATTATTCTCTGTCATCACTGATGTTTTTCTCTCCTTCTCCCTCTTTTCTGAAATCAATAAAAACATATTTTTAAAAATGTTTAAAAAGGAACTAGTCATATAACTTTTCAAACACTCTAAGCATAATGGCCATATTCCAGAGTATATTATGATATGTAGCTACTATTTTTAAATAACTGGTTTTGTTTTATTTCCTTTTACCAGGCAGGGCATTTCTTCTCTGGTAGTCCTTTTCCCAGTTAACTGTAACAATTCAGAAACCTGAAATCCTTTATAATTGTCTGCACTCCCTGGCCTTCCAAATTAACTAGGTTATCAAATTATATCAGTCCTTACCTCTGTGATGCCCATCAGCCAATCAGGAGTGAGTGTGCAAATTAACTCAACAAAAAATGGCAGGTTAACTTACATATGCAGGCACCGAGTGTACTCCTGATTGGCTGGTGACCATCATGGAGGTACAGTTAATTTGCATATTTCTCTTTTATTAATATAGATATAAAAATGAAGTAAAAAATCAGGATTAAAAATAATAATAAAACAAATTGGGATGAAGAACCAAGCAAGTCAGAATAAAAGAAAAGACCAGGAGTAAGAACACACATAAATAGGCCAGAGGGTCTTGCCTGATTATTACAACTGAGCCATAAATTTGGTTCTGAGCGTCCTGGTGACCAAAACTAAAAGGAAAACATATGTATGTTATTCTTACTGTCTCTAAGAAGAAATAAACCATTCTTGGAGATGGCTAGCTTTTTCCTGGTCACAGTTCTCGAAGATATTTCAGAAACTTTATATAGTGATTATGAGTAATCATGGTGCTTTGAATATCTATTGTTGGGTAACAGATTACCCCATATTAGCAGCTTAACACAAAACAAAACCCCTTATTTTCTCATAGTTCCTGAGGGTCAGAAATTTGAGTGCCCTGTAGCTCTGGCTCAGGATCTCTCACAAGACTACAGTCAAGGTGTTGGAAAGCCTGAAGGCATTTCAAGATGGGAGAATCCTTTAAAAAAAAAATTATATCAGTTCTACCTCTAAAATGGCCATTTCCTCTGCTCCTAATCTGAGTGAAGATTGTATTATCTCTCACCTTGACCAATAAAAACAGTTGTTTAATTCCTGTTTGATCTCACTTCCTTTCAACTCACACTTTGGTATTAATTTTCTAAAATAAGGATAGGATAAAACTTGTCACTACCTCATTCAAAAGCCTTCAAAGATCAAGTCCTAAACTCTATCTATACTAATGAAAGACTAAGTGGCACTCATGCCCTCACAAGATGGCTGCCCCATGTCATCACAAGATGGCCAGCAGGGGGAGAGCAGTCGTGGGCAATCAGGCTGGCAAGGGAGGGCAGTTGGGACCAACCAGGCCTGCAGGGGAGGGCAGTTGGGAATGACCAGACAGCAGGGAAGGGCAGTTGGAGGCCACTGGGCTACCAGGGAGGGCAGTTGGGGGCCACTGGGCAAGCAGGGGAGGATTACTGGGGGCAATTAGGCAGGCGAGTGATTAGGAGCCAGCAGTCCCGGATTGTGAGAGGATGTTCGACTGCCAGTTAGGATACCATGCTAGAAGCTTTGCATTATGCTATTTTACTTAAACTAGAGGCCCAGTGCATAAATTCATGCACAGGTGGGGTCCCTTAGGGTGGCCTGTGGAGATCAGACCCCAGCTCATGCCCTCAGCCTCTCAGCCCCAGCTTGCTGATTGCTCTGCAGACGGTGACCGGCAGCAGCAGCAGGGGCAGGGCTGCCACCGGCTCCCAGGCACTGAGGGAGCCAGGTGAAGGGTCCGGCTCCGATCAATCACCCTGCAGGCGGGATGGTGGAGCAGGTGAGGGGGCTGTGCCAGACCAAGGCAGGGTGCCAGGTGGGGCTGGGGCTGTGAGGCTGGGGACACAAGTTTTCTTTCTTTCCTTTCTTAATAATATTCTCTAGTATAGTTGAACCATTATAGAAATATTTTTAAGTATTTAAAAAGCAAAACTTCCACCCAGTTGGTGTGGCTCAGTAGTTGAGTGTTGACCTATGAACCAGGAGGTTACCATTCGATTCCAGGTCAGGCTACATGCTGAGGTTGCAAGCTCGATTCCCAGTGGAGGGCAGCCGATCAATGATTCTCTCTCATCATTAATGTTTCTAACTTCCTCTCCCTCTTCCTTACTCTCTGAAATCAATACAAATATATATAAAAATAAATAAAAACAACATTGAATGTCAACTATAATTGAAAATTTTTTAAAAAAGCAAAACTTCCAACCTCCTTTCATGACCTAGAAAATTCATGCTAATGGCAAAAATGACATCATGGCTAACAAAAAAAGATAATGAATAATCTAATTAGTAATGAGAAATTCTTTAAATTCAGTCCTTGCTAAGGTTCTTAATCCCTCTTACCTCTAAGGGTAAAAAAATACTTACCACTAGGCTGCATAGTCAGTGAAAACTGGACAAGGTGTTAAGAAGTTTGGGATTTATCCCTGGATCCACCAATACCTTGCTCTGACATCTGACAAGTCAGTTTCTCTGTATGTTAATTTCTCCATCTGTAAAGATGGGGTAGGAAAGAAGTAGACATTTATTACCCTGTAAAGTACTGAGACTTTTAGCTATTAATAAAATAGGCTACATTTAAGAAAAGTAGGACACAATTTTTTTGCTTATTAGACTATCTCAGTGTTAGTACCTTATAGCAAGTACCACAGGTTTAATTTAACTAAGCCTCAATACCGCAGAGACAAAGAATATAGATACTTGTTACATTTGTTCCCATGAAAATGTTTAATATAAATATAATTTCCAATTAGGTTAAGCCAGAAATATCAAAAGATATTCGAACACCATTAACATAATGTAAAAAACGGATCTGTGTTCCCACAAAATTCGTATGTTAAAAGTTCTAATCTCCAATGTGACTATTTGGACATAGGACTGGAGCTCTAATCTGATAGGGCTGGTGTCATAAGAAAAGAAAGATATCTCTCTCTCTCTCTCTCTCTCCCCTCCTCCCTTCCTCCCTCCGTCCCTCCCTCCCTCCCTTTCTCGTTCCTCCTTTACTCCCTCCACAAAAACATACAGAGAAAAAGGCCAAATGAGGACACCTGTCTATAAGTCAAGGAGAGATGCCTCACCAGAAACCAGTCCTGGAAACACCTTGACCTTGAACTTTTAGCCTTCTAGGAACTGTGAAAAATAAATTTCTGTTGTTTCAGCCACCCAGTTTGTGGCATTTTGTTATAGCAGCCCTCCCTGTCTAATACACATGGCCATAGGACAAATGAGGCTGTAGTAATTCTCTGAGTACTTCATACAACAGTCATCAGTTTCCAAGTTGCCCTAAAGAACCTTTAATCTTTCTTTTACAAAATAAAAAAATATATTGAACTGAAAGTTAAATTTATTTATTTTTTGTTACTCTTCACTCAAGGATATTTTTTTTCCACTGACTGTTTCTGAGAGAGTGGAAGAAAGGGAAGGGAAGGGGGAGAGAGAGAAACATTGATGTGAGAAAGACACATAAATTGACTGTCTCCTGCATACAGTCCCAAGTGGGGCCAGGGATTGAACCTGCAACGCAGGTGTGTGCCATGTGCCACACCGGCCAGGGCTTAAAGTTATAATTTTATCCTGTTTTGAATATCAACCTTATTTTTTCTTAATGTACTTAGACAAGTAATCAATTGTACTAAGCCTCGGTTTTTTAAACAGTAAAATAGGAATGCAATCTTACTGCTACTTGTGAAGGACAAATGAAAAAAAATGGCTTTAAAAGTGCATAATACAAAGTGCAAAATATAGATAATAGAGATTATTCAGGAAAAACTTGCTGTTTACTATCTTTCTCAGAGAGAAAACTCAGAATTTGAATAATATAATGTATTTACAAAAAGGACCTTAGAATCCCTGTTACTAGTTAGCCCCTAAGGATTCTAATATTCACAGTATTAGGAAGACACAAGTTTTGACTGGAATATTTAAAAATTATGGTAATGTGATTTACCTGGGGGAAGTGAAAATGCCTCTGTTTATTTCAAAATACAGTAATGACACTAAGGAGCTGAAGTAAGAAGACTAACCTGAGTCCTTTGATGTTCAGAGCCCTGAAACATTAAGAGAAGGAGTCTCTGCAACATCCTACAAAATATATCCTTTTTTGATTTCTGAGAAAGGAGTGCAGGAGCATAGACTAGGAACATCTAAAGCAGTGCTGTCCAACATAACTGTCAGTGATAATGGGAATGTTCTACATCTGCACTATCCAATGAGTAGCCACTAGTCACATGTGGCTATGCAGCACCTACATGTGTGTAGAATTACTGAAAAGCTACATTTTTAATTGTATTTAATTTTCATTAAATTTAAATACATGCATGTTCAGTGGCTACAATATTGAACAGTGCAGATCTAGAGAATGTAAAGATTCTAGTATTAGAAACCTTTGAGATAAAGATAATATATAATAGAAAAATCTACAGGCTATGGAAACATCCTTTTGAAATGTGACAAAACAATTACAATAGATCATACCTTGAAGCAAGAAAAAAATTATTCATATATTGTGATATTAAGAAAAAAAGCAGCCCTAGCTGGCTTGGCTCAGTGAGTGGATGGAGCATCAACCTGCAGACTGAAGGGTCCAAGGTTTGATTCTAGACAAGGGCACATGCCAGAGTGTGGGCTTGATCCTCAGTACGGAGCATGCAGGAGGTAGCCACATCAATGATTCTCTCTCATCATTGATGCTTCTCTCTCTCTCTTCCTCTCCCTTCCTCTCTGAAATCAATAAAAAAGAGAAAAAGAAAAAATATCAGCCCAGACGGTGTGACTCATTGATTTATGAACCAGGAGGTCATGGTTTGATTCCTGGTCAGGGCACATGTCCTGGGTTTGGGGCTCGATCCCCAGGGTGGGATAGGCATGAGACAGCTAATCGATCATTCTCTCTCTTCACTGATGTTTCCATCTTTCTCCCTCTCCCTTCTTCTTTAAAATAAATAAAAATGTATTAAAAAAGAAAAAAATCAGTTGTAAATTATCTCTTGAATGTTAAAGTAGCAATAATAATTATTACTAGCATTATATAACTCTTATTTTTAAGTGTTTACTATGTGCCAGATATTATGCTAAGACCATCCTCCCCCGTTTGATACCACTTAATATGGTATCATTATTCATTTTTACAAATAAGGAAATGATACCAGGGAGGTTGATTAGCTTTTTGAAAGTTCAGTCAGCAGGCAGAATTTGAACAAAAACTATGCTCTTAATAGCACCATCTTTCTCCTCAAAATAAATAAATGAAAAAGACACCTTACTGTTTCTAATACAAAATAGCCCAACGTGGGAAGAACTACAATCAAATATGAATGTGAATCTTCCACCCATTCTACTACAGTAAAAACTGACATTTGATCTTGTCACTGAATAAGATTAGATATAGTCTGGGATTAAATAAGGTAAAATTAAGTTAAACAGACATGTGTGACATGTCATTAATGTTCATAGGAACTGTATTTTAAATTATTCATAGAGCTTGGAAAATAATGCAGGCTTACATGCACAAACCAATGAGAGACAAGGTGAGGAAGGAAAAGGGGGAAAAGAACAGGGAAGGAAGAATGTTTCTCCCAGAAATGTAAACTGGAAAGTAGAAAAAGAAGAATCAATTGTACTTCTGAAAACCCATTATGACAAGATAGAACTCCTTCAGTGTTAGGTAACAGTTGTGGTTTTAATAAACCACAATCCTAAGCCAATAGGCACAGAAATCAGGTTGAAATGTTGAGAGCTGAACTGTCCCACTGTGGTCATGGATGACAAGCTACGGGCAGGCAGAAGACAAGACAGAGGAATGGTCTGGGATATGCCACTAATCAGCCACTCTCTCATTAGCAAGTATTCCTAGTGCCTCTCACCTGATCCTCTGCCTGCAGCTTTCCATTTATTTTGCTCCATTCATAGATGAATGTGATGAGATGGTAATATTCTGCTGGGATGATTCACCAGAAGAAGGGAGAGGGGAGGCAAGGCAGGCAATCACATTCGCCAAGAAAGACTAATCCTGTCTTGTGCACGTAGCAGATGTGAACAAAGATGGAGCAGATCGCTCCTTGGTGACTGTCCCTCCCCCACTCTCTCTGTAGCAATTATGCATCTCTGCAGTGCACACAGAAAGACCCCTAGAGAACATCAATATTTCCTTTAACAAGTAAAGCAGCTAACAATGAGTGGCTAATGAAAATGCAGAGAAGCCATAACTCTCTTTGTTGCTTCTTGAACAAGATTATTGGCATCAATGGTGCCACATCATACTTCCTGGAAATGCATAGTGTGTTAGGACAATAACAAGTAGTTTGTTATAGGGTAAGCTACAGAGATAAGTGAAAGGAAGTGATTGAGATGAAAATAGAAAAGTAGGTAGGCAGCAACTTATGAAGAGCCTTGTTTGCTAAACTAAGACAATGGCATATTACACACTGAAGTGTTTTATGTCATCCTAAAGATCATGTTAGACATTCAATATCAAGATATATTGAATTATTAATGGTATTTTATATTTATAAAGGGGCTTTAACTTTTTTTACAGACTTTTACATACATTATTTCAAATGTTCAAAATGCTTCCATACTTACATGTTTACTAAATATTGATAATGATTATGAACTTACAATGTGAGAAGGGTAAGATTTAGAAGCAAAAGATCTAGGACTATATCTTGTCATTCACAGTAACACGATTTTAAATAGTTTCATAACCCTTCATTGTTTTCATGAAATAGGAATAGCAATAGTACCCACTTCATAAGATTACTATAAAGACTGTATAAGATAATTCTGTGAAGAGCACTTTGCAAACTATAAAGAGCTGCATAAATACATGCAGGACTTGTCAAAACTGCAGGATAAATTGGCAAGAAAGGGTGAGATTCTTTTATTTACTCTAGTTGTTTTTTGTGTGACATGTCCATTAATACACAGCCTAATGTAGGGTAACACTCTATTTTTCTTATGTATAAATGCAGGTTCTGACCTTTTCGAGGGTCTGATTTTTGCATGGTACCATCAGCTATACCAAATAGGGAATCGTTTTTCCTTTAGTAAGATGGAGAAATCTAGAAGCAAAAGACAGAAAAAATTAGAAATGTGAACAAACTATAGTAGACCAAAGAAGACAGACAGTGAAATTAGGTTTTTATCAGAGGAAACCAGCAGTCTGGATACCCAGACATAAATTCCCAAGGGCAGCAATATGATTAGGTTTCCAATTTCCAGAGTCCTTCCCTCAGCTTTGTGGATTCAGAATCCTAATTATGTTACAAACAGAATAGAATCTTGATAGATCTATAGGCCATCCTATCTAATAAAAAAGTAATATGCAAATTGACCATACCTCCGACCGAGCCACGCCCACCAACCAATCAGGAGCAAATAAACCCAACCAAGATGGCTGCCGCCACTGAGAGCAGGAGGGAGGCTTGGGATTCCCCAGCAACGGAAGAAGCCAAGCTTTCCGCCTGCCTTTGCTGGCCTAGGCCTCCACTCAATGCTACAAAGTTTCAATTACAGAAGATACATAATCCCAACAGAAATGGCAGCAGCCACGGAGTTGGAGAGAAAAGGCTAGGGTTGCCAGGGCAATGGAGGAAGCCAAACTTCTGCAGCCCTGGCCTAGGCCTCCACTCTAAGCTACAAAGTTTCAAACAGAAATAGCTGTGGCCACAGAACAAGCAGAAGGCTTGGCTCCACTCCAGGATACAAAGTTTCAATTGTAGAACATAAATTAATCCCAGATCCCAGGGCCTCCACTTGGGTTGCTGGGGGGCATGGCTGGCCTGCAAACCACAACAAGCCCCTTACCCAGGCTGCCCCACACCCCAAGGGAACCCCCACCCTGATCCAGGACACCCTTCAGGGCAAACCAGCCAGTCCCCACCCATGCACCAGGCCTCTATACTATCTAATAAAAGAGTAATATGCAGATTGACCATCACTCCAACACACAAGAGGTCTGCCCCCATGTGGTCAAAGATCCTGCCTCCATGTGGACACAAGATGGCCAGCAGGGGAGGACAATGGGAGATTCCAGGCCTGCAGGAGAGTGCACTTAGGGGTGACCAGGCTGGTAGAGGAGGGAAGTTGGGGGCAAACAGGCTGGCAGGAGAGCAGACAGACATCAATTAGGCTGGCAGGGTAGTGGTTAGGGGGTGATCAGGCTGGCAGGCAGAAGTGGTTAGGGGCAATTAGGGAGGCAGGCAGGCGAGCAGTTTGGAGTTAGCAGTCCTGGATTGAGAAGGATATCCGACTGCCCATTTAGGCCTGATCCTACCGGATATCTCTCGAGGGGTCCCAGATTGGAGAGGGTGCAGGCTGGGCTGAGGGACACCTCCCCCCATGCATGAATTTTGTGCACCGGGCCTCTAGTTAAATAATAATGGGTAAACTGAAATGTTCATTTATTAATTTACTGTGGAAATATGACAGCCACATGAACTAAAATATACACTGAAAACTACAAAACCCTAAAATAAAATTAAAGAATCTATAATAATAAAAACATAATATGCAAATTGACCAAACAGCTGAACAGCAGAACAACCTTCCCGACAACCACGCTATGAGATGCACTGGCGCCAGGCCAGCCAAGGCGGGTGCGATGCAATTGGTAGGAGGTCCCCGTCATCGCCCCATAATCACCTGCAAGGGAGACCCAGGCCACCGGCCAGCGGGCAATCATTTGGGGGGACTCCACAATTGCCCCAAAGAGGGAGGCCCAGGCCACCGACTAGCAGGCTGCAGCGGGTGGACAGGGCTTACTTCTGCAGGGTGATCGATCACAGAGACCTGGCTGGATAGGCGGGGCCTCCCTCTGCAGGGCTATTGATAGCAGAGCTCCCTGGCCAGGGGAAGGCCCAGGCTACTTGTGGGGCAGTGCTGCAGCAAGTGGATAGGGTCTACTTCTGTGGGGCGATGGATCATGGGGCTCCTGAACTGCGAGAGGGCACAGGCTGGGCTGAGACACTGCCCCCCCTCCCCCAGTGCATGAATTTTCATGCATCGGGCCTCCAGTACATAAATAAATGGAAAGACATCTGTGTTCATATATTGGAAAATTAATATTGTTAAGATGACAATAATACACAAAGTGATCTGCAAACTCAATGCAATCCCTATCAAAATCCCAATGATTTTTTTTTGTAGAAATATAAAAAAAACCACCCTAAAATTCACATGGACTTTCAAAGGATCCCAAATACCTTAAACAATCTTGAAAATAGAGAACAAATTTGGAAGATTCACAATTCCTGATTTCAAAACTTACTACAAAGCTACAGTAATCAAAACAGAATGGCCTGGGCATAAGGACAGACATATAGACAAATGGAATAGAACAGAGGACCCAGAAATAAACTGTAACATATACAGTCAAATTATTTTCTGCAAAAGTGTTAAGACCATTCATAGAAAAAAGATACTCATTATAACAAATGATGCTGGGAAACCTGATACTCACATGCAAAAAAATGAAGAATGTTTTCCTTACACCTTATACAAAAATTAACTCAAAATGCATCAAAGACCTAAACATTAGAGCTAAAATAATAAAACTCTTAGAAGGAAACATAAGGGGAAATCTTCATGGATTTGCAATAATACTTGGATATGACATCTAAGGCAGAAGCAAACCCCACAATACACTGAATTTCATTAAAATGAAAAACATTGTGTATCAAAGGACAATATCTTAAGAGTGAAAAGACAACCTACAGAATGGGAGAAAATACTGGCAGATCATATATCTGATAAGGGATTAATACCTATTTAGAATATATATAAGAACTCCTATTGCCCAGCCTGTGTGGCTAAATGATTGGGCATTAACCTATGAACCTGGAGGTTATGGTTTGGTTTCCGGTCAGGGCACTCACTGTCCAGGTTGTAGGCTCGATCCCCAGTGGGCAGTGTGTAGGAAGTGGCCCGTCGATTCTTTCTCTTAATTGATATATATCTCTCTCTCCCCCTTCCTTTCTCTGAAATAAGTAAAAATATATTTTAAAAAAATAGAATTCTATGATTCAACAACAAAAACCTTCAACCTGATTTAAAAAATGGGCAAGGGAACTGAACAGACATTTCTCCATTTATCTATACATATGGTCAATAAGCACACAAAAAGATACTCAACTTCATTAATTATTAGGGAAATGTAAATCAAAATTACAATGAGATATCACTTTACTAATGTCCATTACAATGGCTATTATGAAAACAAACAATAAGAAGTGTTGGTGAGGATGTGGAGAAACTAAAACTCTTACAAATTGCTAATGGGAATGAAAAATGGTGCAGCTATGGAAAAACTCAAGAGAGTTGAACATAGAATTACCAATAACTAAAAGCAAGAACTGATGCTGCTATGAACGCTGTCCACTAATGTTCATAGCAGCATTATTATTCACAATAGTCAACAGGAAGAAACGATTTGAGTGTCCATCAATAAATGAAAGGACAAACAAATGTGGTATATTCTACAATGGAATATTATTCAGCCATAAAAAGAAATGAAATTCTAATACTTGTTATAACAGGATGAATCTTAGAAACATTATGCTAAGTGAAATGAGCCAAAATCAAAGGGATAAATAAGTATTGTATAATTCCACTTAGATTTGGTAACTAGAATAGGCAAATTTATTGAGCTTTGGCAGGATGGGTAATGAAGAGTTATGATTTAATGGGTTCAGAGTTTCTGTTTGGGATGATGAAAAAGTTCCAAAAATGGATAGTAGTAAATGTTACATAACATTGAAATGTACTTACTGAATTAAAATGGTAAATTTTATGGCATGTATATTTTACCACACCCACGAGAAATAAACAGGCAACAGGTGAATCTGCCTCAGTTCTATTTTGACAGTCCTATTCAACTAGTTCATAACAGGAATACAAAAAGGTTCACAGGGACTTTCAAGAAATTAAGTACTAGAGTCATAGCATTTCCCTTCCTGAATAATCCTAGATGTAACCTATCAGTTTTCTTTCTAACCTTCCATTTAGCATGTTTCCAAGCTATCTTTTGATAGACATGTCCTTTCTTTGGATAATGTTGCTATCTATATATAGCAAGTGGTACAGATAGGTTTTGGATTTGAATATTAATTCTGTCACCAGCTATATAAACTTGGACAAGTTACTGTTTCTGGACCTCAATTTATCTTTAAAGTGGAAACAATAGTGCCTACTTCAAAGGGTCTTTGAGGGATAAATGGCATTATCTATTTTAATGAGTTAATATAAATAAATATCTGGTAGATAGGGAGTACTTCCCCACCTCCCAAACTTTTTGTCAAGTTACTGATTACTGAGAAGTCAATCAGTTCTCTATATACTGGCTTTATCAGCATCCATACAATCACCACCATAGTTCTCCGTAATTTTTAGAGGGTCTTGCTAATATCTATATCAGAAACCTTCTCTCAAAAGGCCAAAAGCAAATAAATTCATTTCTTCCTTCCTTACAGACCTTTCCTTACAGGATTCCACCCTCCCTGAGGACAGAGACTGTCATAGGCTTATTTTACATCCCAAACACTACCTAGCAGAAAAAATAAGTCTCAATTTTTTTTAGATTGAATTTTCAACAATTCTAAGTTTTTACAATAGAATCTTACATAAATTTCCAAGTATGCAAGTTCTCTTTCTATACTTGTAGTATAAAAATAATAAGGTAAAAACAGTAAGTCTGGTTCTCTTTCAGTGATAAGAACCTATGTAAAATCTAAAAGGTGTTAGGTTTGACAGTTACCATTTCAAAGCCTGCTACACTGTAACTGGCTTGCATTAAAAGTGCTGGAAATAAAAGAGTAAGTCCAATATCCTACTGTGAAAACATTCAATACTAAAGTAGATATAAGACAAAATTATATTGTACAAATTAGAAAAATATCAATTTAATCTCCACTTAAAAAGCAGAACATCAAATCACATAATGATCAGAGGATAGCATCAAATAAAAATTCATATTCCTGATTTACCCCTAGATCACACTGGTCAGACATTCAATTTCACCTTGCCTGATTAACCTAAACTCCTTCAACAACACCAATTAAGATTACCATCAGTATAAATATGCTAGATATAAAACTGGGATTAAGAGACGAGAACCATAACAAAGAAACAGAAAGGTTACAAGGAAAGGAGGCTAAGAACACTTTTCTAAATAAACTTTCATATTGTTAATTTAATGAACCATCATTAACTACATGCTAGGTTCTGTGGTAAGCACTTTAAAAATAACCTTTTTGCTAAAGTATAATACCCATAATGAAAAGTACACAAATCCTAAGTATGGAGCTCAACAAACTTTTATAACATGTCTCCAAACCAAGAAAAGATCATTGCTAGCACCTGAAGTACTCCTGCTTCCTCTCTGAGTCATTACTCTACCCAAGAATAAACAATGTCTTGATTTATATCACTGTAGATTAGTTTTGCCTGTTATAAAAATAAAATTACATCACATGTACTATATTTTAAGTACACTTTCTTCCACTCAACATTTTGTTTGTGAGATTTATTCATGGTGCCCTTACTAGGCATTTTTATGTTTATTACTTGATTTAAAGCATCCAATAATTCTGACATTTTTAGGCTTAAAAAAAAAAGCTGAGGTTCTGATATTAAACAAGATTAAGGTAGCCAGGTTCACATGACTACTACTAAATAGAAAGGCTAAAGTTAAAGATAGTCTCATTTCAAAGTCCATGCTCTTTTAGGTTCCATTATGCTTGCCTAATATATAGTTTAAAAACAAGAAGTCAATCCCTTTCCTAATTTACTTATCATAGGCCATATATGTATGAAGAGGCTTGGCAAATAGTTACTATACAAATGTAAGAATTATTATTAGCATAAAAAGGAGGTATCTAGGGCAGTGGCTTTCAAATCTTTTTGTTTGTTTGTTTGTTTGTTATGTGGGTCCACAATCTTAATTTCTGGTGTTTTTATAAAAATATGCATTCCTGAAAAACCTTATATTTTGTAAAAAAATATCTACTAAAAAGTAGGCTTGTGGGAAAAGGAAAATTAGAAATAGACTACTAAAAGCCCATGGAACTTTGTATCCTTTACACACACACACACACACACACACACACACACTATAAGGGTCTGAGTCATTAAGGAAAGGTTAAACCCCACCGAAATACAAACGATTGTTAAAAAATACTATCAACAACTCTGTTCCAACAAAATGGACAACCTGGAGGAAATGGACATATTCTTAGAAAAATACAACCTTCCAAATCTCAATCAGAAAGAATATAAACATCTCAACAGGCCAATAACTATGGAAGAAATTGAAGCAGACAGCATAAAGCTTCCAGAAAACAAAAATCCAGGGCCAGACGGCTTCACAGGGGAGTTTTCCCAAACATTCAAAGAAGAACTAAAACCTATCCTCCTCAGACTATTCGAAAAAATTCAAGAGGAAAAACACTTCCAAGCTCATTCTATGAAGCCAGCATCACTCTAATTCCAAAGCAGATAAAGACAACACAATGAAAGAGAATTACAGGCCAATATCCTCCTGAACATAGATGCCAAAATCCTCAACAAAATTCTAGTAAATTGGATCCAGTAATACATCAGAAAGATCATATACCATGTCCAAGTAGGATTTATCCCAGGGATGCAAGGATGGTACAATATCCACAAATCAATAAACGTGATACATCACATAAACAAATTGAGAAATAAAAATCACATAGTCATATCAATTGATGCAAAAAAAGCATTTGACAAAATCCAATACCCTATCTTGATAAAAACTCTCAGCAAGATGGGAATAGAAGGATCATACCTCAATATAATAAAAGCCAAATATGATAAACCCGCAGCCAACATCATACTCAATAGGCAAAAACTAAAAGCATTTCTCCTATGAATAGGAACAAGACAGAGATGCTCACTCTCACCACTCCTGTTGGACATAGTATTGGAAGTATTAGCCATTGCAATTAGACAAGAAGAAGAAATAAAAGGTATCCAAATTGGAAAAGAAGTAAAGCTGTCCTTATTTGCAGACGACATGATATTGTACATAAAAAACCCTTAAGGCTCCATCAAAACACTAATAGACTTAATAAATGAATTCGGCAATGTAGCAGGATACAAAATTAACGCCAAGAAATCTATGGCATTTCTATACACCAATAGTGAACTTACAGAAAGAGAGACTAAAAAAGCAATCCCATTTACCATCGGATCAAAAAAATTAAGATATCTGGGAAAAAACTTAACTAAGGAGATAAAAGACCTATATGTGGAAAATTAAAGAACACTGAAAAAAAGAGATAGAGGAAGACATAAATGGATGGAAGAACATACCATGTTCATGGATTGGTAGAATCAACATAATTAAAATATCCATACTACCCAAAGCAATCTATAGATTTAATACACTCCCCATTAAAATACCAATGGCATATTTCACAGACCTAGAAAGAACTCTCCAAAAATTCACCTGGAATAAAAAAGACCCCAAATAGCCACAGCAATCCTGAGAAAGAAGAACAAAGTAGGTGGGATCTCAATACCAGATTTCAAGCTGTATTACAAGGCCACTGTTCTCAAAACAGCCTGGTACTGGCACAAGAACAGACATACAGACCAATGGAATAGAGAATCCAGATATCGACCCAAACCACTATGCTCAATTAATATTTGACAAAGGAGGCATGAACATACAATGGAGTCAAGACAGTCTCTTCAATAAATGGTATTGGGAAAATTAGGTAGATACATGTAAAAAATGAAACTAGATCACCAATTTACACCATACATAAAAATAAACTCAAAATGGATAAAGGACTTAAACATAAGACAGGAAACCATAAAAATACTAGAGGAATACACAGGCAGGGAAATCTCAGACATATGCCGAAGCAATTTCTACACGAATACAGCTCCTAGAACAATGAAAGCTAAAGAGAAAATAAACAAATGAGACTACATCAAAATAAAAAGCTTTTGTACAGCAGGAACCATCAACAAAACACAAGAAAGCCCATATATGGGAGAACATATTTGCAAATGTTATCACTGATAAAGTTTTAATTTCCAACATCTACAGGGAATTTATACAACTTAATAAAAGGAAGATAAAGAAAAAGGATCCAATAAAAAAAAAAAAAAAGGGCAACGGACCTAAATAGAATCTTTCTAAAAGACGACAGAAAAAAGGCCAGGAGACATATGAAAACATGTTCAAAGTCACTAATTATTTGAGAGATGCAAGTCAAAACAACAATGCAGTACCATCTCACACCTGTCAGAATGGCTTACATCAACAAATCAACAAACAACAAGTGCTGGCAAGGGTTCGGAGAAAAAGGAACCCTTTTGCACTGCTGGTGGGAATGCAGACTAGTGCAGCTACTGTGGAGAATAGTATCAAGTTTCCTCAAAAACTAAAAATGGAACTCCTATTTGACCCAGTAATCCCACTTCTAGGAATATATCCCAAGAAACTAGAAACACCCATCAGAAAGGATAAATGCACTCCTATGTTCATAGCAGCACAATTCACCATAGCTAAGATTTGGAAACAGCCTAAATGCCCATCAGCAGATGAGTGGATTACAAAACTATGGTACATCTATACGATGGAATATTATGTTGCTATAAAAAAAAAAAAAGGACTCTTACCATTTGCAGCAGCAGGATGGACCTGAAGAGCATTGTGTGAAGTGAAATAAGCCAGGCAATGAAAGAAAAATAGATGATCTCACTCACTTATGGAAAATAAACAACATTATAACCTGATGAACAAAAAGATAGATACAGAGGAAGTAAAGCACCAGACTGTTAAATTACAGCGGGAAGGCTGGGGAGTGGGGGGAAACAGATCAACCAAAGGACTTGTATGCATGCATTATAAGCACAACCAATGGACACAAGACACCGGGGGGGGGGGGGAATGAGGGCATGTGACATGGGGTAGGGGAGGCTGGGGGAAGGTCAATGGGGGGGGGGGAGGAAATATATGTACTATATATAATACTTTAAACAATAAACAAAAAGAAAACGGTTAAATTAGACTCAACAAAGTAAATTAAAAAGAAGGTGGGGGAGGAAGGGTACAATCCATTTTAGAATACTTTCCACCTAAAATGATTTAAAAAATAAAGTATTAATGTGTATTAAATAAAACAAACCTATAACTATTCAGAACATTAAGCTTCTAAAAGTGACTTATTTCCCCAAGGTTTCCTAGAGTGAAGATTTGAGTGCATGAGTGCATGTCACCATCTACAGACAGGAGTTACTTAATAAAAGCTTTTCATGGCGACAAAATTAAAGTCTGAGGTCAGCCGAAACCAGTTTGGCTCAGTGGATAGAGGGTTGGCCTGAGGACTGAAATGTCCCAGGTTCAATTCCGGTCAAGGGCATGTACCTGGGCTGTGGGCACATACCCAGTAAGGGGTGTGCAGGAAGCAGCTGATCGATGTTTCTATCTCTCTATTCCTCTCCCTTCCTTTCTGTAAAAAATCAATAAAATATATAATTAAAAAGTACTTTTGAATGAAATGAAATCTAATCATTTAAAAAATGTATGCAAATAAAAATTATATGATCAGTGGGTGCGAGAATTACTTTTTTAATTTAAAGAATAGTATTTTCACCCTGGCCAGTATGGCTCAGATGGTTGAGCATTGTCCTGTGCACTGTAAGGGTTGCAGGTTCAATTACCAGTCAGGACACATGGCCAGATTGCAGATTTGATCCCCAGTAAGGATGCATGCGGGAGGCAGCAGATTGATGTTTCTCTCTCTCCCTTAAATAAATAAAATACATATTTTTTTAAAAAGGAATAACATTTTAGGTGGTTTGAATTTAAACTCAGATGATTTCTGTGAGAAATTTTGTAGAAAATCTCTTAAAATGAAACAAAACAAGCTGAAGCCTTTAGTATCTATAAGTCACTCTAGAATCTTACAGGATCAAGGTAATGAGAGCATGAAAGTAGTTAAGAGACATGCTCATGATTATTATTTGGTTTTTCAAAGACTTCTGAATACAGTCCTCACAGCGTATTAAGTAAATCCATAAAACATAATGGCAAATTCTATCTGATTAAAACTCATTAAAAATATGAGATTTTAAAAATTTGAGAAAGTATCCAGCTACTTAGCAGCAATGGAAAATAGGGAAGAGTACCATCAAATAACCAGAAATTTTGAAGAATTTCTGTAATATATAATCTAAATAGAGCTATATAATGGAGAAAATCAATCAATTGCTGAGAGACTCTAACTAAACATAGGTAAAGGATTGTATTTACTCATAAGGCATTCTAAATAGATGGGCTGTTCTGGGGAAACACTCAAGCTAAGAAACAAGAAATGGGAGTTGATGGAAAGTATTGAGATACCTGAGATTTTAAGACCTGTGCTAGCTAGCATTTCTCTCTAATGAAACAAAGTTTCTAGCTGCACTGTATGCCACTAGGCACAAAATGTACAGTATTACTTTTTATTAACTTTGAAAGGAAAAAAAAAGACAAGGACTACCATAAAGAACCTACTTCAAATGTGAAATTGAAAAAAGATTAGCTGATGGCATTCTCAGGAAAATGCAACAGGATGAATTAACGTTTAGAAATGAAGGTAGGAATACAAGTAGTACAAAAAGATCAAAATAATGAACAACCTGATAAATAAAATTCTTCATAGGAACAGAGCAATGTAAATAGAAAAGCTATTTAATTACAAATATTTGAAATGCATTTGTACTCCTGGCTTCCAAATTAATTTAAGTATCTTTCAGAGAAGTCCTAAAAAAATCACCAGAGAAATTTCAACACAGCTAAGTAGGTAGAAGGATACCTGAATACTCATAGATAAGCAATATTTACAAATAATGGTAAAATTTAGGTGGTGAACATAAGGTTTTTCATTGCAAAATCCTTTTAATTTTCTTATATGTTTGAAATTTTTCACAAGTAAAAAAACTACTTTAAAATATCTCAGAGATCTCTTACCTCTTCCTCCCCATCCCCCCAACATCCCCCAGCCTTCCAGCTGACTTGTATGAATGCATATAAGCAATGCCGATGGATACAAGACACTGGGGTAGGGGGTGGGGTATGTGCCGGGGGCGTGGGGGGGGGGAGGTATGGGAGGCCAGGAGAAGATCAATGGGGAAAAAAGGAGACATATGTACTACTATTTGTAATACTTTAAACAAACAAAAAAATTTTTTTAAAAGTATCTCAGAGAAGATGCTGTATCAAAGCTCAAAACTGGGCAACATTGAACAACAGTGTAAAGGTGGGTAGGCTAGACTCTAGCCTTTAGAGCAAAGAAAATAAAGGCAAGAATGTTGTTTTTGGGTTTTTTTGTTTTGTTTTTAGCACTTTTTATATATATGACCATTTCATCACAACAAATCTGAAAGGCAAGTGATATCTCCATTACACACACACACACACATAACCTCTAAGGCTTTGAGAGTAACTTAACTAAGTTATACTGATACTAGTGAATATTTAAGCCTGGGGTCAAAATATATATGTAGGTTTAAAAATCTTTATAAAATCTAAATCTATTTTTATCATTGATTTTCCACAAGTATCTAAGAAAGTGACTCTATCTCAACTTTACTTGGAGAAGCACTTTAAATAATAAAAACATATCAAATGTACTTTATTAAACATTTAAAATGTTTTTATTGATTTTAGAGAGTGGAAGGGAGAGGGAGAGAGATATAGAAACATCAATGATAAGAGAGAGTCACTGATCAGCTGCCTCCTGCACACCCCTCACTGGGGATGGAGTATGTGCCCCAATTAGAAATTGAACCAGTAACCTCTTGGTGCATGGGAAAACATATTTTTGCAATATACTGTACAAATATAAATGACTTCTAGTTTCACTCCTTTATAATTTTCAAAGTTAACTGACTTACATATTATTTTGTTTTAGTTATTCATATATATCTTTTACAGTTCTTTTAGCACTATAATTCCCTTGAAATTAGAATTCTGATCTGAATCATTACTACACTCTTTGTAACAGCATCTTGGATAGTAGTTTAATGAATGTTCACTCATAGAAAGAAGATGATCCTCACAGTAAATATACAAAAGGGCTGGGACTTCTACTCATGTTAACCTTATTAAGCACTTGAAGAAATAGAAGCAGAGTTAACTCTGATGCTATTTCTCAGCTAAAAATAAAAAGCTCATTTGTTGAGCTAAGGCTCTGATCTTTTCCTATTGCACTACTAAAAAGATACTAAGCCTAATTCTCCAACTGAGAATCTGGCAGGGTAGCCAAAGGAAAATACTTTAGTTATGTTATTTTTTTTAATGTTTGGAAAACTCTAAAATATGGATCTTAATGTGAATATAAAATATTTGTAACCTTTCGGCTTTCTTCTTGTTTTACTGGGACAGAAGTAGAAGGAAAATAAAAGTGCTTCTTAAAATTCCTACACTTGGTCCCTGGCAGTGTGGCTCAGTTGGCTGGTCATCATCCCATGCACTGAAAGGTTGCTGGTTCTATTCCGGGTCGGGACATATGCCTGGGTTGTGTGTTTGATTTTGGGTTATGGGCTCAATCCCTGGTAGGGGGCATGTAGGAGGCAGCCGATGGATGTTTCACTCTCACATGGATTTTTTTCCCTCTCTTTCTCTTCCTTCCTGTCTAAAAATCAATTAAAAAATCTTTTTAAGAAATCCTATACTTGTCTATAAGTTACTTAAAACTCAATAAAAACATAAGTTAAAAATATAACATCTTAGAGATTTATACTTAGCTCATAGGAGCAATTCCACTTATATGTGTTACTTTATATGATTTCCATAACATCCAATATGAGATTATTCCCATTTCACTGATAAGAAAACTTAAAGAGTTAGTTTAGAGAGTTAGCAGGTGATTGAACTAGGATTTTAAACAATCTAGGTCATGCTCTTTACAGTATATTATATTGCTACTTGCTTGCACAAAACTAATCAATAGTCTTCTGATTGGTCTCTCTTTACTTCCGTATGTATGGCAACCAGAATAACTTCTAAAATAAAAAGCCAATCATATTGACTCTCTGTTTAATATCTTTCCATAGATTCATGTAGCTCATAGAATGAAATTCACTAAAGTCCTTGGTATTGCTACACCTTTCAAAACCTAAATCCTTTAAGATCTGGCCCTTGACTACTTATTTCTCCAGCCTCATCTACCAATTTTTCCCTTCTCCTACCTTCCTCCCCTAAGTTATTTTAAATGATCCATAGTCCCTCAACTCATCTATAATGAAGTCCCTTTTCCCATTACACACTCAATTTGTCAAATTAGCACTGATCCTTCAAAATTTAACTCAGAAATCAATGTATCTCCTCTTCCTCAGCCTTCTTAGCACTTTTCTCTAGATAACAATTTCTTCTGTGCTATGTTGATATCTGGTTTATACTTAATAACATTTAAATACTATATTGTTTATATGCCTCTATAGCCTATTTGACAGTGAAGCCCTAAGGGATGTCTTATTTATCCTTATATCCCTAGGATCTAATACACTGTCTGATGATACTAGGCATCAGATACATGTTTGTTAAATTGAATTCAAGTACAATTAGAAGTACACAAGTGTTAAAAAAAAAAAAGGAATTTCAATTTTGCAAAATATAAATGTTTCAAAGCCTGAAATCCTTTAACTGAATTGTGTATAACAATGGCAATTGCCCTGAAGGTCCCTGCTAGCACTTTGTGCCCCAGCTGGGCCTCCAGAAGGTTCATTATTTTCATATTACCACTGTGACAATTTATTAATGAGTTCACAGTAAGCAAGATAAATTGAAATGACAGTCCTGGCAACTAACATCTCTTATTTATCACTAGAGCTAGTCTCTCACTAGCAGTGCCATAGATAAAACAATATTTACATAGTATCTTCTAAGAGACCTCCCAACCATGACTGACACTAAGGGAAATCCAAAAAAGTACAGGTCCTCATTAGGATAGGCAAAGAATGTGGTTTTTAAAAATAACTCAAAACTGAAAATCACAGATGTCCATTAGAAGTAACGATAAAGGCCTCATGTAATTCATCATTTATAGGTCAAATGCCTGCCTACCCAAGAACTAAATTAAGTGCCACTGGAGTTGCTCTTGCTTCACTCGGATGCAGGAGGTATTACAACATATGCATGGAAAGGAAACTTGAGAACCAGTACTAGGCATTCTAGCAGAAGGAAGGTCTATAAAACTAAAGCCCTATCCCTCCAAAAGTTTGAAGGCCCCTTAGTACCAAGGATCCCTACCAATGATTTAAGGCTACTCTCCTGAGATAAAGGCAATCATAAGCTGTTAACACAACAAAAGTAAACTTTGTAGTGCAACTAGACACAAATATGATTTAAAAGAAGAAAGAGAAATGGCAGGAAATCCTAGGGATACAAAAAGATACCACATACACTCACTGTCTTTCACTAATGACTACAGTACCTCCAGGTAAACACCTGTTTTGGCTTTTTAAGGCTGCCATAACAAAGTACCATATACTGGTTGTAACAAACAACAGAAATTTATCCTCTCACGTTCTAGAGGCTAAAAGTGTGAAATAAAGGTATTGCAGGATCATCCTCTCTGAAGTATGCAGAAGATCCTTCCTTGCCTCTTCCAGCTTTTGGTAGCCCCAGGAAACTAATACATATTTTGGTACTGATGAGAGTAGAATGCTGCTCTACAAAAACTTAAAAATGAGGAAGTAGCTTTGGCTTTGAATAATAAGTAGAGGATTGATAGAGAAAACCTAGACTGCACTGAAGAGATGGTAGGTGGAAATATGAACACTAAAGGTGCTTCTAATGAGGCTTTAAAAGGAAATGATGAACATGTTATTAGATACTGGAGGAAAGACACTTCTTGTAATAATGGCCAAAAAAAACTTGTCTGAATTGTGTTCAGCCATTGGGTGAACTTGTATGAGATGAACTTATTTAGTTGTGGAAATTCTAAGAAAATTGTTGACATTGTGATCTACTTTTTCCTTGGTGCTTATAGTAAAATATGAGAAGAGATAAACTGAAGAATAAACTGTTAAGTAAAAAGGACCCAGCACTTGGTGATTTAGAAAATCCTCTGCCTGTCCAGACAGACAGCGTGCTCTGAAGACAGGGCCAAGGGTGTGGCTGGACAATCATTTGTCTGATTCATGGATAAATCAACCACTGCACAAGTTAGAAATAGATATAGGTATACACATGGTTACTCAGGAAAAATCAAAATAGAGATGTGGTTATACAGTATATACATGATTACCCAGGAAAGATCTGCAGAGGACCCTCTTGTCAAATGGTTTGGACCCCATGGATTATATGAGTGACCGACAAGGTTTTTGAGAATTTCATACCAGCAGAAGTGCTTCCAGCCTGGACTGAAAGGGAGAGAGAAGAAAACAAAATGAAGGAAGAGTAACACCAAGGGCAGCACCACAGATGACTGAACCACTGGGATACTCTTGAGCTAAAAGGGTGGGGCTGTCCCAGCAGGCTAGAGGACAGAGTATCCAGACAGGATTATCCCAAGCCTTGAGATCAAATGGAATTAGCCCCATGGGTAAAATTTGCTTTAGACTAGCAACCATTTTATTTCTTCCATTTTCTCCCTTTCCTTTTCCTGTGCTACCATTGTACCTTGGAAGCAGATAAGTTGTTTTCTAGGTTTCACAGATCCACAAATGGAGAAGAATTCCTCCTCCTCGCGCCCCCCCCCCCCCCCCCATATAGACCATACCAGAGTTCCACACATTCCTTATTTAGATGATTTAGAACACTGGTTCTCAACCTTTCTAATGCCTTGACCCTTTAATACAATTCCTCATGTTGATATATAAGATGAGATTTTTGAGTTAATCACATTTACATGAGATTCTGGACCATGAGTTGATTTGGACTATGTTAAGAACTTGGGGAATGTTGGAATAAAGTGACTTTTGCACATGGGAAGGACCATGAATAAATTGGGGGAATAGGGCAGAGGGTAGACTAGTATGGCTTGATCTGTGTTCCCCAAACTGTATACTTCTGAAACGTGTGAATATCCTAGAACTGTGATGGCGAACCTATGACACGCGTGCCAGCACTGACACGCGTAGCCATTTTCGATGACATGCGGCCGCATGTGGTCACATACAGAGAAGCACGGGGCCGAATGCCGAGGATGAAACATTTGCTGTAGTGTAGTGTAGACACTCTGTGCCAGAGCTCTGTAGGCCAATGAAATTCAGCAACAAAAAAGTCACTAATAGGCAGGTTAGTTAGAGAATTCTCCCTCCCCCTCACTTATCTTAGTTCACGGCACTCCACACAAGTTAAATAATATCAAGACCAACAAAAGAAACCAACTGACAGATGAACAAAGAAGTTACTAAGCAGATAAGTTAAATAGTTTTTGGTTTATTAAATACAGTTATATATTACAATTATACATTTTTGTTATTTAAGCTATAAATATCTTGAAATTACGGTTTTTTTCTCGAAGTGGCACACCACCCGAGTTATGCTCGTTTTTTTGACGACTTTTGACACACCAAATTCAAAAGGTTACCCATCACTGTCCTAGAAGGTGATGTGCTCTGATTCCATGGAGAGACAGGACAAGGAAGCTTTGGGTTCAGGTCTCTGCTAGACTTCACCCTTGGTGTTTCTTCATTTGGCTGTTCTTGATTTGTATCCTTTATAATAAACCTGTATGGCACTTTCTTGAGTTCTGTGAGTTGTTCTAGTGAATTATTAAGCTGGGGGAGGGAGTATAGGAACCCTTCAGACTTGTAATTATGACATGTTACACAGACTTGATATATTTTAGGTATATTCTGGAGTAAGACAGTATATGTATAAACAAACAAACAGAAGACGCTGGTTGTTACTTTTATAGTGGATAAATTCTAAAGCAATTTCATGTGCCTTTGTTTTTTCTGGTACTAAATACATGCCTGATATATAGCAGCCACTCAAATATTTGATGATTCTTCAATCAGATTTCTTGAACCAAGAGTCAAGAGAATGAAATTCCAGTTTTTATGACTCTACAAATTGTCCCTTCTTTGGGCCTCACTCTCTTCATTGAATAACTGACCTAATAAGTCATAGAACCTGAGAGCTGTAAGAAATTTTAGTGATCACCTACTGCAGCTTCCACTTGCCTAAATCACAGAACCAGTGAATGGCAGACGGGAACTTGAACTTGGACTCAGTCACTAAGCCATAATTCTTTCCACATATCATGCTGCTAATAAGGTCTCTTTCACCTTCTTACCTATAAGGTATTAGAGATGGAAATACTGATCTTTAGAATATCATCCAATCCTGAAAATACACTAACAGCCTAAGTTCTATCTTTATTAAACAGAAGACATAAACAAGTGACCAGCCCTGGGTTCTTACCCTAGCTACTTTTTAGATAAATGATTAATATGGACAGCAGAGGATTAAAATCCTTTCAATTGTGTTGATATATCAAATACTTAAAAATAGAGAGGCTCTATTTTGAATAGCTTCCCTGACTCCATCTTCTCCATAATTAAATGGAATGATAATAACTGGCCCATAGAACTGGCAGATTGAATTACTACTATTCAGAGATATCCACTTATCTAGTATCTTGGTATCCCTTACTGTACCTCAGAGCACAATGATTTATTGTAGCTGTTGTTATCCAATGGTCTTTTTATAATATTCTTACTTTATCTGCCTAGAAACTTTCATGCTGCTAACTGTTCCTTTCTTTTTGAAACTTAACAATTGCTATTTCCTTAACATTCAAAACACCACTTTCCTAAATAATAATCATGCTTCCCTAAATAACAATGCATGTTAAGCTTTCTAAATGTGTTCTACCATTGCTTTATTCACACAACTTTTATTTGTAAAGATTCACCCAAGTTACTATATAGGTCTAGTTCAGTGGTCGGCAAACTCATTAGTCAACAGAGCAGCAAACCGCGGCTCGTGAGCCGCAGTTTGCTGACCACTGGTCTAGTTTATGTATTTTCATTATTGTATGCATTTCCATTAGGTAAATATACCATAATATTTTCATTATTTTATTGATAATATTTTCATTGGGATGAGTTTGAATTTTCTGCTATAATAGTGTTGTATGATTATTTGTAAAAGAGTTTAAATTGATTTTTAGAGAAAGAGGAAGGGGGAGAGAGGAAGAGAGAAACACTGAAGTGAGAATGAAACATTGCAACCTGGGCATATGCCCTGACCAGAAATTGAACTGCAACTTGTCAATGCATGAGACAATACCCAACCAATTGAGCCACAATGGCCAAGGCTTTATGAATAACTTTGTATGTCTCTTTACACATATATTAGAGACAAATTTAATCTGGTTTGGAGACTTCCCAGAAATCCCTTGAGGCACCTGAAGATAAGATAGAGCATAAAAAAATCAGGGTTGGAAGTCTAAAATTCTAAATCCTCTTAGACAAATGGTTGTCTGTTCTCCACTTAAATATCTCCAAGAACAAGTATGCTGGCTCTCATGTTTTCTATAATACTTTACAAGACATAATGACTAAAATAGCCTTTATTCATGTTTGAATGTCCCAGAGGAAAATCTATGTAAGTATGAATAAAAGCAATTATATTAAATAAGAAACCACTTAGAGATGTGCCTATAATACATCAATGAGCAATAGACATAGTGATTAAAGTGAATATGCAATTATGTACATACTTTAATTTTAAAAGCTAACATTTGTAACACAAAATACAGAAGGGGAAAAAATAATGCAGCAGCCTTTATATGCTTCAACTGAGCCCTGGCCAGTGTGGCTCAGGTGATTGAAGCATTGTCCCATACACCAGAAGGTGGGGGTTTGATTCCCAAGAATTGAGGATCAGAGAAGCAAGTGACCAGCTCTGAGTTCTTTAATGAGAAACCCAGGCTTCTTCCCAAATCTAAGTCACTATCTACACTAATAAAAGAGAAAGATGCAAATTGAGCATACCTTTGTGACACCCACCAGCCAATCAGGAGTATGCAAATTAACCAACAAAGATGGTGGGTTAATTTGCATGTATAGGTGCGGGCTGGGGATGGGGCGGGATGCACCACCCCAGCCGCTCCAGGACTCTGGGCAGCTTGGGAAGGCAGAAAATTAGCTCCAGGCTGAAGCAAAGGGAGAAAGGTGGCTCTGGTTGGAGCAAAGGGGGTACTGGCAGCCAGGGGAAGGAAGGCCCATTCTTGCACAAATCTTTGTGCACTGGGCCTCTAGTGGTAGTATAAAAAAAGAACTTGAAATCAGAGCATCTTTAGTCATTTTCTACCAGTGAGATCTTTTGTTTCTAACTCCACTAAGCCTATCTACCAAACAAGGTTAATGCAAAGATTAAACTATAAAACAAATCTTAGCACTTATTTTTTAAAATACATATTTTTATTGATTTCAGAGAGGAAGGGAGAGGGAGAGAGGGATAAAAACATCAATGATGAGAGAGAATCATTGATTGGCTGCCTCCTGCACCAACCCCCCTACTGGAGATTGAGCATATGCCCTTGGCTCGAATTGAACCTGGGACCCTTCAGTCTGCAGGCCGCCGCTCTATCTACTGATCCAAACCAGCTAGGGCTTTAAAATTATTTATAGATATATAGATATAGATATAGATATAGATATAGATATAGATATAGATATATGTGTGTGTATGTGTATATATATATTTCTATTCATTTCAGAGAGAGGAAGGGAGAGGGAAAGAAAGATGAAAACATCGATGAGAGAGAATCACCAAGTAGCTGCCTCCTGCAACCCAGCCACATGTGCCCTGACCAGAAATTAAACCGTGACCTTCAGGTTCTTAAGTCAATGCTCAACCACTGAAACACGTTGGCCAGGCTTAGCACGTATGTGTTTAACCTAAACTTGGCCTACACAGAAACATTTCTGAATGTGCAATGTCTTCCTTGGTTTTAACCAATGCTTATAAATTTTACAGTTAGGAAACAGGTAGTGAGAGAGGATGTACTATCTATACCTCCCTAGTATATCTAGAATCAAGTCCAAACCCCATAATTTCATGTCTTTAATACGATGGCCCCAGCCCACCTCCTTAGCCACATTTCTCACAACTGAGTTACACAAATACAATACTCAAACCCTATGGTGACTACCATTTTTTAACACATATCTTATACTTTCCCTACTTTGTATCTTCAGTGAAATCATTAAATCTATTGAAATTTGTTCTACAGACCCAAATGAAATTCATCTTGAGTGTGATGTCAACCTTGTTTCCAAATGTTGAAAATGATGGCACCCTCCTCTGAATTCCTGTATCATTTTGCTTTTATCTCCCATAAAGTACTTATTGCCTTATAATTTAGGCTGAGCATGAAAAAACCTTTCTTTCCCCCAGCAGAGGTGAAGTCCCCTAAAGGTAGTTGGAAGAAAACTAACATTTTAACATTTACTTTGCATCTACAAAGCACTCATTGCTTTTCTAGTAATTATGCACACACACATTATTTTTATAATTTTTGTGACACCCTATGAAGTAGAAATTTATTTTTTAAAGATGAGGACACTAAAAGCCTCAGAGGTTAAACAATTTGCTTACAATCCTAAGGCCAATAAATGACAAAGTCCAGATAGATCTGATCGTTTCCTATATTGAACCACTAATCATCAGGAAAAACCTCCATTGCCTTTGCCATTAAGTATTGGCAGAAAAGATTTGATATAGAGTATTTGTCCTCCTATTTTCCAAGATCAAGTACAGATTCTTCAGAGCAAACTGAGTGATTAACACGAGTCCCAAATAAAGATGAAAAAATCAGAAGTCTGCTTCCAGAAAAGTTAAAAACAACTTTATTCTCCCACTTTTGTGTTTAAAAACCCCTCCTCCTTTGAGGTTTATGCCAACTGACTATATCACTCTCTACCCTTCTCATTTATTATCTACTCACCCTCCCAATGAATCACCTATATTCACTGCACCTGGGTCAAAATGTTCTCTCTTCCCCACATTCTAGCATCTTAAATTAAATCACTTCACAATCCACACAGAAGACTCATTTAATAAAAGAGTCTCAGTGTTCCTTGTCATACTGTTTCACTGACCTTCACCTCTGCTGTACTCCAGCTACCCACACAGAGACCTACAACAGCTCCATATCAGACAATTTAACTCCAATATTCCACTTTCTTATCAAAACCTCCTTTTTTTCTAACTTACTTCCACCACATTTGCTCATTGACCTAACTCAAGAACTCACAAAATCTTCAAGTCCAAAACTGAACTCATCATCCAGTGTTTCCTGTCTCGGTTAATGTCACCACTATCCACCTAGTCACCCTGACAAAAAACCTGGGTATCATGTTGGACTCCTCATCCTGTCATCTGCATACCCAATCAATCATAAAGCTTCCATTCCTTTCTCCTCATTCCTGTGATCACATTTCAAAGATGTTATTCAACCATGTCTGATAAAAACCCTTCAGTGATTTAAAAAAAAAATCCCTCACTAAGTTAATTTCAAGATACTCATACATACAAACTCTACCATGATATGGTGTCTGCCTCACAATTTACCACTTATGTCTTCACTGTTATACTCTTAAAAGTTCCAAACTGCTTGTGATTATCCATGCAAGCTATTCCTTTTCTCACATTGATGACTTTCCTCAAGTTGTTTTCTCTGTTTGAAGCACACTTTTCATTCACCTTTGCCTGACTTACTCCTTAACATTTAAGATTTGGGTCAGGTCTCACCTGTTCCCAAAGTCTTCCCCAAAGTCCTAGGCTAGCACTCTAACCTTATGCACTATAGGCATAGCTCTTACCTCTTATTCTGAGGTATACTAGTAGTATTTTAGCACTTAGAACTAAGATTGGAAGTGTATCTTATTCACATTTGTAGATCCAGCTAAACACAATACATGGCATAGTCCTGACACAACAGTAGATGCATAAATGAAAAGGTTAGAACACATTCAACTTAAATTGTCAGTGGGATATTCACACGAGTTCTTTCTCACAGTTTTTAGGATTTCCTACTACTAACTCCAAGTCCTATGAAGGGAAAGAACCAGAACCTTTCCTGGATCTGTATAGTTATGTACAGAATGATATTATACAAATGTTTATCCAACCTACATACCAGAAATCAAAACTTGGCACATACACTACAAACTTCAAAACCACTAAACAACTTATAAAATGAACATGTATGAATAAGGATAAAGAACCTATTCTGATTGCTGGTATGTACTTGTCTATGTTATAGAAACAGCAAAACTTTGCTTAGAACTAGGACGGGGTCCCAGATACAAGAGCTTGGTATTTTAGCTACAATGCCATCACAGCTGAGCTTAAAAAATTACTAACCTACAGGGATGCTTAGGCAGGGGTTTAAGACCTTGGTAAAAGACCCTTTTTAATAACTTAACCTCACACCAAGGCTAAGTAATGAAAAAGCAAGTAAAGCCGAAACTGGTTTGGCTCAGTGGATAGAGCATTGGCCTGCAGACTGAAAGGTCCCAGGTTCAATTCCGATTAAGGGCATGTACCTTGGTTGCGAGCACATCCCCAGTGCGGGTGTGTGCAGGAGGCGGCTGATCAATGTTTTTCTCTAATCGATGTTTCTAACTCTCTATCCTTCTCTCTTCCTCTCTGTGGAAAATCAATAAAATACATATTTTTTTAAAAGCAAGTAAAAATTAATGCTGCTTAAGTGAGCAACAAAAAATGTTTTCCATAGTAATTTTGGGCCTTCTGCTGGCAGTTAGAAATAGAGCATAAAGTTCAATATAATAAAGCATTTTCCTTTCCAACTAAATATTAAATTGCAGTTTGGAACCAACTAGGTTTCAATCCTTTTCCAGAGTAAAAATATTAAAATATTCTATTTGCATGGTGCATTGCAACACTTTGAAAATCATTAGCTCATTTACTAAAGTATTTATTGATTTAAAAAAAATGAGGGCAAACCCAACATTTCCCATTTGTTCGAACAAACAGTACTAGATGTTTTGTTTGTTTTGTTTTTAAGATCAAAACAGCACAGAAAAGAGGAAGGGACTAGAGCATTTTTTATTTAAACAGGTCAATTCTTGGGGCCAAGCAGCTTCTTGGAGAAACTTAATACTTGCTCATTCACATTAAGAAGCTCTCCTTTTAAAGGGGATATGGGCAAACTAGAGATCAATCGGGGAAGGGATTAGAGAATCACAACATATAATAACCAAGTGAAGGAACTGGAATTAGTGAAGACAAGACATGACTCCAGGAATATGGTTATTATCTTCAGGTATCTTGAAGATATCCACAAGGAAAAGGATTTCCTTGGGAAGAGATTAGTTTCCCATCACTGGAGGAAATGTAAAAACACGTGGGTCAAAATACCAAGGTAGAATTTGGGATTTTCAAAGCTACTTTAGCATGGAATGGAAGAAAGGGACCCTGGAGGGCTTTCAAATTCCCTTCCAGTCTGGAGATGTTCTGGGTTTCAGCCATCTCCTGGAAACTTTTTCATGCTTCTCAGGACTGGCCCACAGCAGGTGTCCAACCCTCCCGGCACCTTGCTCACCTGGGTGCCCAGCGTCCCCACCCCCACCCCACAGTCTGCGCTGTGAAACTTACACTCTCCCAGCTCGTTTCCAGCGCCACAGTGAGTTGTCGCGCAGCTCCAGCCGGCCTGGAGGACGCTGCTGACAGCTCGGGGCCCTCGCACCGCCGACCCCGGTCCTCCACCTGGGCCCGGGCCCCCACCCACAGCATCTCTCACTCAGCTCTGGCGTCCGTGCAGACCCACAGACCGGGCGCGCAGACTGACAACCGCTCTGACTCCCCGCCCTCGGCTCAAAGCCGACCCCAGCCCCTCGGGCCTGGGCAGGGCAACTCTCGCACCCACCGCCCCGCGAAGCCGAACCTCCAAAGGTCCCTCTGTCCTTGGGTTCCCCGGGCCGGGACCTCCTGCCCCGTCAGGTCGCCTGCTGGACACTGGGACCCGCCAGTCCGGCCGCGGATGCAGAACCGGCCACCGGCCTCCGGGCCGCGCTGACGAGGTGGTAAAGGGCCGCGACCGCGCTCGGACCACCGACAGGCCGACCGGCCCCGACAGACACAGACAGCTGAGTCCCTCGAGGCAGGAGCAGAGGGCCGGCAGATCCCGCCGCCGCCTCCCCAACCTGGCGGGCCGCGGTCCTCCAGGCCCCTCAGGCAGCGGGCTGTCCCGGCTGGTGGAGGCGGCCGCCGAGGCGCTTACCTGCGGGCGCGGGGCCGCAAGGACCGCTCACTCCCTTCCCGCCGCCATGTTTCCCCTGCGCAGGAGCGACGGAGGACGCGAGAGGGGCGGGTGGGGGCGGCTCCCGTGGGCGGCTGGCGGGCGAGCGGCAGGGGGCTCGATCCGGGCGGCTGCGCTGAAGCGGGGGCGGGGCGGGGCTGTCTGGGGGCGGGGCGGCGGCTCCCAGGCCCCGCCCCCGTCCCGCCCGTTGCGAGGTGGCGTGCGCCTGAGCCGTTAGGCGGGCGCGCGGCGGGGGGTACGTGGGGGCGGGGCGGTGTGGAGAGGGCGCCGCGGAGCGGCCGAGCCCCGCCAGCACGGGCGGCCTCTCGCCTTCCGCGCGGGGTACCGGGTTCCGGCCTTTGACCCGCTCTCTAAGCGGCGTCTCAACTAGGGTAAACCCAGCCCTAAAGAGAGCTGGGGGACACAGGTTCAAATCCCGCCGCCGCGGGCCTCCCTCCCCGAGGCTACGCGTGTGCCCACGAGGGAGTCGACAGAAACCGAGAGCGGCTGGGGCTCGGCCTCACCGGCGGGCTGACGGGAGGCGCTGCCTCGGGCGAAGTCTGCGCCCCCCGCCTCGCTCGGGACCAGCTGTGTGATGGGTGACCTTGAGCGCGTAACCTCGCACCTCCACCCAGGGCCCTCCTTTCTGTCGAGATAGCGCTAATCCAGAGCGATGGGGAGGGGGTGAAACACGTCCGTGCTCGTGAAGCCCCCGGGACTGTGCGGGGATCTAGGAAGTAAATGCCCAGGAAGGATAAGGCCCGCGGTCTTTCAGGGAGTCACCCGCTCGGCAAGCTCACTCGGTCATTTTTTTTTGGGGGGGGGGGTGCCCTTTTGCACTCTTCGCTGCACTCTTCTGGGTAACGGCCACCTCCACCCCGGGGTTGGCCCTGTTTCAGCAGTGAGGAAGCACGCGTGGGAGGGGGAGTACTTGCCCAGGGTCACCCAGCCAGTCAATGACTGATGGAGGCTCATCTCCAGCCTCGGGGACTTCCCAGCTGTGCTCTGCCTGCAGGGGAGGGCTCAGCTCTGTGAGAGTGGGTCAAAGCGGGCAATCCAGGGTTAAACAGATTGAATTTAGCTCTAGAACTTAGCTCTTGAGTCCGCAAGGGGAAGCTAGTTTCAGGCAGAGAAAGGGATGTTTGCAAAGGCATGAAGACAGGATACCGTCTGGTTGGCTGTTGTGACTGGTGTGGTGGGAGTGAGTATAGGAGATACTAGGAGGTGATGCTGCTCAAGTTAACAGGGAAAAGGAAGCCAGAACGTGGAGGTCCTTGTATGTCTAGAATGATATTGAATGCCCCGTATGTCTAGCTTGGAATTTATTTTGTAGGCCAATGGTTTTCATAGTGTGGTCCCAGAACCCCTGGTATCCCTGAATTCCTTCCAGGAGTCAGTGAGTTCAAAATTAATTTTTAAACACTGTTAAACATGTGCTTTCCCAGTCTCATTCTCTCGCTAATGTAAGTGAGGTTTTTCCACAGAATATAGGACATAAGATATTGCAACAGGTTAAATGCAGAAACAGGTAGTAGAATCCAGCTGTCTTTGGTAAAGCCAGGTGTTAAGGAGATTTACACAAATGTATGACACCACTCTTCTCATTAATATGTTATTTTATGAAACTAGAGATCCGATGCACTGATTAGTGCGCTGGTGAGGTCCCTCAGCCTGGCCTGCAGGGATTGTGCCAAACCAGCTCTCCGACATCCCCCAAGGGGTTCTGGATTGCAAGAAGGCAGTTCTTGGGTAATGCACCCCAGAATTGTGCTCACTCCTCTCTGGTTCCAGACGCATCACTGGAAAACCACTGCTGCCAAGTGACTGCGGCTGGCAGTTCCTGCATTGAGCGTCTGCCCCATCATAGCTACTGGCCAGTCGGCCTGTCACTTAGGCTTTTATAAATATAGATATAGATATTTTCATTAAAGTAAATTTATGTTAACATCAATGGGTTTATTTATTATAAATTTTAAATTAATAAAATTTTAGAAATTTCTCAGTTTTAATTTTTAAAAAGTATATTTTTTATTGATTTCATAGAGGAAGGGAGAGAAACATCAATGATGAGAGAGAATTGTTCATTGATTGGCTACCTCCTCTAAGCCCCCTACTGGGAATCGAGCCTGCAACCTAGGTATGTGCCCTTGGTCAGAATCGAACCCAGGACTCTTCAGTCCACCTACCAATACTCTATCCACTTAGCCAAACCGGCTAGAGCAGATTTTATTTCTAATATGGTAAATATTGATAGAAGTAACTAAGTGCACATAAAAAAGCTCTTCGGGGTCCTCAATAATTTTTAAGAATGGAAAGAGATCCTGAGACCAATAGATTTCTGCATACCTGGCAGGGGTGGGGAAACTTTTTTCTGCCCAGAGCCATTTGGATATTTATAACATCATTCTCGACCACACAAAATTATCAACTTAAAAATCAGCCCCTTGTATTTGGTCAAACATTTAATTAACTCACTCCTAATATTTGGCAGAGCCAAACCAAATGATTTCTCAGGCTGGATGTCTCCCACCCCTGTATGAAAATAAGTAGCTATTGAAGTTTTAAGTTGGGGAGTGATTTAAGCAGAACTTGAAAGATCTAAGTAAGGCCTTGAGGGTTGCATTCACAAGGTACAGGGATTCCAGCAGAACTAAGGGATTCTTAAAATGTTAGCTATCCAGTTTTATCCAACTACCCCACAGAAAGCACAAATGACAGTCCCAACACTCTGTAATCTTTGGAGGGTTGAGATATTAGACACTTCTTGTTATCCATAGTAGATTCAACTGTTGAGCCTGAAAATGTAGGCTTTTTTCTCTGGATGAGCGGGAAAGGACAGGGCTGGTGAACAGCAGAGCTAGGACCCATTTGACTCTGGATTTTTTATTCCTAATTTGGCATTGCCTCACCACCTGACAGGTCATGGGCTAATAAAGCACAAGATGAGTATTTTATTTATTTCCATTCATTCCTGTGTTTGTTGTGAATGCTGTCACTCTTTCTGACCCTAGCACACTGTTTCCTTTCCTCATTGCCCATTTTCTGAGAACCAGGCAAAGGAGAGGAAAGGAAGAGGTTGCCAATAATAGGGTGAGTGGGTGTGGGAATCCTGGCAGAGATCCTCGAAGTTACCCAGCCCAGAGTATCCTTCACATACCTCTAGGGCTCTTCAGGCATTGAGAAGGAAAACGATTGTATCAACACCTCTGCTGCCTGGAAAACTGCCTTTGAAGAGCAGTTCCCCCAAAGTGCTGAGTATCTGTTCCTTTCACATCAACAACAACAAAAAAATCTATCCATAGCAGATGAAAGTACTTGTTATTAAACTTGAAAACAACATGAGGTTAAATGAAGCACAGGAAAAAATGATGCAATCAAGAGATGGGGGTAAACGTGAGATGTATGAGGCTGCTGCTTCTGTAACTGCATATTATTTTATGACAATTTTTATAAGTAGCAAGAATATACTCTAAAATAAGAAGTATAGTATAGTAAATACATAAACCAGTAATAGTCATTTTATTATTATCTAGTATGTACTGTTTATAATTGCATGTGCTATGCTTTTATATGCCTGGCAAAAGGGAGGTTTGTTTATACCAGCATCATCACAAACACATGAGTAATGCTTATGTTTTGACAGCTATCAAATCACTAAGCAATAGGAATTTTTTAGCTTCATTATAATCTTACTAGTGGCCTGGTGCATGAATTCTTGCACATTGAAAGGAAATTAATTGGAAGAAATATTTAAATATCACTATTCACCCTTTTCTATAAATGGAAGTGTCAACCAAATTCATCATCGACAAATGACAGATCAAAACACATGTGTGTAATTGGCACCCGCGAGATCTTTAAATATATAGATAGAGGCCTAGTGCATGAAATTCATGCACTCAGGGGGGTGGTATTCCTTCAGCCTGGCCTGCGCCCTCTTGCAGTCCAGGAGCCGTCAGTCAGACATCCTTAGCACTGCTGTGGAGGCAGGAGAGGCTCCTGCCACGGTCACTGTGCTCACCAGCCATGAGCCTGGTTTCTGGAAGCTCACCGACCACGAGGGACAGCTCCTGCATTAAGCATCTGCCCCCTGGTGGTCAATGCGCGTCATAGTGGCCAGCTGTTCTGCCATCAGGCTGAAACTATCTCTTTGACATCCCCCAAGGGGTTCCGGATTGCGAGAGGGCGCAGGCCAGGTTGAGGGACCTCACTGGTGCATGATCTGGGTTGGGGAAGGATGCAGGAGGTTGGCCAGCCAGGGAGAGATCACAGGAGGGTTTCATGGTATGTCTGGCCCATCTCAGTCCCGATTGGCGGACCCCAACAGCAAGCTAATATACTGGTTGGAGCATCTGTAAGCTGTTGAGTGGCCTTAGCATATTACGCTTTGATTGGTTGAATGGCCAACTGGATGACCAGACACTTAGCATATTCGGCTTTTATTATATAGGACTAGAGGCCCGGTGCATAAAATTTGTGCACGGGTGGGGGGGTCCCCTCAGCCCAGCCTGCACCTTCTCCAATTCGACATCCCTCTCACAATCCAGGACCACTGGATCCTGAATGTTCACGTGCTTGCCTGCCTGCTCACCCGTAACTGCCACCTCCTACCAACCTGGTCGCCCTTTACTGCACCCCGTGCTGGCCTGGTTGCTCCCAACTTTTCCCCACCAACCTGGTCACTCCTTACTACCTTTTGCCAGCCTGGTTGCCCCCAACTGTCCCCCCTGCCAGCCTGGTCACCCCTCACTGTCCCACTCTGCTGGTGTGGTCACCCCACACAGCCTGCTGTTCAGTGTTTGGTTACCCTTCACTAACCACCCCTGCAATTGTGTTAGCAAATTGTGTTTTAGGTGTGACAGATGTCCATTGGTATCCCATACACACAGACATCCTTGCCTGTGGGACAGCCTGGTGCCGGGGCGGGGGTCAAAGCCTGAGGTCCCCTGTCAACCCCTCTGAATTGAAGGAGGGAATGTCTGATTGGGCTGTTGCCACACCAGAGAGGGGTAGGTGTGGCAAAGGTTCAGGCTGTTCCACAGGCAAGGAAGTCTGTGTGTATGGGACACCAAAGGACGCCTGTCACACCTAAAACACAATTTGCTAACACAATTGCAGAGCTCAGGAAGAATCACCGGTTTTAAAACTATTATTTCCCTGACATATAAAATATACATACATATAAGTATACATGCCCTCTTCTGATGTTCCCCTGCCCTCCACTTAATATTTGGCTATGGCCTTCTTTTCATGTCAACGAATTGGATGTACAGACATAATTTTTAATGGCTACAGTGTCATCCCTGACTGTTTGACATTACTATGGCTTACTTCACTAACCCTTTATTGTGGGGCAGGTTGCTTCTGGTTTCCCCCCCGCATCAGCAATGACAGTAAACATAATTGCTTACTTGACTATTTACTTAAGACACATTCACAGACACGGAACTCCTGGCCCAAAGCTAATTCATTTGAATTTTGATCCACGTTTCCAAATTGACTTTCTAGTTTAGTCCATTAGTTTTAAGTCAGATTACACTCCCACAAATGGTTTAGGAGAAAACTGTTCAACATGGCTTGGGCAAATTGCAAACTCTTGCTGAATTTGAGCAACCCCAGGGCTTGGGATCTGGAGGATCCAGGCTGGAGGGTGAAGTCCAGGGAAGCATAGGTGATGCAGTTGAGGGCCCTGTGTGGTTGCAGGCCTGTGAGTATGTGTCACTCGGCTCCTGTCCTGCACAGCTCTGGTCCCGTGTGGCTCCCATCCTGTGTGGCACGCCGGCTGGCCCCTCCCATACTGCCCCGGCCACCTCGGCCCAGCCCCCTGCCCTGGCCTTAGCCCCAATGGAGATCACCCAGCCCCAGAGGCACCCCGAACTGGCGGCCTCTCTAGGGCTGTCTCAGCCCCGCCCACCCCACCCCTCCTTGTGCCACAGCCCCACCCCCCACTTCTGATTATCTCCTAGCCTAGCAAAGGTACAGTAATTTGCATGTTTCTCTTTTATTAGATAGGATAAGCTTGCTTAATTAGACCTACTTTCTGATTTAGCTAAACCTTTTCCAGCCCAGTGAAGCACCTCAACTTCTCTTTCAGGTAATTGTCAGCAACACAGTAGTAAATATCAACATGAAACAGATTATCATTGTAGATCCATGATGGCGAATCCATGACACGTGTGTCAGCACAGACACACATAGCCATTTTCGATGACATGCAGCCACATGTGGTCGCATACAGAGAAGTATGGGGCCGAATTCAGAGAAGGCCAGGTGCAGTAGCCAAGGATGAAACATTTGCTGTAGTGTAGTGTAGACACTCTGTGCTGGAGGTCTATAGGCCAAAACAACAGAACTCTGGCACAGAGTGTCTAGTTCTGGGACTTTTGGTTAGGCTGCCAGGGGATCTTTGACCTCACTTCCAGCTGGCAGAGCAGGGAGCAGAGGAATGCCATGGGGGATGCATCCCTGGGGGCCCTGTGATCACCATTACCAGCAACCACATAACCACAGCAACCATCATCCAATCTACTGTTCTGGGGTGTCGTGGATTTCTAATTGATCATCATAACCAAGATAAGTGAGCGGGGGGCTGGGAGAGGTAAGGGCCTGTGCTATGGGTGCCATTTCCCACCATTAGAAACAGCGGCAGCCATCTTAATTTATATAAGGAATGCCATTTTGCAGCATAGTGCAGACTCCATTTCACCACTATTACTGTTGTGCATTCTTATTAACTCCTATTTCTGCTTATTAACCCTGCCCTTTCCGAAAAGACAGTTACATGTGCCATCCTGTGGTCAGTTAGGCTAGTTAACCCCTAGTTGCCTGCAGGCTATCTATAATTCTATCTTCTATCATTGCCCCCCTGATGGAGAACCCAAAAAATAAAAAACCAAGGTTAAGTAAAGGGAGTGATAGTAGCAGTAGCCAACCCTTTCAAGAGACATGGACTGAGATGTATGGCATTATAGAAAAAAAATGGCAGATCATTTTGTGTCTATGTACTGAAATGGTAGTAAACAGAACATGGAATATAAATAGACATTTTGAAACTAATCATTCCCAGCTCTTGGAAAGAAGTGAGGGTGAAAGGAAGGAATACATTTCCAGGCAGCTACACCTTTATAAGAGCCAATCTAATTCCATCCTTAAATTTATAAAAGGCTCTACAAATTTAACATCTGCAAGTTTGAGCATTGCTCACTCCATAGGTCAGCATGGAAAAGCACTCAGTGAGGGAGAATTTATTAAAGAAACTGTCCTCAGATGTGTACCAGTTCTATTTCATGATATGCAGAATAAAGATGTAATTATTATTTTTTAAAATATGTTTTTATTTATTTTTTTAAATTTATTTTTTTCTAAATATATTTTATTGATTTTTTACAGAGAGGAAGGGAGAGAGATAGAAAGTCAGAAACATTGACGAGAGAGAAACATCAATCAGTTGCCTCCTGCACATCCCCCACTGGGGATGTGCCTGCAACCAAGGTACATGCCCTTGACTGGACTCGAACCTGGGACCCTTCAGTCTGCAAGCTGATGCTCTATCCACTGAGACAAACTGGTTTCGGCTAAAGATGCAATTATTAAGAGAATATCTGAGTTACCACTCAGTAGAAATATCATAAAAGTCCGAATAATGAGACTGAACACAAACGTACAACATCAATTAAAGAGAGACATAAGTAATTGTAAATATTTTTTTATCTTTCTTGATGAAACTACTGATGTCATATCACATGCTCAGTTGAGCATTATTAGTCGATATTCTGATGGTCTTACAATGAGAGAGAGTTGATAAAATTAGTATCAGTGCCAACAAGTACATCAGGAAGCGAAATATGTAAGGTTGTTATACAAACATTCTGTGACCTAAGCATTGATATCTCTAAAGTTGTGTCAGTGACAACAGATGTGGCACCAAACATGGTGGGGAAAAAAGTCGGATTTGTCAAATTGTTTACTGAAGATATTGGACATCCGATTGTGCCTTTTCATTGTATTATCCATCAGGAGGTTTTATGTGCCAAAGCAGGATTCACCGACTTAAACGACTTAATGTCAGTTGTTACAAAAATAGTTAATTTAATAGCTGCTCACCCCCTTCACAAGCAAGAATTTTCTGCACTTTTACTGGAGGTTGATTCCACCTACAGTGGACTGCTGATGTGCACTCATGTAAGATGGCTGAGCCGAGGCAAAGTTCTTGAGTGCTTTGTGGAGTGCATTGAAAAAATTAAGGTATTTCTTGAGGATAAGGATCTGGGAAACTTTTCTCAGCTCAATGATGATAAGTGGGTCAACACCCTGATATTTTTTACAAATCTCTCTGTTCATATTAATGAACTGAACTTAAAGTTACAAGGTTTTGGCAAAAGTATTGACGTTATGTTTGGATACATAAAAGCTTTTGAAAGTAAACTTAAAAATTTCAAGAGAGATGTAGAAACTAAAACTTCTAAGTATTTTCCTCGAGTAACAAAGTATTTTGAGAAGGCCAGTGCAGCTGTACAAAATGAAATGGAACCCTTGCATATAAAGTACCAGCATGTTTTAGACCTGTTACTTGACCAGTTCAGTGATAGATATAATCAATTTAGAAGCCTAGAACAGACCATAAAAATAATTAAGTATCCTGATGTAGTAGTCTACAGTAGTTTTAAATTAAATGGTTTCCAATGGATGCAAATTGATGATTTGGAGATGCAACTTGCAGAATTTCAAAACAGCATCTGGGCTCAGGTGTTTGTCGGCTTGAGGTCAAAGCTTGATAATCTGGAAAGGTGCCACTTGGAGAATCAAGAGGAGTGCCATTACAAACAGGAAATTTGGAGTGCCTGGAACTGATTACCAGACACTTTTAGCACCCTGAAAAATATAACAATGGCTTTACTCACAATTTTTCCCTCCATGAACTTTTGTGAGACCTTATTCTCAGCGTTAAATAATATCAAAACCAACAAAAGAAACAGATTGACAGATGAAGTTAGTAGCGCTTGCTTGGGCTTGAAGTGTGCAAAATACCAACCTTCAATTGAAGGTTTAGCCAATGAAATTCAGGAACAAAAAAGTCAATAATAGGCAGGTTAGTTAAAGAATTCCCCTTCCCCCTCACTTATCTTAGTTCACAGCACCCCACACAAATTAAATAATATCAGGACCAACAGAAGAAACCAACTGACAGATGAACAAAGAAGTCACTAAGCAGGTAAGTTAAATAATTAGTTTTTGGTTTATTAAATACAGTTATACATTACAATTACACATTTTTGTTATTTAAATTATAAATATTGTGAAATTATGGTGTTTTTTCTCGAAATGACACACCACCCAAGTTATGCTTGGTTTTTTGGCAAATCGTGACACACCAAGCTCAAAAGGGTGCCCATAACTGTTGTAGATCATGCAAGTAGAACAAAGGGTAAAATATTTAATTGCAGTAGTGTTTGATTATATTCTGTTCAGTGAGAAAACCTGAAATCATTTTCAAGGTCCATCAGTTCTTTTCAGTCAAACCAAGTTTCTAAGCTTTCTAAGTCCCGATTTTCTGGCTAATGAAAAGAAAATAGGATTCCATCGAGTCTCCTATCTACCTACTCCAGGACTTCTGTGAGGATCAAATGAGATGAGATATGGGAAAACACTTCACAGACATTTGGTTAAAGTGGAAAATGTTTGCACCTGGCTATAAAGCAAGTTATGCTCCTGGGCTGAAGAAACTGCAAGGAGGCCAGTGGCCACCAGAGAGATACATTTGGGATTTTGATATGTATGTTAGTGGCCACTGGGCATTGCTACATGACATCGTTACCTGGTGCCCACAGCAACCATTTTGGGCTGGGCTGGGGGATGTATTTTGTGTCATGGGGTCTAAGCAGTGTCAGCTGTGTTTTGGTGGGGTGTCACTTCAAGGTGGTAACAGGGCCTGTGTTCCACTTGGGGAAAGTCGAGTGTTGCCTTGTGGGTGCCAGGTCCATGGTGCTGTTTCTCTGTGCTTGTCACAGCAGCTCCTGCATTGAGCACCTGCCTCCTGGTGGTCAGTGTGCATCATAGCAACAGGTTGGCCAGTTGGATACTTAGCATACTAGCTTTTTATATATATAGATGGGACCACTGGCGTATATTTGGTCCCTAGTTGATCAAAATGTCGTTATGTGGTACATGATTGTAAAGGTTTATTGGGATTCAGTCAGGCTTTCTATGGCTGTTTTTGTGCTACAGTATGCTTTATATCTTTCAAAGCCTATATAATATTTGTCCTCTGGCAACACATAAAAAATTTGCTAACCCCTCATCTATAGCTACATATAATAACATGAAAATATCTTAGAAACGCATTGAACAAAAATAATAAGCAGTATGATGCCACATTTAACACTTAAAAATAAGCAAAACAACACCAGTTTTCTTTAGGGACACACGTGCACATGTAATAAAAGTATAAAGACATTTGTGAAAACGTGGCTTCCTGCATCTCATCAACAGAGAATTTGACATCAAATCCCCCTCACTTTTCGAATCTCTCAAATATCCCTGTCTTTAATCAGTGGGGAAAAAATCAGCTTTAAAGTCATTTATACTAGTAAGTAGGATCAGGTACACCTAGATTAACTCCCTACTTAAGGGCAACTGTGCCATATAACAAACTAATTATAAAGTAAAATTAATAATATTCACTGTCCCAGGGAGTATGCAGGATGTGTACACCAGTGGACAGGAATCTTGAGGGTCATCTTAGAATTCTGCTTACTAAACCCAGTGAGAAATAATCTTTTCAACATTTCTTTATGAATTCCTATGGCAGTTTGTTCTGTAACTCTATAGCACAATATGCATTGTATTGTCATTATTAGATTGCATTCATTTTAAAACTTTCCTATGCTGAAAATTTCTTGAGACAGGAACCTTGTTCACCTCTGTATGAAATGTATCACATTGTAGTGTCGTAAGTTAGGCTAGTTTCCTTGAGTTCTTTCTTTACTTTGATTCTTTCCACTTGGCATCCCCGGGCACAGCACAGCACATCACATATTTCATTAATTGCTAATGTTTGAATTTTTAAAGAGATGAAAGGGGTTTAAAAAGCAAAAGGCAGATGGAGAGTGGATTTGGGCTATGACCAGATCCTTGAAAAGGGTCATGGATAGGGGAAGCCAATAAGTACAGAGACAATGGAGAGGGAATAAAATAGGCAAATTGGTCAGGATGTAATTTTTAAAGAAGGATGCTAACAAAAAAACTCAAACAAACAAAAAACCTCAAGCCTGCTGTTTTATACATTACATTAAGGAGTAAATCTGGAAGAATGTTTCACAAGGGACAGCAAGAGTAAGTGTTTATTCTGGGGCTGACAATCAAGAGAACAGAATTTTACTTTGTCATGCTACTGGGTAGACCGTGACTCCAAGGAGAGTTGGTGAAGGAAAAGGAAAATATGTCTTTTAGTGCTTAAAGAAAGTGGGGGGAAGGGCACTGAAACACATAAGAGCTCTTAACCTCCTTGTTGAATGATATGTTTTACTTTCCTATTCACCTTTTTCTTATTGGTCTTTCTGACTTCTTTTCTGCTTCAAGGCTGTCTAAGAACATTAAATGTGCAGTCTGACCAGACTTCATCTCTACACTGTTTGGAATCAGAAGAATAGCTGGCAATTTTCCGATCTGATTCACCAGGAATTCTATACCTCCTAGAAACAATCAGGAGGGTGGGATAACAGAGCCAATTGCTAAAGCCAGATGTGGGCTCATTACCACCAAAATACCAGGATGAAGCTGGATAACCAAAAGATGGCAGGATGGTTGTGGTTCTTCCTAAATGATTGTCAAAAGGCAGGTTCTTTTAGACTTTCCCTTTGAAAACTTTACTCACAGCCCATATGTTTACTGGGGAGCTGGCCATCTGGTTGGTTATTGAGTGCTCCCAGTGAAGGCCCTTGGGAGAGACATCAAAATGGCATAGCACTTTCCCTCACGAAGCTAACAGTCTTGTGAGGAAAAGAACAATACACGGCAGAAAGTTGTAAGTGCCACAGGGAAATGCAATCAAAATGTTGTGGTGTTTAGAAGAGATTGGGGAAGGGCTTTATAAAGAAGACTAGAGGCCTGGTGCACAAAATTCGTGCCGGCTGTGTGTGTGTGTGTGTGTGTGTGTGTGTGTGTGTGTGTATGTCCCACAGCCCAGCCTGCACTCTCTCTAATCTGAAACCCCTTGAATGATGTCTGACTGCCCTCTTAGCCCCAATCTAAACAGACAGTTGGACATCCCTTTACAATTCAGGACTGCTGACTCTCAACCACTCGCCTGCCTGCCTGCCTGCCTGCCTGATTGCCCCTAACCACTCTACCTGCCAACCTGCTTGCCCCTAACTGCCCCCCACTACTGGCCAGATCGCCCCCAACTGCCCCCTGCTTTCCTGCTCACCCCAAATGCCATACTCTGCCACCTGCTTGTCCCAAACTGCCCCATTGCCAGCCTACTCGCCCCCAACTGGCCCTCCCTGCCAGCCTGCTCACCTCTAACTGCCCTCCCCTCCTGGCCTGATTGCCCCTAACCACCTCTGTCTTGGTCCTGCCACCATGGCTTTGTCCAGAAAGTCTCCCGGTCTAATTAGCATATTAGCCTTTTATTAGTATAGATGGCATTTTAGGTGGACTTTGAGTGGTAGGAAAGTTAAAAGTGGAGGAGGGTAATGAGGCATTGTATGGGGAATGCACAATAAGATAGGGACAGGAAATCAAGTGGCACGTTTAAGAAATGGCAAGTAGTTTTGCGTGTTTGGGGCCGAGGGTCTATATAGGGAAACATGGATCAGCGAGCTGGACAGAGAGAATGACGCTTAGCTATGGAGAGAGTCTCAACTGTCAGCTAAGAATCCTGAGAGTGGGTGGGGCAGGATGAGCAGAGGATTTGCAGGAGTGGGGTGAGGTAGAAAAGGGGGAAGGAAGGGGAACACAAGTATAGTTTTGGGTTGACATTGTTAGGCTCTCCCTTTTTCCTTTGCCGGAAATGCCTCTGCACTTCCTCTTCTTCACCATTTTGTGCACCCTGTGGCCCATCACAAACGCCATCTCCTTCAAGAAGCCTCGCTCCAACTCTCTAGACAATTTTGAGCTCAACTCTGAGCTCCTTACAGCCCACCATCAAACCCCAGAGACTGCCTACCCTGCCAGATAGCTATTTTAATCTCTATCATTCCTGTATCTTACACACATTGGTAAATGTTAGTGGTTTTGAGTCTAATAGAATTTACTTCCTCTTAAATACTCTGCCTGCAACTTGGGGTCACCATGATGCTCAACAAACCTGCCTGGCATTTCTGTAAACAGAATATAGATTAGAATGCCTCCCACTCAGTTATGCCAGAGGCTGAGACTAGATGGGACCATGGCTCTCATCTAGTCTTCATTTTACTAGTGAGGCCCAGAGAGATGCAGTAACTTGCTCAAGGTCACACAGTGAATTAATGATCTGAAATAACATCTGTGAGGGTTTTTTCACAGTGCCTAACACACAGCACATACTTAGTAATCTTATCTACCTCCCAGCCTCTTGAACTTTAATTAAACTCCAAACTGCTTATAATTCTTCCCATATCATATGGAAACTTACGCTGTTTCTTGCATTTGAGACTGCTTATACTTTTTTCTTTTGTCTCTTCTTCCTGCCTTCACCAGGTTAAATCCTACTTATCAACTACTAGTAAGATTACCTTCCCCAGGAAACTTCCTCTGCTCCCTTCTCTTCCATCCCCTACCCCCAACCCTACCCCAGACGGATTAAATTCTCCTTGTCTTGCTCTTTGAGTAGCCTGGGCACATTCTGTCATCATTGCACTCGCTAAGTCTTATTCATATCATTTGCTTCTGTGCCTGTCTTTCACCTGCAGGTAAGCTCCAGAAGATTGGAAGTCTCTCTACGTTCCTTAAAGGCCCAGCACCTCACACTATACCTGGAACATAATGGTGCTCAGTTAATATTTGTGGAGTAAATGTGTACAGTGGGAGCCTCTCAGGCCCAGGTCCTGGACCAAAGAGGCAGCCTCTTCATTGTCTACTTGAACTCCCAGGGCCTCGACTGGACTGGCTGCTCAGATTCTGATGGTGTAAAGGTTTGGCGTAGGAGTGCTAAGCCTCAGACCTCACTGTTTATCTAAGGCACTTCTGCTCTTGTTCCTCCTATAAAATGCCAAATAAAAATAGTTCCAGGAAGCTGTGTGCCTGAGAAATTCCAGGCTGTCTGAGCTTCGAGATGAAGGCCATTATTGTTAGGAAGTTGGTCATTAATCCAATCTGCCTTTTCTCTGTTCTGGCTTCTACACCCTTCTAAGGGCACTGGTTCTCGTTGTCCTCAATTGCCCTTAAGCCTGTCACTAGCTGATAACTGGGAAAGAAAAAACTTGACCACAGTTGACGTGAATATGACCTAAAAGATATGAGTTGGCTACAAGCTCACTATGCGCTCTGGGCTTGTGACTTTAAGTTAATTTACACTTAGAGTGCCAGATGGCTAGTATCCTCATTTATAAAACGGGAGAAATAACATCTACCTTACCAGATTATTGCAAGAGTTAAAGAAAATAAGATAGGCAGAGGTTCCTGGCACACAGTAAAGGTTAAAGAAATGTTACATTAACTCAGAAGTCATAACTCTTACTTCATTCTGCTACAGCCAGACTTTATCTGGGCTATTATGTTTTAACCTAGGTGTCATATTTTAAAAGAGGGCGTTAACAAATTATCGCTCAGAAGCAAATGGCCAAGATGATAAGAATCTGAAAATCAGACTTTACAATTAACAGCTGAAGGAGCAGGAGATATTTAGCCTAGATTAGAAATAACTAGGATATATATATATATATATATATACATACAGATTCTATATATATAGAATGTGACCATATATATATATATAGAATGTGACCATAATGACTGAAACGACCGATGGACAGACCAGATGCTCAATGCAGGAGCTGCCCCCTGGTGGTCAGTGTGTGGCCCTCCCACAGCAGTAGCAGCCACTCAGAGGGCAGGTCCATAGCCACTGGGCTGACCCTCACAGGCCATCGCCCACCAGTGCACGAATCACAGCACTAAAAGCTGGTGGTTACTAAAGACCGCATACTCTCTACAGAATCTCAGATAATCCCAGAACCTGCCTCACAAGGTTGATCTAAGGGTTTCTCTTCATAGCTTTCAGAATGGAATGAGATTATCAGTTTTTAAGTAGTTGAGGGAAAACACACACTGCTCCTTTTTCATTCTCTTCCTCCCACCTTCTTGTAAGAAAAGACCAGCTGGCTTCCAAGGCCCTGCCCTGAGCTCTGTGTGGAGAGCTCACCAGCCCTCAGCTCCAAGTAAGTCTTCCTTCCAATGGCCACACCTAACACCACTGCCCGAGCATCTTACTCAGCCCATATCACTGACTGAGCACCCACTGTGTCCCATGTGATGCCCAGGTGCTCTCAGAGCAGCAGGGAGCCAGCCACCCTGTCCTACAGAGTGTGCATTCCACCAGGAAAGGACAAGGGTGTGGGGAGGACAGACATGAGGTGCAGCTGTTAAGAGGGCATAGGCACCATGAAAATGTGGGAATGAAGCTACATAGGGGCTCCACGAGGGAGAGGCGAGGGGAGGCTCACTGAGGAAAACTGGACTGATGGAGGAGAGCTAGTCGGACACCTGGAGAAGGGCATCAGGCAGAGAGCACAGCCTATGGAGGGGCAGCAGGATGAGCAAGAGACTGAATGGAAGGTGGTCAAGGCTGGGTCAGGGGGCACATCCTGCAGGGATTGAGGGCCCATGAGAACCTGGTATCCCCTGAGTGCAGGAGGAGGCACTGGGGCTGTAGGTGAGGACCCACTGGCTTCTGTGTCAGGAGCAGACTGAATGGGAAGAGGGAGCAGGCAGACAGCAGGAGGTGATAACACCCTCCTCAAGGGTGATGTGGAGACAGTGGAAACTGTGGAAGCCAAGATGGCGGCTTTGGCGTGTACTGGAGGGAAACCAGAGCATGAGGAATGATGTGAGGGGAGGGATAAGGAGGCCCCATGCTCTGCTCCACCCCTGGGAAGGCAGGGTCTCTGGCAGCTGCTGGTAGGGGACTGTTCATTTTGAGGGTCTGACTGCAAAACCCAGACCTTAGTTTGAGCTCCACACGAGGAGTAGAATGTTCACAACCAGCCTCCCACACTGAGATCCAGGAGGCAGCTGCCCTAATCCCTCCGTGGCCTACCGGTCCGCTAAGCTCTCTTCAGTAATGACAAGGACTTACTGGAAACAAGCAAATGGTTTTATTTTTGCTACAAAAACAACAAAACAGAAAGTACAGTATTATGAAAAGCAAATGTTGAAAACTAGGAAAATGTAGCTCCATTTTGGACACACAGATCAGCTGTGCCCGGAACAGGGTCACAGGTGACACAAAAGGTCTCAGGATCTAATGCAAAGGGCTTCCCCAGGTGGTCCGACTCCAATCCCCGACTCCAGTTTCCAGGACAGAGCGGATCCTGCACCACAGAACAGAATGGCAGACACCAGCCCCAAGTCCAGTGGCCTAAGGCAGTGATCCCAAATATCAACAGTACAATGATTAAAATTTCTTTTGAAATTTTTAAAACTTAAACTTCTTCTAATGCCACTTCTTCAAAATAGACTCACCCAGGCCGTGGTATTTTGTGGAAGAGCCACACTCAAGGGGCCAAAGAGCCGCATGTGGCTCGTGAGTCACAGTTTGCCGACCACGGGCCTAAGGCAATGCTTTGCAACGCTTCTGGAGAAAGAAAGCCTCCTGAGACTCTGGGACAGGGCGCTCAGCATCCAGATCACTGCCTCTAACTCCCACAGGGATCTGTGGTATTCCCAGTTCTGCCCCTCCCTCCCTCCCCCTCACTCCTCCTAGGTGAACCACAGATGGCCCTTCCCATCCTTTACCCTTCTCAGCTCTGATGGCAGGTAGGGAGGATAGGGGATCATATGAGAAATCTGAGGTCCTCAAAGAAGTGCTGCTTAAGGAGCCAGAGACAGTGTCTCATGAGTGTGTGTTTAGAACATGTCTCCCTCCCTCCCTCCGACTCTGTCCCTGCAAAACTTGGCTGTTTGGGGCAGTTGACCTCTGGAGTGTTAATTCTCTCTCCTTTAAAAGAAGAACAAGAGCCCCGTGGGCGTGGCTAAGTGACTGAAAGTAGACCTATGACTCAGGAGGTTAAGGCTTGACTCCCTGTCAGGGCACATGCCCAGATTGTGGTCGTGATCCCCAGTGTGGGGTGTGCAGGAGGCAGTCGATCCATGATTCTCTCTCATCATTGATGTTTCCCTCTCTCTCTCTCTCCCTTCCTCTCTGAAATCAATGGAGGATATCCTATATAATAAAAGCCTAATAGGCATATTGTCCCCTCGACCAGGAATTCCACCACTCGCTATGATGTGTGCTGACCACCAGGGGGGCAGCACAGAATATGGTGGGTATCAGCAATGAGGCACTGGCAGCGGATGGCAGTGGAGGTGCTGCTGGCTCCAAAGGGGCCGGTTGGGCTCACCGTGGGTTTGCACAGGAGCCAGTCTGCCAAGGCCGGTTGGGAAAGAGCATGCTGCCTGCCCAGCATCCGTGTGGCACTGCTGGGTGACCCAGAAGCCCATGCTGCATCCCGGCCCACTATGTCACATCTCTGCATGGGGACTCAGATGCCATGACTCAGGCAGAGGGGGGCAAGTGGGGACCCAGGGACCCAATTGCTGCCAGGGATCTGCCCTTCCATGCCAGACACTCATGCTTCAATTGCCAGCCAGGCCTAGGAACCATACCCATGCATGAATTTCATGCACTGGGCATCTACTCTATATATATAGAAGCCCAGCGACCAGGACAAAAGAACAATCGGAATGACTGGAAAGACCCGCGGCTATGATGTGCACCGCGATCAGGCATGGGGGGCCAGCCAACCACCTGCAGGCCCCCTCCCTCACCAGTCCGGTCCAATGGGTCCCCAACAGGGCAGGCCAGCTGGACCCCACCTGTGCACAAATTCATGCACCAGGCATCTAGTAGAATATATACTTATATATAATGATATATAAAATCTATCTATATATGAAAATTAGCTAAGATGCTGTAATGTCATGACCGAACAGCAGGGACCTGAGGCTGCATGGTGCCTGGCTGGAGCATCAGTTCTATTTCATAAATATTTATAGAATACCTATGAAGTGCCAGGCACTGGGAATGCAAAGAAAAGTAAAACACAATCCCTGTCCTTGAGGATCTTGGACTACAAAGGACTATGCAATGCAAAAGAGGCTATTGCAGGGGTGTGTGCAATGTGCTGGGAGAAAGCAGAGAGGAATGAATTCTGTAGGGAGCCAGGGGAAGGCTTCACCAAAGAGGTGACATTTGGGGGAAACTTAAATGAAATCTAAGATTATTTTGGGGCAGAGAAAGAAGGGAAGGACACATATGCAGCAAGTCCAGCATGTGGAGAAACAAAGGAAACCCCATGGAAAGCGTAGGGTGCTCTGGAAGAGCAGAGGGAAATGGGCCTGCAAAATCCAGTTGGAGCCAGATTATCAAGGCTCTTGGATACTAAGCTGGAGAGTTTGGACTGTTTTACTATCAAAGCATTTAAGCAGGTGGATTTTATTTTAAAAGGAAAGCTCTAATGAACTGTGCTGAGAGGGCTTTACAGAAGGCAAGGGAGAAGGGCTTCTTGGCCTTTCACAGAGTGACACATGGGCTTGAATCTTACTGTGGGTGAACTTGGGCACATTCTTAAACTCTGAACTTTCCTCCCCAGTCTTATATTGGGATGATCACATCAATTTTAAAGGGATATTCTAAGAATCAAATGAGGCAACATATTCAAGCCTCTTACATGTATTTGATTCTCAAAGAGTGCTCAATAAATGAGCACCATTTTCTTCCTTTTCCTTAATGGATAGTGTAGACAGACAAACAGAATTCTGCTCAATGAACCAGGGAATTGTGACCAAGCCATGGGATAAATCCCCTTGGTAGAAATGAATGCATCACTATATATGCTCCAGAAGGCTATTTCTTTGTTGGAAGGGAAGTAGAATCAAATAAACCTCTAAAGTCTCTTGCTACTGTAGGATTTTATTATTGCATCACCTAAGTACTAAGGAGATGATCAAGAACCTGAGGTTTGATACAACATTTTAGTATTGACCTTACTGAATGCAGTCCATTAGACCCAGAGGAAATTAATCTTTTTCAAAATAAACATCTGTTACTGGAGTATACAATTTGAAGAGACCAACCCTTACCTTATAATAGTCCCTCAGAAGTAGATAACCCTAGAGCAGGAAAAAGAACACTGGATTTGAAGCTTAGGGGCTTATATTCCAGTGTCAGAAATTAAGGATTTTGATAGCTCCTTTCCCATGCCCTGGCCTGAGTTTTTCCATCAGGAAGATGTGGAGGTTGAGCCTCTGAAGGGTCTTTTATTATTAATATTCTAGGATTCTGGGAATCTAAGTAATTAAGATCATGAAATCATGAATATAAAAATACTAGATTCCAAGTGTTCCTACAGCAACCACATCACTCACAGGTTATACATATGTCTTAATTAACAGCACAGAGCTCCATAAAATATATTTTAAAATGTGTTGCATGCACTGGGAGTGAGACTCATTTAACATTCTTCTCAGAATCAGAAATTTGGAATTCAGTGCATTTCAATTCTCAGCATTAACTCAGCTACAAATTGGATGATTTCATATTTGTGGCTGGGAGAGAAGACACCGTCTCCAGTATGGCAATGAAAGAAAAACATCAGTCATCTGTCACAGAAGGAGATTGGTTTATCTCTATGTTAACTTCAGGGCCTAGAAGCCTCCTCCTCTGGGAGCAGACAAACATGAAGACTAGGTGCCTTGCTTTTTAATACTGTTTCCTCTGATTGGAATGTCCTCCTGGCCAAGGCCTGGTCATCCTGTCAGAAACCTCCCCCTTCCACTCACTGTGCTCCCCCAGCACTGCGTGTCTGCTACAGCTCACGTCTTCGTGTACCGTAAATATTGCCTGCAATGCGAGTGATTCTCTGTGAATGGGCAAGGGGCATGCCACTAGCACTCACTGAGCACCTGCAGGGTGCCAGCATACATATGCTGTCACATAATTCACACAGTGATGCTTATGGAGTAGCACTGTTATCCAGTCTTCAGCTGAGGAAACAGATCAGAGGAGTTAAATAACTTGCTCAAGCCTTAGCCGATTTGGCTTAGTGGATACAACGTCGGCCTGTAGACTGGAGAGCCCCAGATTCAAAGACCATACAACTAGTCAGTAACTGAGTCTGGCTTTGAATCAGACCCTTTCAGCTTCAAAGCCCTTTTCTTGTCTTACTCATCTCTGAACTCTTAGTATGGGCCCAGCCTTTTGGTGTATGTCATTGAATGACAATCTGGTTCTTTTTAATCAGTAAAGATGTACGGAATAACGTGCTGGGGAGCTACAGAGGAGAATGTAACTGGGTGCAGAACAATCTAGCTCTTTCTTGACTTTCAATGAGCTTCTGGAGACTTCTGCTTTGAAATGAAGACACTCATTAGCCGTGGTGGTGGAGTCGCAGTTCAGCCCGAGGGGCTGTAGTAGTCTCTTGACAAGGCCAGCTGGGAGGAGAGACTTGTTTAAACCAAATTAGTTTCACATCTTTTCTAACAATTCTGCTTTGAGGTCCTAGTGTCACAGAGAAACAGAATTCAAAAACAACTATCATACATATGAAAAGGGCTATATGAAAGGCGGTACAAGGTCCTAAGAGAGTAGAATGGAGAGGGGAGGGGTGAATTCTGCCAACAAGAATTAAGGCGGGGTTCACAGAAAAGGTGGCATTTGAGCCGAGACTTAAAGGATAAGTAGCTGTAATACAGGAAACCAAAAGAATCATCTGAGGAGATGTCAAATGCAGATTCCAGGGTCCCACCTCCAGAGATTCTGACTCAGGAAATATTTTTAACAAGACCCTCAGATTATTTTGATGCACAGAAATCACAGAGCACACTGATGTTTATGATAAAATCAGAGCCAAGCCAGTTGAGGTTCAGTTTGCCTGTACTCTGACGGGAACTGTTCCCAATCACATTGCAACAAATGTTTATAATTCCCTTTCCTCATCGGTAGGAGGAAGCCGGTGGTGTGCTGGCTGTTCTTTTTTTTTGGGGGGGGGGGGAGGGGGAGGCAAATAAAACAAACAAAAATCCCTGATTTATAGCATTTGCCAAGTGTCTATGGTATAAATACACTAAGCTGATAACATCCCACCAAAGAGACATAGAACACTGAATTAGGAAGTGATATTCGCCATTGTCCCGTTCAGGCTGGTGGGGGCCCGCTCCAGCACCCGCTGGAGGAAGCCAGGGTAGGAAAGGGGACTTACCTCCCTGCGCCGCAGTTATCTCACTCGTAAAACGAGGATTCATGAAGAGCTTTTGATTTCTAATGGATTATGCTTTACTCGTGACTAAGTATTAGGCCTTGCCTGAGGCTATGGGGCTAGAGAGGCTGAATTCAGGTGGCCAGGTAGCCAGGGTGCTCAGGGATGGGGGACAGAGCTGGCCCAGCTCTGCTTATCTCTTCTTTCTCAGGAGGGTAGTGGACTCACAGACTGAGTGTAAGAAGCATGGGCTTTGGACCCCTGGCCCCAATGCTTACCAACTTCAGTGACCCTCAGTTCCTCTGTCAATGAGGTAAAATATGACACATGGTAAAATTTCTGTAAATATTAATCTCTCTGCTTGTCTCATTTCTTCCCTTGCCCATGATGGTTATTTCCAGGTTTTACCAGAGCTAGTTAGATCAAGGTCCAGTTTCATTCATAAGCAAAGTAATAAGTTAGCCATACTATATAATTTGAGGGAAAGATCTTTCAAACAAATAAAGTATATAGTGTCTAGGTATGTATATAGAGGAGTCATAGAAAGGTGTGTGTGTGTGTGTCTACTATTCTTTCATGTCTGCTATTCTTTCCACCATTTAAATCTTTGCCAGCATCCTTTAGCCAAAGACCACTAGGAACAAACCCATAGTCAATGTTGTGTTTATTACTTGCTGTACGAAGGACATGGTGTTCCTTGTGGACCTGTGGGGCAGGGTATCTCAGAAAGCAGGCATCAGGAGGGGCCTGCTATAAGCAGGAGTCTACTCTGGGTTGGGAACCGTCAGAAGGCAGAGGCAATTTAATGATTAAGTATCTTTTTTTTTTTTTTTTAATCTGAGCAAGAAAATGCAGGAAGTCTAAGGCTCTACTGGTAAAGAAACAGACATCACTCATGTTGCCCAGAAGAGGGCGATGTTGGTCATCTTGTGGTTTTGCCCAGGGTTCTTTTTGTCTGTATTCACACGTGGTTATGGAGTGATATATTTTTTGTCTTGCTGCATCATGATTGCAGTGACCTTGTCTGGCACTGGTGTTCTGTGAACTGGCTTATGTTCAGCAGGAGAACGCCATGGTCTACCAGTGAATGCCAGGCCTGCCAACCATGGTCAGGGTGCATGTTTCCTTTCTCATCTTATTTATCCAGAAAACATTTACAGATGTCTTTTAGGCATGGTCACACATTATCTCATTCATAATCCTATGAGAAATAATTGTCTCCATTCTATAGATGAGGAAACTGACTCTGGAAGATGAGTGATTTTCCATACTCACCAAGTTTGTGTTTTGTTTGTTTGTTTGATTGTTTGTTTTTTTACAAAAAGATAGTTTCCAGGGATTTCAGTTCAGAACAATCTAATTCAATGTCCATGGTTCATTCTATTAAGTTGCTCCACAAGAGTGAGGCCCTAGGAGGCTGAGGAACACCCTAACTCTCCCCTGTTATTAGGAAGAAATTGCCATTCCCAGCAGGACTAGTCTGCCCTGCCTAAGGCCTTGACAACTCAGAGTTGGTGCTGGGCACACCAGAGAGGCACACGCCTGACTCTCAATGGGTTTAGTGCTTTGGTATAGTTAAGAATGCAGGCACCTGAGCTCTTTGTCCCAGACTTGCCAGTAACGCCTTGGTTATCTACAATAAATCATTTTCCCACCGTGGACCCTTGTTTCTTTGTCTAATGATCTAAGAGCCCCTGAGCTCAGGAAATCTATGAATAAATATTTATTGAGTGAATGTATGAAATGAGTGAGTGAGTGAATGAATAAATGATAATCTAATCATGAGTGTTCTATAGTCAGTGTTTTGTTTTTCTCGCCTTTCTGCTCTGTCTGATTTGGGTGGTTCCATTCTTTCCTGCCCTCCCCTTGTTCCTCTCTCTGCTGCCCTTCCGCCCTCCCTCCACCACCTCTAGGACTCCCTTGTCCTCTTCTGGCCTGGTGTCCCCTCAGCCTTAATGGCCTCAGCCCTCATTTCCAGCTGCTCCTGGCACAGTGTGTGGCCACCTCCACCATCGTTCCCTGAAACCCCCTGCACAAGTTGCTGAGCCAGGAATCCCTCAGAGTCAGACTCTTAAAGGGGCTAGGGCCTTGAAAATGACCCGGTCTAACCCCTTCTGGCCCATAGAGGGGGCACAATTTACCCACAGCCACAATAGCAACTGAGCATGAGTCACGAACAAAACCCAGATATCCTGATTGCCAGTTATACTTCCTTATCTTCTGGGAAAGGTCTATTTTTATTTGAAGCTGAAAACTGTAGTACATTTAGTATGTTGATTCCACACATATTTGTTGACCAGTCTCCTGTACTGGGTTGTAGAGATAGGAAGAAGAATAAAATACTGTCTGTGCTTCTAGGGAATTCTAATTAAGTGAGGAGACAAATAAATAGATAATTACATCATGAGTGTTCTGGTAGCTAAGTAGGCAACATGCTGCAGGAAGACGGGAGGGAACAAGAAAATGCCAGGGATGGAGAGAAGCCATAATGTTTGAGTTGGGTCTTGAAGTATGGGTAGGAGTTTACAAGCAGAGAGAGTGGGTGTGGAGTAGGAGAACGCTGCAGTCAGGGGTAGTTACTTAATGTTTAGAAAGGCAGGGAGCCATTGAGGAGCATGGCAGAAGTCTCCAAGTATGCAGTGGTAAGACCGGGAAAATATTGTCCTGGAATAAGGGATTTAAGTCCTGCTTTCAATTCTGCCAGACTCACTGGTTGCCTTTAAGCAAATCACTTGGTTTCTCTGTGTCCCCGTTATCTCCTTATCTCTCCAGGAGGATACCAACTTGCCTTCTAGCTATAGAGCTCTATTCAATACATTAGCCAATCGCCACAAGATACTATTTAAATTTAATTAAAATTAAATAAAATGTAAAATCCAGTTCTCACCAACTATATTTCAAGTGCTCAGAGCTCCTTTGGTGAGGGAGTACTGAACAATTTCATTATCTCAGAAAGGTCTGCTGGGCAGTGCTGCTCCAGAGGGTGGAGGTTGACCCTGAGAGGGGAAGGGATTTGTCCCGTCACATAGCAAGCTCTCTGGCCTCCTGCCTGCCTGTTTCAGAAGAGATCTCCAAGAATAAGATAGAGAAGACACACATTTCCCCTGCCCAGTCCATGCATTTTTTTGTCCCTTGGTCAATACACATTATTTTCTGATTTAACTATGTGAAAACCTCTCCCAGTACTTGGCCCATAATAGGGGCCTTTGTGAATGTTTAGCTAGCTCACTCCTCAGCTACCTTATTAGGAAAAGGCCCAAAGTGGCTGGTTTAAGACTCAGATCTCTAGATTTCCAAACAATTTTGAATGAAAGAATTTAGGACACAATAATGGTCTCCAGGTATCATTTTGCCCTAAACATTTAAAGTTTCATTTAAATTGTAATCCAGGTGATCCTATTTGGGACCTGTATGTCAGATATATGACCTTTTGTGTTGCCTTCTCTGTAGCTACATGTATGACCATGTCTTGGAGCTTGCAGAAATTAAACAATGGCAAACCATGTTTGTAATGTATGACACTTTCAGGTGATCTGGTTCAATGGTTTAACAACAAAAATTAGGTAGCAGGTAGAAGCAATATGTTTTTAAAAATGAACATGAATGTAACACCTGTTCTGAACCAAACTGTTTTGAGAGGATCTAATAGTTAACAACTCTGTGAGGTGAGGGGGAGGTGGTTTGAGCACTTTCACTATACTTGCTTTGCAGACAAAGAAATGAAGGCCAGGATAAGTGATTCACCCAAGGTCTCATTGCCTCAGAGCCCAGAATGTTAACCTTCATCTAGAGTCCTCTCACTCTGCAACTGTTAAACATCAGGACTTGAGGGAGGTTTTGGGACTACCTACTTCCATTTTTTTTTCTTTAATTATGACGATTCCAAAGACCACAAAGGGATATTGATCTGCCCAAGGTTACTCAGCAAGTTTCTTATGTCAGACCTTGAAGCTGAATGTGGGTCTCCGGAGTCCTGTTCAGTGCCCTTTGCTTCACGACTTTAAAAGAGCCTAATAAATAAACTGACCTGCTGAACATCTCTCCTCTGATTGTCCTGCTTGTGCTGCTGCTTTTATGGAAAAAAAAAAAACCTTGGATTTGCAGTCTTGGCATCAAGTCTTACCGTGGTTGCTTACCCAGTGACATTAAGTGAGTCACTTTATATGTCTTAGCTTCAGTTTCTCCAGATGAACATTAAGAATGTAATTGCCTGAAGGATTAAAGCAGAATGCCTGACAGAAAGTAATTGCTCAAGAAATAGGAGTGGATTCTGAAGATACAGGTCCTGTCCTCTACATTCTGGGTGTGGAGGCAAGATTGACATGCAAAGAGGGATTTGGGGACAACAGAGAGCAAGCTTTGTTGACAGGTCAGACAATGAATGTTAAGACAGTTAATATGCTGTTGGCTTCATCAGGCAAAGGCGTCTTTAACCTTGAGGGGATTCACGATCAAGAAATCATCCAGGCAAGGCTGGCCTGCAGGAACCAGACTGAACACTAAGTGGCGCTAGTAGTCCACCTAGAAACCCGGAGGGACTGGAGGAAACCAAGGGAACTTGATGATGGGCAGTTTAGTTCTTGTTGCTTCTAGGACATGGGCCTACAGAGGGAGAGACCCAGCAGCCCGAGGGTGCTGTGCTCCAGGAAAGAAGGATAAAGAGAAATTTTACACACTTTACTCTTCCATGGCCATCCTTTTAAAATATCTCAATTTTACACAAAAGGCTCTGTGACTGAGTGGTTACACAATTTCTCTGAAGGGATACTATGAAGATGTAGATCAAGAATTTGAACCTGGACCCACTAATCCCAAAGTTATGCTCTTTCTAGAAAGATATGTTCTCCCAGCCAGTGGAATCACTCTATCAACAGAGGCTAAACAGGATGTGAAGGGAAGAAACACCAGAAAATAGAACACGAAGTTAAAACAACTTCTTTCCCTGTGACCTCTCTAGACTAGGTCCCCATCCATGGGTCCCTATAGCCCAGTCCACTGTAATTGCTTCCTAATCCATCTCCCTCTTTCCCTTCTAGCATTCTGGGTTCTGTCCTCCAAAGTAATCTTGCTAAAATAATTACCAGTCCAAATAACGTATCAGTTACTCCCCAGTCCAAACCCCCTCCAATGGCCTTTTATTCCAATTAGAAGGACTTTCTCAGTGTGCCTACAAGCAGTGGTGGCTGGTAAATACTTAACAGCAGGCTTTCAGGGTGGGGAGCCCTGATTTGTAGCACTTGCCAATTGGGTGTGCATCCTCCCTCCACGGCCGATTTCAAGCTTCCAACATGACGTCACTGAACATTAAGCACTCCAGAGCCATCTGAGTTGGCTCCAGCACGCCGCCACACCAAGGCCCCACACATAGAATCTGGCCCCAGACTTCTGCAGACAACTGCTCGTCCCTCTGCTCCAGCTCGCTCTGCTGGATCCCTAGCCTTCTCTCTGCTTCTTAAACATACAAGCACTTCCATGCACTGTCTTAGCACTTGCTCTTCTCTCCATTTGGGATGCTCTTCCCCAGATCCGTACATAACTTGCTGTATCACTTCATTCACTTCTCTAATCAAATGTTACAGAGACAACTCAACTAAGATATTCTAACCTTCATCTTCAATCACTTTTACTCCCTTACTCTGCTTTATTTTTCTCTGAGGGCACCAATCTGAGGGCAATGGTGACCTACATTTGTATGTATAGGTCATCATTGTGTTCCCATCTCCAGAATAGGGCTGGTTCAAAGAAGACACTCAATAAATAGTAGTTGGATTAATACATTAGTAATTGGGTTTTCTCTATATGTCATGAGCCAAGGCACACCTCACACAGGTTCAGTGATTGGACATGTGAGACCCCACCAGCATCACAGGATGAGAGGCTTGGTCATTAACATAAACCTAGTTGTGGATGGGTCCTTGGAATCTGGAGAGAAAACATCAAACTACTAGGCAGGCTGAGTATGTAGAGAAAAACTAATCCCATCCAAGAAAATTCCATAAACTAAAATTCTGAGATACACAAGGAAAATGAATGCTGATGAAGACAGCTAGGAAAATCAATAATTGGGAGAATGATGCCTCTACATACAAAAGTAAAATAATAGAATTGTCTGGAAACAGCTTCAAAATAAAGGGTTAAGCTCTTCAAATAAAGTCAGGAATAACAGTCATCCATAAAAATAGGCTAATAAATTATAAATTAAAAAACAAACACAAAGGAGACAAAATCATTTAGAAACTTTGTAAATGAGAAACATAGTTATTGAAATAAACTTAGAAGATAGAAAAAATCTAGATTTGACATGATAGAAGATAGGATTAATTATTTGGAAGAGAGAATTGGGACTTTCACTTGGGATACAATAAGAGATAAGGAGATATGTTATGGGAAGGAGCAGTATAGAAGTTAGAGAGGTTCCAATGCAATATACAGGCTGTAGACATTGTCATTGTCTGGTGCAGTTTCCTTGGCTGACTCCAGCAGTCACCTGAAGACAGCTCTGTACAGGATGAGGGCATTTTCTGGCAGTAGAAGCATGCTCAGCTTGCACAAGGGGCAGGCAGAGTACTGGGGGAATTAGCCCCAGGGAGGACCCTCAACCAGTAGACCTTAGTCCATGGAGAAATGCTCTAATTCTCTTGCTCCTTGGAGAAATCGTGCAGCCTGTTTCACATAGTCTTCCCTAAGTCACATAATGAGATAGAGCCTCAGTTGCCCTCAACAGTAACCTGCTCATGATCTAATCCTTTACTGGCTTTTCTCCCTTCCCATCTCATTTCCCCACTCCTTTACTGTACTGCCTCGCATCACCTCCCAAATAAACGACTTACATCCAAATTCTTGTCTCTGGGCCTGCTTTTAGGAAACTAAGACACAGGAAAATAACCATGGCTCAAAAACGATGCCAACTCCATTTCTTTCTCGTGGAAGAGTGGGCCAGCCTTAGGAAGGTTAGGGTAACCTCATGAAAGCTCCTTCTCTCTGGCTTCTACTCTGTGGTCCAAGATGGCTCCATCAGCTCCAGCCATCTCATGTATTTTCCAGAGAAGAAAGACAGGTCAAAGAACAGCACTCTCTCTTGCTATAAAGACATTTCACGGAAATTCCATAAGACTCATGCTTATGCTCACTGACCAGAACTCAGTTATACAACTGTATGTAGCCAAAAGGAAGAGTGAGCAGTGCAATCTTTATTCCAAGTGGCCATGTATCTCATTAAAAAGTAAGAAAGTCTATTTCTAAGGAAAAGGGGGGGGGATAAATGCAGAGGATCACTGGCATTCTTTGCCCTGAACAGTTAAGAGTCATGGAGTATAGGTTGACAGGATGCAATATAGGAGTTCCAGGAGAACAGAGGGAATGCAGAAGAAGCAAGATTAAAGAAATTACAGCTGAGAATTTTTCAGAATTAAAGACATTCAAAGTGCATACTCAATGCTGAACAGATAAAAGTAAATGCACACTAAACATGTTGAAACTACAGCACACCAAAGATGAAGAGAAAACGTAAAAGCCACTACGAAGGCGTCCTGGACTTCTGAGACCCTGTCCAGAACCAGGTTTCATGCCTTTAACTCCAGGCTCTCATCCTGTGATGCCAGTTGGGGGTTTCACATCCTGTCACTGAACCTTTGCAAGGCATGGCCCTGGTCTTGCCTGGGGCTCATTGAACCCTTTATGTCCAAAGGAATCCAGTTCCTGGCTACTCCCCCTGCTTTTGCACCCAGACCCCCAACTTCCACACGATGTCACCCTGCGTGTGTCTGTTGCATTCTTGGTCCACAAAGATGTTTATCTTGGTTTGAGCGTGGCTATTCCTGTTTTAAATTTACCTTTCTCTTTCCTTGCTATCAGTTTAGTGCATGAAGGTGGGATTCAAAACATGAACTTACAGTACCATCTTGACCAGAAGTTTCTGAGCCCTTGGGATCTCCCTAGAGTGGAGACACTCTATCTGTGACAGGACTATTGGCAGCAGTCAGGCGTGCAGATACCGGAAGGGAAGGAGTTTCTGGATGTGTCTGTTTTCTTTCCCCCAGGAGACACAGGCTCAGGAGGATCCAAAGAGCCACCCGGATTAAATGTATCTGGGCCTCTTGGCCTCCCAGGCTCCCGGTTCATTGCGCCCTGACTCTCCCAAGTCATTCCGTCATGGGACTTCCTGCCAACACTGCACCTCAAAGGTCTTCACTGACGCGGGGCTTTAGGTGTTCACGGCCATATTTGAATTTCAACAAGGGAACTCATAGAGATGTTTTCATCTTTAAAATGTGCAGGAACTAAATTCAAATGGCGGAATGACAGGCTGTGTGTGGGGTCGACTGGCTGGGTCAGAGACATCACACCTGGCTGGCCGGGAGAGCTTTCTGACGACAGGAGCTGTCCAACAAAGAGTGGGTTGCTGTCACTGGGGGAACTCAAGCGGTGAATGGTTGACCTTCCACTGGGTGCCTGGGTGGAGGGGGGCTTACGGCAGGAAGGAGGATTCTGGGAGAAGCAGCAAAGGAAATCGCTCCACAAAAGCATTCCGTACGTTGAAAAGTGTCACTAAAATGCCATGGCTGTTTTTAGAGGCTACCCTGCTACTCGGAAAGCCAGCCTCACTCTTCATACTGATGTATTTCCGAAAGCATATCCTCCTGCCACTGTGGACCTGAGACCTGAGTGCCTTGTTCCCCTTTTCGGGGTCTCATCTGTGAGGGAAAGTACTGGACTCAAACCTAGTGGTTCTCAGTGTCTCCACCAGCAGACCTCAGCATTCAGGTGACAGGGGCTTCTCCACTGCTCCCAAGAACGCGGCCGCCTCAGTCCACCCATGTTCGGCCACCCACCTGCGTGACCCGTTCCGAACAGGTGCCCACACCTGCTAGCATCTTTCTTGTCTGACAGTTACCATCGCAGTAAGATTTTTCTTCATCTTCTGCAGTTTAAAAATATGAATGGAATTACTGTTTCTGTCTGTGTTTCAAAGCCAAAGCATTTTTTCTCTCAGTGCTATCACATTTATGTTGCCCTTAAAATTTATTCTAAAATACATAATCCCAGAAAGACCTTCTCAAGGGAAAATGGATATTTCCCCTGAACTGTGGTGGGGCACAAAAACTTTGATAGCATGATTGATGGCATGTAATAGATTCTCATAAGGGCCCTCTCAGTGCACATCCTACTCTGGCCCCAACAAGAAAAGGGTCCCTTGTGAGCCAATGTACCTGTCATGGCTGATGGTTACCTCAAGGAAGGAAAGGACTTAATAGTATGAGCACCGTGCACTTCATAAGTGCCATCCCTTTTATCTATATAGCAGTCCATTTGGCAGGTGAGGAGTCTGTCGAGAGGGGTGAAGTGACTTGCCCTAAGTCACACAGCCAGGAAGAAGCAGAGTGCGTGGCCCTCTCAGGCCATCCTCTCTCCAAATCCACCAGTGGGTTTCTGTTCAGTTTTCTCTTCTCAGGGAGGATTTCTGCTTCAGCATGACTTTCTATGTAGAGTATAACCCTTAGATCATGACCTGTTGTCATGACTATGTTAGCTTTCAACTGTGTGGCACTGAACATTTTGGGATAGCTTTTCTGATTATAAAAATAATATGTGATCTGTTTTTCCCCCCTAACTTTAAGAGGGTAACTTTTATTTTTAAATAATTATAGATTCACAGAAAGTTGCAAAAATAGCACAGAGAGGTCATATGACCCTTCACCCAGTTTCTCCCAATGTGCCATATCAGAAACAGACACTGGTATTGGTACCGTTGTGTGTGTATAGGTCTGTCATTTTATCACATGCAGGGATTCATGTAGCCTGCAGTCAAGATACAAAACTTCCCCATCACAACAAAGAGCTGCCTTGTGCGAACCTGTAAAGTCACATGCACCCACTTTCTTCCCATCGTCCCTCCCCCTGACAATCGCTAATCTCCCATTTCTATCTTCTATATTTTGTCCTGTCTAGAACGTCATACAAATGAAGCCATATAGTATGTTACCTTTTGAGATTGGCGTGTTTTTTTTCCTCTTGTTCTCTCTCTCTCTCTCTCTCTCTCTCTCTCTCTCTCTCTCTCTCAATGGAATGCCCTGGAGGCCCATCCAAGTTGTTACATGTAGCAATCGTTGGTTCCTTTTTTATTGTTAAATAGTATTTCATCTGTGGTTAGGTTTTTTGTTTTTTGTTTTTGCTTTTTAAATAGAAATAGAGAAAATATTTTTTTTAAAGAGAAAAAATTCCAAGGCCCCCGATTGGAGGGTGAAAGTCTCCTGGTTTCCTTCTTGTCCAGGTCAGGCCTGACTGAGGCCCTGGGACTTGTAGGGCTGACCCTCTGCAGACCCAGCTGCAAAATCAGGAGCGAGGAGACCAGGAGAAGGCAAAGCCGCTCACCCCAGGCCACAGCTCCCTCCTCTCCTTTGATAGCTCCATCTGGCTGCTGCTTCCCCTCTCTCTGCATCTTTGTCTCTTTTCTCCCCCCCACCCCCTCTCCTTCTCCTTGCCCCGTGTGTCTCCATCTGTCTCTCTGAGTCAGTCTCTCTTTTTCTTAAACCACAAAACATGGCTAAATGCAATTTCCATTGAGTGCAGAATCTTGTGTCTGTGCTTCATTACTCTGTCTGGATTCGTACATGTTTTCAATTGCATAATTCCCCTCCTTCCTCATTTTCTCCCCAAGACTTTCTCCCACATAATATGAGCATTTGGGGGCCAGCTTTTGACAGTTCTGCCTTTGAATGCTGTGAAAACTAGAGCGAGTGCCTCTTTCAGTCCTGTGCCACCAGGGGAGCTTGGTTGGCAAGTTCCCTGGAGTTCCTGTGGCGCTTTGTCTCCTAGGCTAGTCTCCGGGGCGGGAGGGCCCCCTTGCCGGCCCAGCTGGCCCAGGCTTTGACCTGCTTTGGGAGAGTTCAAAGAGCATGCTCATGGCCAGCTCAAGACCTTTCACCCCCTTGGCAACCACAGCATCAGGTCCAAACCCCCTTCTCCGAATGTTCAAAGCCTTAAACATCTGGGCTGACCCTATTCATTCATTTATTCTTTCAGTCATAGGTGACTGGGCAGTCACGCTTCTTGCTCCAAAGGCCATTGCATTTTTTGAAATGGGGTTGATCAAAAATAACCTAACTGTTCAATAAAAAGAATAAAGATGTTGTGGGAAGTCCTAGAGGATCAAAAATTAAAAATCTTGGTTTAGAGCAACGGTCACCAACCAGTGGTCGTGGACCACTAGTGGCCTGTGAGGTCCGAAAGGTCGGCGACTGCTGGTTTAGAGAGTTTTCGGAATGGGGAAATACTCATGCTATACCGTCAGCATCCCACTGATGTAAAAATATACAGGCATGGGAAAATGGCTCTGAGAAAAGGCACCAAAGTGTTAACAATTCTTATGTCTGGATTGTGGGATTACAGATGGCTTTTAAACTTTCTCTTAATGTTCACAATAAGCATGTTATACCTGTACAATCAGAAACAAATATGCATTGTTAAAACTAAGTGACCTCCGTGGGGTAAAAAGTCGTTTCTACAGCTCACGTGGTAAGGTGCAGGGAGTTAGCTCCTCCCTGCATGAGGGGGGCAGAGCCTGTCCAGGCATTTTCCCCTGAGCTCAGGGCCCCTCCTACGGGGCCAGATGGGTGGAAAGCCAGGATCTGCATTAAAACTGTGCGGCCACCCTGCCCCACCCCCTTACGTTTTCAAATAGAGTTTGTGGGATTGGCAGATTTTGCCTGGTGATGTCTCTCATCTCTGACTGCAATTCTGCAACCAGGCGCTGCCCACTCTCTGGTGGAGTGTCCTTGGTCCTCACAGCCCCGAAGTGGATTAGACGATCCCACGGCCCCTGTGTACTCAGCATCCCTTCCCCCCCTTCACACGGAGCAGCCATGCAGTGTGACCTGCAGGAGCTGGCACAGCATTGGCCTTCCTGGGGTATGCATGGAACCCAGAACTCCCTCCTCTCAGCCCCAACGCCACCATAACTCCTACCTGAGAGAAGACACTCAGTCCTAGTTGCCATATGGAAAGTTACGTACAGTGTCTGGGGCACTTTTTTTTTCCCAAAGAGTTTTTTGTTGAGCCAGTTCTGAGTGCAAGCGGCAGTCTGTAGTCTAGCTGCCTGGGTAATGGCTTCGGGCTGGGCTCTGAAGCCAGTCTGCCTTGGTTCTAATCCCAGTGCCACCCCCTTGGACAAGGGTCTTCCCCCCTCTGTGCCTCAATTTTCCCAACTGCAAAGATAGCACCTACTTCATAGAATCATTGTGTGGATGAGTAGATGGATCTGTGTAAAAAAGCCCCCAGAGCAGAGCTTCTGTCCGAGTCGTTTACAGGGAATGTCAGCTATTGTTATTCTGCCATGTGTTCACAGGAGTAGGGAAGCAGGATATTTGACATTAGGGCTCTCCCAGAAAAGCCCAGATGTAAATTCCTGTGCTGAATGCCAAATGAGGATTACCAATTAAAAGCCAGGCCTCAAATCCCTTTCTGAGTGGGGTGGGGTGTAAATAAATATCGGCTGAGGGAGAGGGAGGATGGTGGGGGGATGGGAGACTAGGGAGTACAGCCTGCATTTGGCCTTGAAGGAAGGCAGGAGGACAAAAGGGCCTGGCAGGGAAGGACCTGGGCACCCTGTCAGCAGAGGGAGAAGTACCAGGCTCCTTTAGAAATGGTGGATTCCAGCTGGGGCAAGAGGGTCCATGGATGGGGCTGGGACAAGGGATATTTTTTTAGCATATACTTGCAATGACTGCCCATTTACAGATGCCAGTATCTTACAACCTCTGGTCAGGGTAGATTCGCATATAAATGAGGAAAGGAGGCTCAGATTGGGACCTGACTTGCTTAGGCCCCTGTGCCTGGGAAGGATGGCGCTGAGATTTGAATCCAGGCCAGTGAATCCACATAGACATGCTCCTGCTCTCCCCAGGCTAGGAGCCTCCGATGCAGGGGGAGGGAGGGTTGAGGCATCAGAGGAACACCTGGCTGCAGGGAGAGGAAGAGCCGTCAGGAAACCCAGCCCCAGGTGTGGGAGAGACCCAGTGCTGTGGGGCAGCCCCGCGGGGAAAGAGTAGAAAGTAGGTCAGTCACGCAGGAGATGGAGCGTGAAATTAATGAGCACTCAGGAACTGGAGTAGTCACCTTCCAGCAGAGGGGAAGGAGGAATGCAATCCCTGTGGGAGAGGCGCTGGGGCCTGAGGGACTGGAGCAGGTGGGGAGGAGGGGTGGGTATCAGTGTTTTCTCTCCTTGCACCGGTGTTGGGGACACATTGTGCGGCAGGAGGGGGAAATGATGGGAGAGGATGAGGTGCAGAGACTGGCAAGAGGAGCCAGCAGATAGAAGCTCTATGAGGGCAGGACCATGTTTGCTTTCTTTATCACCAATGGATTCTTGCTGTCCAAGATAGTGTCTGGTCCAAAATGGGCACAGGTGACTGAATACATGTTTAAACATAGCTTTCTGCTGCATACATGATTGGGTGACCTGAGGAGGTCAGGCCTTTGTTCCTTATTGGTATGGGGAGCTTCAACTGAATTAGTACCATTAGCTGGGTACCTGCCATGTGCCAGTCCTGAGATGGTTGCTGGGGACATGAGGTTGTATAATATATGGCCCTTTACCTTACCAAGCTCACCATCTAATGGGAACACGGGTTAGCAATGGTTATAACACCCTGTGCCAGGTACGAAATGGATAGTGGGGTCACAGAAGAGACAGTTCTGTTGGAGGTGTGCTCAGGGTACAACTTCTTAGAGGAAATGACTCAACAGCTGGGTTTGAAGATTGAGGACAAGCTCACATTATGACTTTAGTGGGTCGTAGACACTTTATATTTATAGCCTCTTCCTTCACAAACACACACACACGCGCACACACACACACACACACACACACACACACACATTCTTTTTAAATCCTGTAATCAAAGGGTAATATGCAAATCAACCGAATGGTGGGACGACCAGTCGCTGTGATGCTTACTGACCACCAGGGGGCAGATGCTCAATGCAGGAGCTGCCCCCTGGTGATCAGTGTGTTCCCACAGAAGGAGCGCCACTCAGCCAGAAGCTGGGTTCGCGGCTGGTGAGCGTAGTGGTGGTGACTGGGGCCTCTCCTGTCTCTGGCAACCCTAAGCCCCGAGTGCTCCCAGACTGCAAAAGGGCACAGGCCAGGCTGAGGGACTGCTCTTCCCCCCACAAGCCCCCTTTGCTGAGTGCACGAATGTCTTGCACTGGACCTCTAGTGTGTGTGTGTATTTTTTAAATTGATTTCAGAGAGGAAGGGAGAGAGAGAGAGAGAGAGAGAAACATCAATGATGACAGAGAATCATCAACTGGCTGCCTCTTGCGTACCCTCTTCTGGGAACTGAGCCTGCAACCCCAGCAGGTGCCCTAACCGTGATCATAGGTTGAAGCTCAACCACTGGGCCACACGTATACATTATTACAACGAGTGATGCACACATACATAATTGAACACATATTTTACAACTTCTTTAGTATAAAGACAAATTAAGATTACATATTAAAACATTTTCTTTGACCTATAGTTTATTTATTTTTTCTTCTGACTTTAAAAGAAATGGAAACACTTTTGTGGGTTCCTAAAAGTCTTGTGGGCCAAGTCACCATGCCTGCTGTGCCTAATGGATAAGCAGGCCCATTAAGAATGGGAAGGAATTTGATTGGCTGACAGGATAGAAAAGGCACTCCTAGGTAGAGAGAACAGCGTGTGCAAAGACATAGAGAGGGGAGGTGGCAGCAGGTTCTAGCAAGGGCACATTGACCTAAGAGGTAGAACACTAGGTGTTTGAAGAGACTGGCAGGAGGCAGAATAGGCAATGACGGACGGAGGACCCAGCCTTGCAAGCCCTGTTATATTTGTCCCGGGAGTTTAGCTAAAGGAGTTAAACCTTATCAGAAGTTCTGGAGTAGGGTTCCAAGACTGCTGGCAAGAAGGGCCTATTTCTGGACCTTAATACTGGAGGATCTGCCAGGAATGGCATTAGGTGCTTGCTAAGGTCTCTCCCAGCTCCAAGGATGCCCCTACACTGGCAAGGACAAGACTGGGGGGCTGGGAGCTAAAGAAGTGAGAATCCCAGCTAGCTCCTGGTCTCTCTCCACAGTGCAAACTGGAGTTCCTTTGGGCTGGAGGGGCCTGCTTCTAGAACTGTTTCTCAAAAGAGGTTCTGTCCCCTGGATAGAGGGGATACAGGTGGGGATTATGGAAAGACTGTGTGCTTCAGTAAGACACAGCTCAGCTCAAATATATGACACTACCTATGACCTTGTGACGCAGGGCACGAAGCTTCACTTTGTGAGCCTCAGCTCCTTTGCACCTATAGGATGGAGTCCTACCTATAGGGCTGTTGTAGGATTGTGTACACAGCTAGGGCAGGACACAGGAGCCCGAGTAGGGCTCCATCAAGAGCAACAGTGAATATGCACTTGTCCACTGCTGTTCACTGAAAGCCCACCAGGTGCCAGAATGATGGTGAGCGTCAGGGTAAATCTCTCAGACACAGCCCTGCTCTCAGGGGGCTGCTTCTCCATCCCACACATCTTCTTGAACCATCCTGTTGGGGCTGGCTTTTTGAAAAACTGATGGAGAACCACCGGCTTAGGGAGGAAGGGAGGTTGACATATCAAAGCAATGTGCTGACTGCTATGCCCGTGGTAAGCATGGGTGCCTATGGCCCAGGAGACAGGAAAGGTTTCTTAGACCAAATGGTGGCAAAGCCAAGGGCATACAGCAAGTTTCCAATGGAGGTGGGATTTCAACCCAGGATTCCTGTGCCGTGTTCTCTTCCCAGACAGCTCACTGCCTCTCTCAAAGTCCATGTGTGCTCCTGGGCTCGCCTGCGAGTGGTCTTTGCTCTGAGAAGCCAGCCCACTGGCTTGAGCAGTCTGGCTTTCTCTGCCCCGGGTTGGTCTCAAGATCTTGCCATGGAGTTGGTATCCAGTAAGCTTTCACAGATGTCAAAAAAGGCTCTGCTCATCCCCTGGGATAGTTTTCAGAAAGCTGACTGGGTGGCCACTTAAGTGCTGTACTTATGCTAAGAACAATCCTTCAACCAAGTGCTTCAGTGTAAGTACTTCCAGGTCCCCTGCTCCATGGAAGCCGCTGAAATGTGGGAAGAAGAAAGCTCTGCAGCCTCCGAGCCTGGAGACTGGGTTCCCTGGCTCTGGCCCTGAGCAGCTGTGTGACCCCAGTCCAAGCCCTTCATTCTGCAGAGCCTCCGCTTTCTGATCCATTAAGTGTGCAGGCCACCCCTTTCCTGCCTCCTCATTTAATATTTTAAAGGAAAAGATTTTATGGACAGGAAAGCCTTAAACATGTTAACTATTTTCTGAGTTTCCAAGAGGCATTGGGAAGGTAAGTGTTCTTCTGTTTTTTCCCCCCATTTTTTAAAAAATTGTTTTTTGAATTGCCATCCACACCTTTAACAAATATTTATTGTATGGCAAGAACTCAGCAGGGAACGCAACGAATGGCACATAGACAATGAGCAAGAGAAATATGTTAGGTGTATAGATGGTGTGTAAGGTGGTAACAAATGCGAAAGGAGAAAAAGCAAAATCGTGCGAGGAAGAGGGGGGTGACATTTTAGATAGGGAAGACCCCTCTCTGGAAGATGACATTTGGGTAAAAATTTAAAGGTAGTAAGGTTATGCCAGTGTCATTCCAGATGGAAGGAAGAGCAAACACCACACAGGGCGTGTAGAAACAGAGAGGAGGCTGGGAGTGAGGGGATAGAGAAGGAGGAATGTGGTGAGGGAGGGGAGGGGAGGCAGTTCTCAGGTGGCCTCTTGTCCAGGGGGGTCCACCGTGGGGCTTGGGCTCTCGCTCTGGGCTGGGAGACCAGCGGCAGGTTTGGGGTGGAGTGATAGAATTGCTCTGGCTACTGCCTGGAGGACAGTCTTGCTGAGACCAACCAGGTGTCGGTGTTTCTCATACTTTGTTGCTAATCCTCCCAGGGACTCATAGGTAAAAAAGAAAAAAAAAGTTGCTACAGCTTCCCAAAGAGTTCTCTCCCAGATGGGGGATGGGGATGGCCCTGCTGAGTCCTTGACAGAGCAAGGACTTGACCCCCAGTCTGTCTATCTCCTGGTGTTGCCACCAGGCCACTCCAGGGTCGGGCTCCGTCCATCCTAAGTCCTTATTGAAACCAACACAGTAAGTTTCACGGCTATTTAAGATGATCTCTGCCCCACTGAAGAGCAGTTGTTGACGACTTACTTATCTCTTATGTTTGAACTGTCACTCCTTCTCTGCGTCGCCTTGGAATGGGGCGTGGGTGGCAGGCAGTCAAAGCTTGCGAGGATCAGGAGGCCTGAGCTCTGGTTTGGACTCTGCCTCATTGCTGCTGCTTGATCTTCTCTGTTTCCTCGTCTTAAAAAGAAAGCCCGGATCTGCCTTTTCAAAGTAGTAGTGAAGACAGATAAGGATCAGGAGCCGGCTCTGAGAGACAAGGCAAAGCCTAGGTCCATCCTTCCTCCATCTGCTGACCTGCAGGGGAGGCTGAGCGCCCCTAGGTGGCGCGGTTTTCCCAGGCCGAGGCCCCAGCAGCTGCTGCCTAAGGAGTGGGGAGATTTGGGGAAACTGGGTGGCAAAGATGATACTGGAAATCGATGAAGTGGGAGTGTGAGGTACAGTTCTGCAGCTGTTGATTCCTGCTGTTCATGCAGTGAGCGCTGTGGGAATTAGTGAGGCAGGCCTCCCAGCCATCCTGGCCATCAGGTCAAGCCGAGGGACCCAAGGTGCCATCCTTGGTGGAGGGAGGAAGGGCCAGGGGTGTAGGCAGTGCAGCACCCATTCTCTTCCAGATGAGGAAGCTGAAGGCTCAAGAGGAGGGAGCTGGCCTGGCCCTGGGAGTAAGGGACAGAGCTGCTGCCAACTGGCCTCTCCACTGATTCAGGGCTTCCTGACAGGACCCTTGATGAAAGCACACATTCCACCTCCTGGGATGGCTTCCTGTCCTCCCAGGTTTCTTCCTGGGCTGGCCCTCCTCCCCCTGCCTCTGAGGATGCTCTCAGGAGAGGCGGGAGAGCAGTCATTTACTCCTTGGTGCATAGCTGTACCTCTGGGCTGGGCGGCCGGGAGCCTTAGGTACACAGCAGCTCTGTCACTGCCTTGGGAGCACGTGCCTAGGGCACATGGCTTCTCTCTCCCTGCCTGCTGCGCCCTTATCTACAAAGTGGGGTGGGAGAAAAAAGAGAAGGTTGGGCTGGATATCGCCAAGGTCAGCTTCTAGCTCAGGCATTCAGAGTTGTACTTGAAGCTTCACTTCTGTCCATCAGGGAGCAGGTGGGGGAGGGAGGGCCTCGTCCTCTCATTTAAAAAGCACGGGGGAGTGGACTGGGCGATGTGTCATTCTGACTCTGACATCTGGCTCCGCAAGGAGGGGAGGCAGTCCCAGGAGCCAGGACCACCCCCTCTGAACTGCCGGCAATGCTGATGGCCCCCGTCCTGGGGGTGCAGAACTGCTCTCCTCGGTGGCCCCCAGAAGATGCCCAGCAGAGTAGAACCATGGCCCCCAGAAGACTGGCCTCTCTCCAAGCTGGCGCCGGAGGCATCGGGGAGACTCATCCTCCCCCTCGCAGGGCTGGAACCCATCTGCACATCCAAAGGGTGTTCCTTCCTGGGCTTGATTACTAAGCGTCTGTCTCCCTGGCCAGATGAGCCTCTCTATGACCTTGGGCTCTTTCCAAAATCAAATCTTCCTTCAAAAGAAGCAGGAGATTGGTCACCACTGAAGAAATTCAGAGAATGACAGCTGGGGAGGAAAGAGTCTGAGGGGAAGGGGAGAAAACACCCACTTATTGTCAGCCAGCTATGTGCTAGGCACTGGGCAGGCCCTTCCCGCATATTAACTCATTTAATCCCAGCAACCGCAAAGTGAGTATTATAATCCCCTGTTTTCAGATAAAGAATCCATGGGGACGTGAGGGATTTTGCTCACAGCCCCACGGCTAGTGAATGAAGGAGCTCTGACTCCACCGCCCATCCTTATCCCAGCTGAACACAGCAGGACATGGAGCAGTAACAGAGCAGCGGTTAGGAACCCTGGGTTATGGCTCCAGCTTTGCAGTTGAAGGGTATGTGACGACTAATACCTGATAGAATTTTATCTTTCAAAGTGATAACCCTGCAGTGTCTTACTTGATTCTCAGATCAGTCCATTGTACAGACGAGAAAACTGAGGCTCTCATTGGTCTACTGACTTGCCCAATTGTGGTCACACCATGGTTGGGATGGCTTTGAATCAGGTTATTTTTTTTATCCCAGAGCTTGTGGAATTCACAAATAAAGCCAATTCTTTGACAAACCTCTTCTCTTGGATTCATTTTTTTCTCTCCGTGAAAATGAGGGGTTAGGTTAGATTAATATTCAATCAGTAGTTCCCAGGCCCTTTTAGTTAAAAAGAAAAATGAGTGCCCATGTTTGAGGCCATTCAGTGTCCCCTAAAGACTTGTTTTCACAAAAGCACAATAAATAGAGTGAGCCGTTATAAAAAAAAAGAAAGAAAGAAAGAAAGAAAGGAAAGAAAATGAAACTCATAGAATTTGGCAACTTAAAATTTTGTCAAGTAAGGACAATTAAAAAAACAAATTTTTACCTTCAAAATGCTAGGAGAATATAATCTCAGTGTAGCAGGGAGGAGAAAAAAAAGTAACGGAGAACAGAATTCTCCTTAGAAATAAGCTAATGTGCATGTAGCATAGCACCTTGATGAGACATTGTAGTCATTTCTAATAGCACTCTGGGCCTGGCTGGAGTGGGCCGGAAGGGAAATGGAACTAGAATAATTCTCTGCAAAAGAACTAATTTGCAACTGGGGCTTGGAAGGATGAACAAGCTGGTGACCTGAAGAGGAGAGGCTGAGAGGAGTGGTCCAGACACAGAGCAGGGGGCTCAAATCCCAGAGATTCCCTGTGACGGTTCCCTGAGATCGAGGCAGAGAATGACCACGGGCCTATGAGGGAGATGTCTAGTGTTCTATCTCAACCAGCAGGTGTCTGCTTTCCTGTGCCAGTCATCCTGCCCAGACCCAGATCTCTGCTAAAGTGCCCCCTGCCCAGTGCAGGAGCTCACTGTGTGGAAATGGGCAGTTGATCTCTTGGTTAGAGATCAATGGAGTCTGTCAGACCTGAGTTTAGGTCTCACCCCAACACTTGAAGTTCCATGGGTTCTCTAAACTTCAGTTTCCTTCTCTGTGAAATCAATATACTATTCTGCCTTGGAGGTTGATATGAAGAATAAGTGGGGCCATGAACTTAGTACTCAAACCCTCAATGATTAGCCACTTAACTGCCTATTATTATTAACCATGACTATTCAGATAGTCACTGTTTTTTACAGGGGCAAGCTTGCAGGAGAGTTTTGTTTGTTTTGCTTTGTTTGGGGAGGGGGTAGTTTTGCTGCTCTTAGATTCAGCTGGGATCAGACAGGAGTGTCATCTGGAAGGGAAGGGAGATGGGTGGGGCATCAAACTTGACACAGCATCCCTCCAGCCCTTCCTGCTTTTCCAAGGCTGAGCGCTGTCAGTGTCTGAGAATCTGCCCCCTTGGAAATGACAGCATCTCCTTCCAGGACTGAGTCCAGAGGGCAGGACTCCCGCCAAGGACAGGCTGAGGGCTGGGAGTGGGGGATGGGGAGGAGAGGGGGGAGGAAAAGACAAAGGAGATGGGGAGTGAGCAGGAGGAGTTATGAAGAAGGCAAGGCACTTCCAGGACTGACAGTCCAGAGGTGGAGAGTGTATGACTGCATGTGTGCATGAATATGTGACCACACTTGTGCATCAGGTAACAGGTGCATGTGGTTTGCCTGTCTGGGTGTGACTGTATGATTGAGTGTCAACACATCAACATATGAGCATATCAGGGCATGACTCTGCATGTGTGTGGTTGGCTGTGTGTGTGTGTGTGTGTGTGTGTGTGTGTGTGTGTGGTCGCGCGTGCGCACTCACAAGAAGTTCATTGCACATGTGCCTCGGGTTAGTGTGGACATGCTGGGCTGGAGAGTGGGGTTGACTGTGTAACTGTGAGTGGATGGGAGGGAGCCGTGTCCTTCCCGTAAGAGAGCCTGGGCAGGGCTTGGGGTGTAAGGGAGCCCCCGATACACGGGCAGTCTAACAGGAGGAACCTTCTGCAGCTTCCTCCGGGAGTCTCTGCCTCCCCACCTCACCCCACCCCACTGACTGTGTCCCTTGCTGATCTATACCAGCACTCTTGGACCCACACTGCACCTCCTGCTGGCTGCTGGCCTCAACAGTGGAAGCGAGGAAGAAGGTGGAGGAAGGAGGGGCAGAGTGACCGGCCTCCTAGCCTCAACCCTTGGTGCTGCCAGGGAAACATCCTCCTCCTACCCCCACCCCCCAATCACCATGATTCCTGCTGTGAGGGAGAGAGAAACCCTCTGTTTCCATGGCAACGTAGCAGCCCTGCTTCTCAGCCTGAGCCCAGGCTCTTCTGAGCCATGGAAGGAGTGGGAAGAAAGGCCCTCTTTAGGCTTTTGAGCCCCTACCAAGTGCCCCACCTTTACACCCCCATCCACGTGCCCCTGCTCCTCTGCTGCTCCTGACCCCACTGGGATTCATGAGGGGTGCATGTGCCCTCTCACACACCCCGCTTCCAGGGTCTGGGGACCTATCTGGTCTGTACCAGCTCAGATCTGAGCAGCCGCTCTGGAGAGTGACAGGATGGGGCTGAACTCCAGTCTTCGCCTGTGAAATGGCATTCAGTACCTCTCAGAGTTCTTGTGAGGAGCAAATAAAATAGTGCTTGTGGAAGTGCTTTGTGAATTCAGAGTGAAGGGCCAGTGTGTGGGCCGCCAAGGAGTCTAAAGTGGCCCAGCCTCTTTGAAGGGCAGCCTTGCCCCTGACACTCCACTTCAGTTCTCCTTCCTGTAGGCACGCACGTGTGCTCAGAGAGGTCCCCAGGGGCTGCTGGGGCAGGTGCTGGAGCAGGACAAACAATCAGAAATGGCTCACTGTCCATCACCAGAGAAGTGGACTAATGAATCGTGGAGCATCCTTGGTCTTGCAGCTCTTCCAAAGGGGGGCTGTGCGTGCACAGGGCACCATCACTATTGCCAAGTCAAAAAATCAGGTCGGAGAATAGGTGTGGTTTGATCTCACCGACTAAGCATTGTTGTTAGCACTGAGAACAAGTGTAGGTGGGTAAATGCCTGGTAGGGGGCTGCCAGCTCTCAGGCCAGACTGTTGGCCGCGGTTACTCCCAGGAGGAGTGGAATTGGGGAGGGGACAGTGAAGGGGAACTCCGACTTTTTCCTCTATATCTCTCTGATCTTTTTGCCTATATAGCAAATGTAATTTAAAAAATTATGTGTCACTACTGTTGTAGTTGAGGAGAGGATACACATGGGAGACGATCAGGGAACAGGGCAAGAGAGTACAGAGGCGGTACCTCCTAGCGAAGTTTGGAGGAGAGAGGGAGAGTCGGGAGGGCTTCCAGGAGGAGGAGACAGGTGAGCAAGAGTAGAATTGGGACTTGGCGCAGAGGGAAGGGCAGCCCAGGCATAAGAGAAAGGTGGAAAGTGGAACCCTGAAGTAGAAGAAAGAGTGGGGGAATTGACTTCAGATGACTAGAGGTGATTCCCATCTCAGCCACACCCAGAAGCTACCATCCTATAGCTTCTCAGCGTCCACATTTGTAAGTGGCATAATGGTATGAGCTTGGGTGGTTGTGCAGACTGTTTGACATCAGTGTAAGGCAAACAATAAAGCATCATATAGAGGAGATTTTATTGTTGGTTTCTTTCAGGGGCAGAGAGAAGGCAGATTGAGTTGTAGTCTGGCTATTTGCCAGTTCTTGGCAAACCCTGGTCAGCTCTTGACCAGTGTGGTGTGGCCTGGTCACGGCTCACATGGAAGGTGGTAGGAAATATGGAGCCAGCATGGATTCTTAAGCAAGGGAAGGGAAGATCCAAAAAACCTTTCTTATGTCAATCACAAGCTATGTATTTTAACATATTTATCCAGTCTTCAAAGGTACTTTAGGAAGTGAATATACCTATTTTTACAAGTGGGGGAACAGAAGTACAGAGAAATTCACTCACTCATTCATTCAGCAAATACAGATTGAGTGCTTCCCGTGAACGACATGGTTCTAGTTACTGAGCAAATGCAAAGTCCCTGTCCCCATGGAGTAGGGGAGAGAGGTAGTAAAGGCAATAAATCCATGGCACAATGTCAAGTGAAATGAGTGCTGTGCATAAAACAAAGCTGAGTAAGGATCAGGAGGCAGAGAACTGAATGAAGCAATTGTGTGGCTGTTCTGAGCAGAAGCAGGGGCCTGTGCAAAGACCCTGAGGTGGGGATCTGCTTGCTGAAATCAAGGCGGAGCAAGAAGGCAGGTGTGATTGTGGTGTGGTGGGCAGGTGAAGTGAGAGTAGATGAAATCGCAGAAAAGTGAGGGATGTGAGGGTATAGATTACATGGGGTTTTAGGAGGTCAGGCAAGGACTGTGAACTTCATTCTGTATTTTTGGGGAAGCCACTGGAGGAGTTTGACTAGGAAGGTGACAGAACCTCAGACTTATGTTTTAAAAGGATCACTCTGGCCACTGATGGTGGGCAAGACTGTAAGGGGCATGAGTGGGAGCAGAGGGGTAAGTTACGGAGCAACTGTGAGTTCAGGAGAGAAGAGAGACAGTGTGGAGCACAGTGGTAGATGTGGAGGTAGCAAAGAGCAGTCAGATTTGAAATATATTTCACAAACAGAACCAACAGGGTTTGCTGTTGGCTTGGCTGTGGGCTTTGAGATAAAGAGAAAAGGATGATTCCAAGACTTTGGGCCTGAACAACTGGGTCAGTGTCATTGCCATTTACTGAGAGGAGGGAGAGGGGAGGAACAGGTTTGGGGACTTTAATTTCGAGATGCCTTGAGACCTCCAAATGGAGATGGCAGGTAGGTGGCTGGATGGATGAGAGTTCAGGGGCGGTGTCAGGACTGAGGATATAAATTGGGAAGGTGTCAGCATATAAATGTTGTTTCAAGCCGGAGGATAGAATGAAATCACGCAGAGTGCACCTGTCAAAGTGAAGGGCCCTGGTGCTTCAGTGTGGGGAGGAGCGGGAGGACTCAGGGGGTTCACCGGGCATTACCCCGGAAGAGTCCTTTGCTGCCCAAGGGGGAGCAGCGTACAGGGCAGTGGCCTCAGAAGCACTCAGGCTGGTTAAAGCACACACGTGGGGCCCACCCCAAGTGGTTCTGGAAGGAGGCCCAGGAACTGCATTTCCAACAAGTCGGTGCTGCCACCACTGCTGCTGGGGTGCAGACTGCACTTTGAGGACCCCTGGTCTAGGGTAAGAAGAAGTTGCTGTGAGAGCATAGGTTTGGAGCCAAGTACGACTGATTTCAAATCTGGGCTCTACCACTAAATGGCTGTGGGATCAGGGGCCAGGCAGTGTCTGTCCCCGAGCCACAGTGTTCTAATCTGTGAAATGGGCACAGTGACACCTATTACTCAGGGTTATTGTGAGGGCCAAGCAAATCAGCTTATGTTCAGCTTCTAGCATAGGAACCGGACAAGCTGAGGCTCAGGAAATGTTATTGCTACACCCGGGAAGCGTTGGGATGGGCAGGCCGAAGGCTCCCGCTCAGATGGCCCTAGGTCATGGGTAGGGAACCGTTTTTTTTTTCTGCCAAGGGCCATTTGGAGATTTATAACATCATTCGCGGGCCATACAAAATTACCCACTTAAAAATTAGCCTGCTGTATTTGGTCAAACATTTAATTAACTCACCCCTAATGCCTTGGCAGGGCCAGACCCAATGATTTCATGAGCCGTATACAGCCCACTGGCTAGACATTCCCCACCCCTGTCCTAGGTGGTCAGCGGGAACCAGTGGCGAGGCAGCCTAGGGAGAGAGACTTCTCTATTTGATGCGTTGACAGTCCTGAGGCCTGGGTCCCGGGGACGAGAGGCAGTGCATAGCCAGGCCACCTCATCTTTGGACTCTTGTCCTCCAAGAATGACTCTGCCAACTACCTTTTCTCTGCCTCCATGAAGGGCCCTTCGTGCCCTGGTTCTGGGAGAGCTCCTCTCGTCCCTTCATGTCCTCCTGTCTCCAGTGACCAGTGACTGCTTCTCTTCACCCCCACCCCCTCCCTGGACCTTGTCATTCAGCAGACCCTTAAAGGGAATGTGGCCTGACTGACAGAGCCTGGCCTGGAGTCAGGTCTATGAGGGCAGGGCAGTTGGGGGTAGGGGGATGGGCACAGGGGCAAGCGGTCATCTCCACGGCCCAGCCCCAGTGAAACAGGGATATAGAAGCCACTGGACTAGCACAGAAGAGCGTGAGAAAGTGGCGGTTCCAATAGGGATGCGATACATGTTCACCACTTGTCCGCCTCCTCTCCTCTCTCCCCCCACCCCAGGAGCTGTAGAGCCAGCCCAGCCTGGATGTGCTGAGAGGAGGCTGCCTCCCCTCACCCCCCGTTGCTATTTAATGCCGTTAACAATGGATTCATTAACTGGGATTAATCTCATATACCAGCTCTCTATCCCCTTGGCTATTAATCACTCACTTCATTAACAGGACAGCATTAGCCAACCTGGGAGTGAGACATGGTGCTCATACCAAGTACCTGTGTCTGTACCTTTTCATCTTTCCTCCTCTCTGATGCATGTTCATGAGCCTTTTCTGCTCCGGCCAGATTTCCGTCTCAGTCAAGCAGAGCGTAGGTGTATCTCTCTCCAGGTTTCCCACTGTGGCTTGTCTCTGTTCTCCCTCACACCAACCCCCACCGCCCCTTGAAATAGACACACACACACACACACACACACACACACACACACCATACCTTCTAAGTGTCCCTTTCTCTCTTTTGCCTCTCAATCCAGGGCCTCACGCATAGTAGGTTCTCATTATAGGTTGGCTGAACGAAGTGCAGAGAGATACAAATAAGGAGACACCAATTCCAGCAGGCTCATTTAAAAAAAAAAATTGCCTCTCCTTACAAAGATAATATATGTTCACTGCACAAAATCCAAACAACACAAGAAAGGAAGAAAGGAGAAAATAAAAATTCCCTGAAATCTCTGCCATCTCAAGATAATAACCTTTAGCATTTTGGTGAGCATCCTCTCAGATCTTGAATGATATATGTATAATTTTACCTAAATGGGATCATACTCTGCATGCTGTTTTGCAACCTGTTCCTCCATTCAACAATATGTTGTTGCAATCTTTCTGTATCAGTGAATTAGAAATATACCTCATACTTTTTTAATGGTTGCATAGCATTCTGTTTTTTATGGAAGTAACATAATTTAGTCAATGGATCTCCTACTGATGAGCATTTATATTGTTCACATTTTTCCTCTGATATATTAGACACGGAGAGCCACATCCTTGTATACACATCTCTGTGCACTTGCTTAATTAACTCCTTAAGATGGATTCCCAAGAGTGAAATTTCTAGGACAAAGGGTTTGCACAATTAGCATTTTGGGATAATTTAGCATAGAGGAGCTAGATGCCTGGGATTCAATACCAATCTTGCTGTTCCCTAGCAAAGGGACCTTGGGCAACTTACTTAACCTCTCTGGGCTTCAGTTTTCTCATCTGTAAAATAGGGATAGTGATAAGACTTACTTTGAGAGATTACTGTTCGGATTAAAGAAATTATTACACATAAAGGATGCCTGGTGTGTAGTGAGGGCTGCGTGTCATCGCTTACAGCTGTGGGTATATTGGCCCACTGGCCTCCAAGGACACTCAACCTATTCTCATCTCTCCCACCAGCAGTGTGGGAGGGAGTCACTTTCCTTACCTCCTTGCCAATGATAGACACCCTTGTCAAAAAATATTTTAGGTTTTTATTTCTAATTTTTTTTAAATTATGTTTTTATTGATTTTAGAGAGAGAAGAAGGGAGGGGGGAGAGAGAGAGAGAAACATCAATCAGCTGCCTCTTGCATTCCCCCTACTGGGAATCTAGCCTGCAACCTGGGCATGTTGTGCCCTGATCAGGATCTAACAGATGACCTCTTGGTGTATGGAACAATGCTCAACCAACTGAGCTACACTGGCCAGGGCATTCCCAATTTTTTATTGTGCTAACATACCTATAACAATATGATTTACCATCCTAACCTTTTTTAAGTTGACAGTCCTGTGGCATTAAGTACATTCACATTGCTGTGGCCCTCACCGTCATATATCTCCAGAATTCTTGTCATCTTGTAAAATTGAAGTTTTGTCTTCATCAAACAATAATACAGCATTTCCTCATGCCCTCAGGCCCTGCAACCACCATTCCACTTTCTGTCTATGACTTTGACTACTCAAGTACCACCTCATCGAAGTGAAATCTTACACTATTTGTCTTTTTTGTGACTCGTTTATTTCACTGAGCACATCTCCTTAAGATTCATCTATGTTGTAGCATATATCAGAATTTATTTCTTTTTTAAGGGTAAATAATATTCCACTTTATGTATATGCTATATTTTGCTTATCCATATATCTATTGATGGATATGTAAGTTGCTTTCATGTTTTAGCTATTGTAAATAATGCTATGAATATGGGTATATATTATCTCTTCAAGACCATGCTTTCAATTCTTTTTGTTATTTATACCAAATGTGTAATTGCTGAAGCATATGGTAATTCTACTTTTAATTGTTTGAGGAATCACCATACTTTTTTCCATAGTGGCTGTACCATTTTATATTACCACCAACAATGCACAAGGGTTCCAGTATCCACATCCTCACCAACACTTGTTACTTTCTGTTTTTTTTGATAGTAGCCATCTTAAAAGGTGTGAAGTGGTATCTCATTATAGTTTTTTTAAAGGTAATTCATTTATTTATTATTTTTTAAAATATATTTATTACTTTCAGAGACAAAGAGAGAGAGAGATAAACAGAAACACCAAAGATGAGAGAGAATCACTGATTAGCTGCCTCCTGCATGACCCCTACTGGGGATCAAGCCCACAAACTGAGCACGTGCCCTTGACCAGAATGGAACCTGGGACCCTTCAGTCCACAGGCTCATGCTCTAAACACTGAGCCAAATTGGCTAGGGCTCATTATAGTTTTGATTTTCATTTCTTTAATAACTAATGTATGAAATTCATGCGTGGATATGGTCGGTCCTTAGGCCTGTTCTGCGATCAAGGCCATCTTCCCCAGCTGCCTACAGCTGGCCCTGATTCTCACTGCCACCCATCCCTGGTTCCCCATTTGCCATTGGGTGATCAGTGGCTGACAGCAGGGGGAAGGGACCGAGAGGTTGGATGTTCCTGCCTACTTGCTGGCCCTGCCCCTGCTGCAGGTGGCCATCAGGCAATCAGAGTCTGCCGGCTGGGGAAAGGGACTAAGAAGTAGTCCGTGCACCTCATACTGACCGGTCCAACCATTGTTCTAGTTGTTCTGCCATTAGGGTTAATTTGCATATTATCTTTTTATTATATAGGAGGATAGAGGTCTGATGCATGAGTGGGGGCCCCAGATCAGGGTGGGGGTCCTTGTTGGGGAAGTGGGGCTGGCTGGGGCGAGGAGCCAATGGATTTTCAGGCCAGCCATGCCCCGATTGGAGTGGGGGTCCCTGCTAGGGGCAGGGCAGGCCTGGGCCAGGGGCTATGGAGAGTTTGTAGGCCGGCCACACCCCCAGCTTTGTCAGGAAGGACAGACATCCAGAATGACATCCGAAAGATGTCTGCTCTATCTGGTCTAATTAGCATATTACCCTTTTATTAGTATAGATTAGGATGTTGGTCATGTTTTCATGTGTTTATTGGCTATTTGTGTATTTTTCTTGGAGAAATGTCTATTCAAATCCTTTGCCCATTTTTAATTGGTTTGTTTATTTTTTGTTGTGTGTATTATTTCTCTATATATTCTGGATATTAATCCCTTATCCCATATATCATTTGCAAATGTTTTGTCCCATTCTATAGGTTTTTTTTTCACCCTTGATGCACAAAATTTTTAAATTGTCACTAAGTCCAATGTATTTATTTTTTGCCTGTGCCTTTATTGTTAGGATCCCAAAAATCATCACTAAGTCCAATGTCATGAAGTTTTGCCCTATGTTTTTTTTCTAAGAGTTTTATAGTTTTAGGTCTTATATTTAGGTATTTAATTCATTTGAGTTAATTTTTGTATATGGTATTAGGTTAGCATCCAACTTCATTCTTTTGCATGTGGATATTTAGTTATACAGCACCATTTCTTGAAAAGACTATCCCTTCCCACATTGAATGGTCTTGGTACACTTGTCAAATACCATTTGACCATATATGCAAGGGTTTATTTCTGGGCTTTCCATCCTATTCTATTGATCTATATGTTTGTGTATTGTTTTGTGTAGTACTGATCTCTTGACAATATTAAGTCTTCCAATCCATGAACACAGTGTGGGAGAGAGCTCCTTTCCTTACATCATTGGCAGTGATATATACCCTTGTCAGTTTTTGAAAAACCTTTTGCCCCCTGATAGGTGACAATTGATTTCTCATTTGCATTTCTTTGATCAGCATATTTAGTTCTTAATGGGCATTCATATTTCATTTGTGCATTGTCTCATCATGTTGTTTGCCCAGTTCTCTATTGGAATATTTATCTTTTTGGATATTTGTGGGAGTTCTTTTATAGATTAGAGCTAATATTCCTAATGTTTTTCTACCTCATCCTGACTTTCAATCTTATTTATTTTTTGTCCTTCATAAGTACTTGATTTTTATGTGGTAAAGTCTACAAGGCCTTTTCTTCATAACTTTTGTATTTCATGTCATGCTTAGAGAGGCTACTTATCCTTAAGATAATACAAATATTCACTCTGTTTTAGTACTTGTATGATTTCACTTTTTAACATTTATATTTTTATGCCTTTGAATTTATTTTTGTATAAAGAGTCGAGTGTGATTTCAGCTTTGTTGTTTTCCAAATGGTTGGTCAGTTATCACAATAACATTTGCTTATTCGATCTTTTCCCCAGTGAGGACCAGAGAGGGAAGAAAGGTAAATAAGTAACGTTCTGAGACAGAAAAGGATGCCAACAGGTTAAAAGAGCAGTTCTTGACAGGATTCCCCAGAATCTGCTAGCAGGATGTGAGAAGGACTGAGCCCAACCCCGCATTGCAATCAGAGGGACAGCCTTGTGCTCAGTTCTCAGCAGATGAAGAGGAAAACTGTCCTCCTTGTTTTGGAGTCAATAGCAAGCTGTCTTGTAACTTTGGATCTTTGTCAGATCCTCCTGTTGCCTTATCTCCTCCATTCACCCAGATCCTCCATGCTGTCACACTAGTATGTAAGTAATTCATCCTGTCTATTCATCCACACTGCCACTGCCCTAGCAGTGAGCATCAGCTCCTGGGATGGCTTAGGAACTGCCCATCCTCAGGAAGGCAGCCCCAGAGCTGTGGCAGACTGAGTGTGGGTTTGGAGGTGGAGGAAAGGGAAGGCAAAGTGATGGAAGCAGCAGCTTCTAGCAGCCCCAGGGTCAGGCTGCTGGGATCCTCTTTGCCAATTTGTTTAAGGCAGATGGGTTTGACTGTGGTCTGGGCATAGAGAAGAGTTTGTCCTGGAGTCCCTGGCCAATTGCTCAGCACAGGGCATTCTGGAAGATGGAAACATCTTGTGATTCTCTTTCCTGGGGGACAGAGCCTTATGGGACCTCAGTCCCTACTTCCATCCTCAGCTGTGGACACAGCTTGGCTCTGGGGCCAGAAAGACAGGCAAAGGCAGGCCTGGAGTTTAAGTTGGGCAAAATGCCAGGGTGGACAGCCATCCTGTGGGCATTGAGGTTGAATTATGGCACCAAGACCCATGAAGCAGGCACAACTCACAAGGCTGTCAAGCACAGAGGAAAGGCACTGCCTGCCCTCCTCCCCCAGCAGGATTGATGGGTTCAAGGCCCAGGTCTGGGTTCAAGAAGATTGGACTTTACAATGTTCCATTTTCCCAGAATGCTCCTGGTGAAAACCTTGTCACATAGGGCTGTGCATATGTGAATGTGTTCATGCATTTATCATACACATGATTTGATGTGTCCAACTTTATTTTTGTGGGACTGATCATGCCTCTGAATTTGACATGAGTTTTGTAGGAAAGAGTGGGAGTTTTGCATCATGTGACTGAGAGTGCTGCTCACAACGGCGAAGATCTTGGGCAGCTATGGAGTCTCTGAGTTTTTTGTGTGCCTATTACATTGTGTGTGTGTCTGTTGGAATGAGTCAGGGGTATTGAGCCAGTGTGCCTGGGCGGTTGATTTGGCTACAAACCAAGAATGGGGCAATGGAGGGAAGGCAGGTTGGAAGGACACTTTGGGGTGAGATGAGGCTGTGTTCTTGACAGAACATCAAGGGGAGACATCGAGGGAAGCAGGATGGGGGTCCTGAGGATAATAAAGGGCAGGAAGACCTTGGCTCAGGTTGCCATCCGAAGGTGTTCAGGTGGCAATGCACTGGAGGACATGACCTTTGGCTGTAATGAGGTGAACACACACATACCCACCTATCTCTGAAGGCTGAAAGGATGCATGCTGTGTTAGTCCCAGCTGGACATAGTTCAATAGGAATTTCCAAGAGTTGTTGGAATGGCATAAAATGAGCCCGTTGGTGAGAGAGAACTTTCTGGCAGAGGTAAATATTCAGTGGAATCACAAGGAAAAGAGATTGCAGAGGGAAGAGGAGAATGTTCTGGTTTTAGCAATGGGGAACAGGGACAGATTGATTCTGTAAGACTTGGGGCTGGGACAGCAAACCATTTTGGTGACAATGAGCTTTTAGCAGGCAGAGGCTGTTGTTTATTCATCATGGCATTTCTAGCACCTAGTGCAGAAGTAGGCGTTCTGTATGTTGAGTTGATTTGGAGTCAAAGTCTGAACCACTCTAACTAGGGAATTAGTAGTTTACTGAAGGGGAACTTTGAAATCTATGCTAGACCTTGGGTAATGACCGACAGGAGGAGGTATGTAAAGGGGCACCCAGCCTTGCCCACCTCCTTCAACCAACTCCTTCAGCCTGGCCGACCTCTCTCCATAACTTACACTGTTGTTGTTTTTTAAAATCCAAACAGACCTCTTCACAGCCACTTCCTCCATGACCTGCCTTCTAAGTTCTTGGTCCTAAATCACCATCTTGCATTTGCTTTCCTCATTGCCTCCTGATCTTCCCAAGCTCTGACTTTGACTTGGTTTCCTGCTTACAGCCTTGCCATGTCCAACACGTGAAGAAACTTCTGTCTGATTTCTTACTGAATAAGTCAGAGGGCCAGACAAAGGGCAGCTCAGCTAGAGAACAGTCAGGACTTGGGCAGAGCCTTTTTATCCTCAGTTATAATGGCATGGATGCAATGCAAAAAGATACAAGTTATGTTGAGGGAACTAAGGTCTCTAAGGCATAGTGAAAGGTCTAAAGCTATATTGATGGGGGCTAAAGGGAACGAGGGCTATGGTGCAGATTGCCAACAAGGTGAATGTCTAGTAGGTAAAAGGAGTGCTATGATAGGGTGTCTCAAAAGCTGAGGTCAGATATGGGCATATGAACAGGCATATGAATAGGGGTCAGCCTCAGAGGCTCAGGACATGAGCAGGGATGCCTGGGACCAGAAGTATATCAGGCTCTTGGATATTAGTGAGAGAACACCTCAAACCCAGCAACCTTAAATGGTGAGAAAATGCACGATCTCATATAACAGAAACTCCCTCTGGAGAAGAAGGAGCGCTATACAGTCACTCAACGGTGTCATCAAAGGCACAGGTTCACTTTCAGTGTTTTGTTGCTACTCTGTGTTCATTTTGTCCTCATGATCACAAAAGGGCTGTCTGAGATCCAGGCATCCCATCTAGACATAGACAACACAATGCCCTGTGAAGAAAAGACACTCTCCTATTGGGTGTCTCTGAATGAGAGGCCTTTCCCAGAAGTCTCCCATCAGGCTTTTCCTTGCATGCCGGTTTCTAAACCTATCACTGGCAGGAGAGCAGAATTGTCAACACTCACTCATGCCAGTCAGAATTCTTTCCTGAGACTGGGACCAGCTGCTCTGAAGCACAGGCCCCACATAGGAAGGGAAATTTCTGAGCCCAGCTAGATTTCTGTTAAGAACAATGGTTGGTTGGATGTTGGATAGGCAATTCATTATCTCTGTTCCTCCAGGCTTCCACCAGTGCCAGAGGATAATGTGTACAAGACAGAGTTATAGCAAAGTTGATGAGGTAAGAGTTCCACACTAGGAGACCAGATCCAGGAACCAGTTATTTGAGATTTGATCTTGTGTCCAAGTGGAATCAGCAGACAGGTCAAACTACTGATAAAAACTCCTCATCACCATCTCTGCACTATATTCACTTCACAATCAAATCCTTCATGAGGCCTGTAAAGCTCTACATTATCTAGTTTTTTCCTGTCTTACCTTCTCTACTTGCATGTGTACCTTTCTGCCTCAGGGCCTTTACACATGCTTCTCTCCCTCAACTCTCTCCCTTTCATTCCACTACATTCTTCAACTCACCCTTAGATTAGGTCACTCTCCCTTTAGTATATTTCCATCATTCTCTACAAATGTCTTTGTGCCTTAGGGAACTCGTTTATATACACTGCTAGATTGTAGTCTACTGTGGTCAAAGAAGGTGTCTATCTTATTGTACACAATGCTGTCCTCCCTCATACAATGCTTGACACAAAGCGAGCATTTGATAATTAGTTGTGAAATGTATGAATGAATGAATCCTTACAACTAGGAACAGTCATGGTGGCAGATTGATGAAAAGCCTTGTTTACTGGAAGCCCCTGAGGGTTTCTGAGCATAGAAATGGCATGCTCAGAAGTGAGGATTAAGGGAAGTTAGGACACCAGGGGGCACAGGCATGGTAAGGAGGTCAGCCAGGACCCTGTGCTCATCATCCAGGCACAAGGTTCCAGCCCCAGAGCCAGTGTCTGGTGAACTGGTATAGAGATAAGGTGGGTTGGGTGGGTGAGTGTTGGGGGCAACACCTCTGAGTGGTGGTGGCAGAGCCCTGGTGCAAAATAAGGATGGCAATTTCATCTACCTTACAGGATTGTTAGGAAGAGTAAATGAGGCAAAGACATAGTCTAGTGTCAGTAGGTGCTTAGTCAATAATTAGGCCTTGACTTTGTCTTTACCAACTTTTCATCTTAAATGATTTATTGCTTCCAGCCCCCACCCGAAGGCACTTCTGAGAGAATTGGTCCTAATTCTCTATCCCACTTAACCTTCCTGACCTTCTGTTTCTTCTTCCAGTTAAATGGGAGTCATAATACTCCCCCACACCTAGCTGGCCTGAGGGTCAAATAAGATAACACATTTCAGGGTGCTTTAGAAACTGTAAAGGACTGAGAACATGTAAGGCATTACTGTTCTTATTATTTTCTCAGAGCTGGGCTCATTCCTGGGCCTGGCATCTGCTTTGACTTTCTCAGTTCCTGTTTCTTGCTCAGTCTCCGTTTCTTGTAGCCACCCACGATTCTGGCACTGACAGTGTAAGGATAGAAGATGACATCCAGGGAGTTTTAATGTAGAAAGAAAAAAGAAGGAAGGTGATAGCATCCAAAGTCGTCTCTCTTGTTCCCTGACTCAGATCCCGCCATCTTTCCAAGTCAGCCAGACCCCAAGACTGGTCATTATCTATGTTCTAATTAGCTATTGCTACATAACACACCACTTTAATACTTAGTGTCTTAAAACAGCAATTTATTATTATCTTCATGATTTTGAGGGTTGACTTCAACGGGTAGTTCTAACTGTGGACTCTGGTAGGGCTGTAGTCAGAGACAGATGGGGCTGGAGTCATTCGAAGGCTTGACTAGATGGGATATCAAGAGGCTCCTTCACTCAGATGTCTGGTGTCTGGGTTGGGGAGGCTGTTCAGACATTTATTTCTCTGTCTCCACACTACCTCTGTCCATGGCCTCCTTGGGCTTTTCATAGCATAGTGGTCTTGACATTGTTAGACTTTTTACATGGCAATTGGTTTCTCCCAGAGAGTGTGCTCTAAAGCGGGAGCTTTATGGCTTTTTCTGACCTAACTGCAGGAGTCATGAGGCATCACTTTTGTTGTATTTTATTGGTTACAGGGCTGACCAGATTCGGCATGGGAGGGGAATACACAAGGGCCTGGATACAGGAAGGTGTGGCTAGCTGGGAAGTCATGTTTGGAGACTAGCTATCAAGAGTTTAGCTGGTTTGGAACACTGTTCTGGGGAGCCCTTTGAAAGGTCAGGGCTTGGGAGGAGGGACAATAGGGACCATAGTAGAAGAAACTGAGCAGCTAGGACTCCTGGCTTCAGCTTTAGTATTTAATATTTATTTAATATTTTGGACTTTTGCAAAAAATTTAATGTAAATAAAAAGTTCTGAGGCTCATTTTGCCAAAGAAGAGATACAGATGGTAGTTAAACATATGCAAGTATGCTCAACAATATTAATCATTAGGGAAATGCACATCAAAACCACCATGAAATATTACCCTACAACTTTTAGAATGATTGAAGTAATAATAATAATTTTTAAAAAACCTGACAATATCAAAGTCCTGGCAAGAATGAGACCAATTGGAATTCATGCACATCACCAGTGGGAATACAAAATGATACAGACACTTTAGAAAAACAGTTTGGCAGTTTCTATGCAGTTAAGACATTGCTCTGAATCCAGCAATTCCACTCTCAGGTATTTTCCCTGGAGAAATGAAAAGATTATCCACACACAAAGACCAGTGAATGAATGTTCCCAGTAGTTTTCTTCATAATAGCCCAAAACAGAAAACAAAAATTCCCAAAACCCCAATGCTCATCAAAGAATAATTGAATAAGTTGTGGTACATCCATACAGTGGACTACATCTCAGTAATAAGACTGAACTACTGATATACACAATCTCATGGATAAAAGAAACCAGCCGGAAAAGTTATGTACTTTATGATCCCATTGTGATAATGTGGGAAGGGCAAAACTATAGTGACAGAAAGCAGATCGGTGGTTGCCAGGGACTGGCCATTGGGAAAAGGGGTTGAGTCTAAATGGGCATCAGGGGACCTTGTGGAGTGATGGAAGTGTTCTATGACTTGATTGTGGTAGTGGTTACTCGACTGTATGTGTTTGTCAAAACTCATCAAACTGTACACCTAAAAAGGGTGAATTTTCCTGAACATAAATCATGCAGTTCTGAGGCTAACATTTTAAAAATGCAGACACTCCTCTTTCTCCCGCCTGTCTCCTCATGTCTAATCAGTCACCAAACCTTTCCCCTGAGATGCTTCTGATTTCCAGTTACCTATGCTCTACACCCCAGTCATATCCCCCAACTTCTTGCCTCTTCATGGACACTCATTTCTCTTCTCCTGTTCTGAATAATTCTCATTTATCCTTCTGGCTCCCAGCTAAATCTCTTTCCCAAGGAGGCTAAAGTTAAAAAGACCTGGACAGTGCCAGGTGTTGACTAGGATGTGGAACAACTGCATTGCCCAGATGGTGGGAGTGTACAATGATACAACCACTTTGGAGAACTACTTGACAATATCTGCTAAAGCTGAACATACACTTACCCTATGATCCAGCAATGTCACACCTATTGTATAAACCAAACAGAAATGCATATGCGTGTGCACCAAAAAACATGCTCAATTATGGTCAGAGTAACATTAGATATTCCAGCATAAAGAGTAAACAATCCAAACGCCCATTCATCGAGGACAGAATGGATATGGGGATTGTGGAATGGACATACAGGGCCTGTTTTATAGCAATGGAAACAAATGGACTGTTGCTATATTCAACAGCTCACAAACAATGTTGAGTGAAAATCATAGTGTATGACTGAAATAGCAAAATTAATTTATAGTTAGAATAGTGTTTACCTTGAGGAGAAAGGAGCAGGTGATGACTGGGCATGAGGGGCTTTCTGGGATGCTGGCAACATCTTTTTTTCTGATCTAGGTAATAATTATGTGGATAAGTGAAACTGGGAAAACCTACTGAATTTGATGCTCATGACTCGTACACTCTTTTCTATGTGTTACACTTTAATAGAAAGTTATTATAGATGTACTGGTATGTGCGTGTGTGTATCTATATGTATGTAGACAAATATATATAAATATATGTATTTGCAGTCTTCTCTTGAGCTCACTTTCATTTCCAGCTATTACACTATTTCTGTCCTTCAATTGTGGGGGGAAAGGATCATTAAGAAAAAATAAAAGCTGAAACCGGTTTGGCTCAGTGGATAGAGTATCGGCCTGCGGACTGAGGGGTCCCGGGTTCGATTCCAGTCAAGGGCATGTATCTTGGTTGCGGGCACATCCTCAGTAGGGGCTGTGCAAGAGGCAGCTGATCGATGTCTCTCTCTCATCGGTGTTTCTAATTCTCTGTCCCTCTCCCTTCCTCTCTGTAAAAAATCAATAAAATATATTTAAAAAAAAGAAAAAATTAAAAGATGAAAAGCACTAAATTAGGAATAAAAGGAGACATTTATTTATATGAAAAAAGAAATCATAGCAAATCAAAAAAATTTTAAAAGGAAGGTAAATGCCAGAAACATCTGACATAATTCACTAACAATATTTTCTATTAATTAATTGTCTGGCATACCTTTATATTACTTTTCCATATATATATCTATATATCTATATATCTATATACCTATATATCTATATATCTATATCTATATATCTCTATATCTATATCTATATCTATATCTATTGGCTTCATGTTCTTTGTTAAAACTGTTCATATGACAAGATATTTTTCATGGAAAGAATGAATACAAAAGTCTTTTCTATTCTGATTGATTAAATTTTGTTTTTTATTTTATTATTATTAACAGTTTTTAAAAGCTTCTACTTTCATAAGTTGTTTTTGGTGAATTTTTAGAATTGTCAAATCTCAGAAAACTCTATCAAGTGTCTTTTATATCTGAACTAAGATTTCTGGGTCTTTCAAATTCTCTTGGTCATTGACTAATATTTAAAATTTCTGTGAGCTGACAATACTCAAAGCTCTCAGGACAGCATCCTGAGTAAGTCAACACTGTGGGTTGTAGGCAAATTCCTAGAAGTTGTTCTTGCTCCAAGACAGCTGGCAATAACTTCCAGTAACATGGAATAAACTGTGGACCACACAAATATAACCCAAGTACTCAAACTACAGATCTCTCCAACTCAGTTTTCCCTGAATGCCGGTGGCCATTCCAGTGCTGAGAATTGATATGGTAGAAGAATCAAGAAAGAGATCAAGTGGTCTTAACCAATTGTGGTTATGATATCTTATTTTTGACGTTTTTGCAACACATATGACCACATGAATGCATTGCTGGGGTCTGGGAAGGGCCCATGCAAGTATAGAGTTCTGAGGTTTGAGCTGCATGCTGGAGGGACAGAAATAGCAAGCCTTCCCTCTTGCTTTTCCTTCCATCTGTATCTGAAATTCAGTTCTCCCTGATGCATACTTGTCTTATACCTTCTCTTCCTTCAGGTCTTTGTTTACATATTACCTTCTGTATTAGCTTCCTACTAATACAGAAAGTAACAAATGATTACAGATTATTGGCTTCAAACCACAGCTTTATTATCTTACTTCTAGAGGCCCAGCATGTGAAATCATGTGAGACTCAGACACTTGCCTTCTCTCCTCACCCCCCAACCCCTCTACCTCTCACCCCAGTGCCGGGGGTGGGGGAGTGGGGGGAGGACCCAGACTCCTTGCGCAAGTAGTTGGCTGCCACTTGTCTCAGCTGGCTGCCCCGCCCTGCCCATCCTCCACAAGCAGCTCACAGGAGGGGGTGGGATGGGGGAGGGACTGAGAGGTGCTCCATGCACCTCCTGGTGACGGATCATTAGGTTGTTCTGGCGTTCCAGCGTTCCGGCCACTGGCCTTTTATAATATAGATTCTGGAGGTCAGAAGTCTGAAATGGGTGGGTGTGGTTGTATTCTTTCTGGAGGCTCTGGGGGAGAACCCATCTTCTTGCATTTTCCAGTTTCTAGATGCCACCCACATTCCCTCCCTTATGGCTACATCACTCACTTGCATCTTCTCTGACTCAATCTCCTGCCTCTTTCTTTTCCATTATGTGGACCCTTGTCACTACCTGGATAGCCCAGAATAATTTCCTCTCTCAAGATCCTTAACTTATCATACCAGCAATGTCCCCTTTGTCATGTAATTTAACATATTCACTGGTTCTGGGGTTAAGACATGGATATCCTTAGGAGAAAGCGGCATTAGTCTGCGTATTGCATCTTCCTGGTAAGACTCTTTCCAATCATCCTTTTAAATGTTGGTCAGAGTGAGTATCTTGTCTTGTACCTGCCCGAGAAGGAATGTTACCTATGGTCCACAGGTGTATATGATGTTTGCTGCAATTAGAAGCATGTATCAGTCTGGACTCTATCACAGAAACAGAGCTACTGGGAGATGTATATTACAATTTATAGTAGGCTGGAACTCTCAGCCATGAGCTGAAGCTGCAGCCCAACGGTGAAATACCTTTTTTCTGGAAAGTCTCAGTTCTGCTTTTAAAGCTTTTCAATTGATCGAATCAAGTTCACCAAGATTATCTATGATAATCTCCCTTAACTAACCTCACATGATTATGGACTATCCTATATAATAAAGAGGAATATGCTAATTGACAATCATTTTATCACAAAACTTGCTGCACCCACAGCTGAAGCCAAGTTCCATAGGGAGCCTTAATAAGCAATCAGCAGGGACCTGAGGCTATGCTCTCCCCCATCCTGGCAGGGCTTGACAGGGGACCTGAGGCCATCCCTTCTACCCAGCGGGGCTTGACAAGGGAACTCAAGGTGCACTTCCCCGTCCTAGTGCTGAGCTAAGGGACCTCAGGCTACTCCCCCCGCCCCAGTGCCAGGCTGGGGGACTTCAGGCCATGCCATCCACCAGGTGGGGCTTGACAGGGAACTTCAGGCCACACTCTCCACCCCAGTGCCAGGCCAGAGAACTTGAGGCTGCATCCCTATGCCTGGCTGGGCTTGACAGGGCACCTCAGGCCATGCCCCCCACCCAGCAGGGCTTGACCTCAAGGTGCACTCCCAGTGCCGGGATGGGGGAACTCAGGCCATGCCCCCCAACCCAGCACCAGGCTGGGGGACCTCAGACCGCAACCTCTGCTCAGCAGGGCTTGACGAGGGATCTAGGCTGTGCCCCCAACCCCAGCACCAGGCCAGGAGACCTGAGGCTGCGCCCCCCTGCCTGGCTGGGCATGACAGGGGACCTCAGGCTATGCCTCCCACCTTGGCACCAGGCCGGGGAATTCAGGTCATGCCCCCCACCTAGTGGAGCTTGATGGGGACCTCAGGCCTTGCCCCTGCATTGTGGCAGGCCAGGGGACCTGAGGCCCCCCACCCAATAGGGCTTGACAGGGGACCTCAAAGTGCACTCCCAGTGCTGGGTTGGGGAAACTCAGGCCATGCCCCCCTCCCAGCAAGGCTTGACGGGGGACATGAGGCTGCACTCCACTGCCAGTGGGACTTGACGGGAGACCTGAAGCTGTGCCCCCCTTCCAGTACCAGGCTGGGGGATCTCAGGCCATGTCCCCCACCTGGTGGGGCTTGACGGGGGACCTCAAGGCATGCTCTCACCCCGGTCTGGGCTGGGAAGCCTCAGGCCATGCCCCCCATCCTGGCGCCAGGCCAGGGGATCTGAAGCTATGTCCCCTGCCCAGTGGGGCTTGACAAGGGTGGGACTGGCCAGGTCTGGATCTAGCCCAAAGGGGGCAGGGCCAACTAGGTCTTGGTCTCACATGATTTTGAGGTGCATGTGGGTGGGCAGGGACTTGACTCTGGGTCTTGTTGGGCACCCCAGACTCTAATAGGTTTTCATATACAATTTACTAATTTTCTTTCATCTCTGACACTTCTATTATAGAGAAAGGGCAAATAGCAATATTAAATTATTTCCTCTAATTAATTCCCTTTTAATGTGCATGAATTTCATGCACAGGGCCACTAGTATAATTATATTACAAACTACCTTCCCAGTAACACCTAGATTAGTGTTTGATTGAATAACTGGGGTCATAACCTAGCCAAGTAGATGCATAAAACTGACCATTGCAGAATCCTTTATCTGGTTAAGAAAGCTTATTACAGATCTTTATCATCTTATAGAGACAGTCATTTAGTTTTCTTTCTTTAATGTACCATTATAGTGAATTAAAAAACAGTTTAGTTTGTAATGTTAAAGTCTATGCTTGATTCTTGGGATAAAACGTCTTTGGTCATGATTTATTGGTCTTATAATATATAGCTAGATTGAATTTGCTACCGTTTTATTTATGCACTGTTCTAGTAGGTAATTATGATTGGGCTATACTACTTTCTGGTGTGTGATAGCTTCATTCAGCTTTGATATGTCAGGGTTAATGGCTTCAGTTGAAAATGACAGAAGATTCAACCTTAGTGAGCTGAAGGGTCAGAAGGAGGGCATACTTCAAGGCATGGCTGCATTCAGGGCTCAATGATGTAATCAATGTAAATTTTCTCTCCTTTCTTGATTCTGCTTTCGCCTTGTGTCAGCTTTAGTCTCAGGCTCCACCTGGCAGGCAAATGGCTGCTCTACCTTAACGTCAAGGGCAACTTTTTCCCAGAAGTCACTGAAAAAAATCTCTTGTGCTTCGTTGTTCTTGACAGGATCACATGCTTGACTGTTTCTGGTGGTTGGGGAAAAGCAAAATTTGGTGAAGTTTGTGGACCCAGCCCTGGAACTAAGGATGATGTCACCTGCCCTAGAAGTACATAGACATAGAGTAGGGTGGAGAGACCTCTTTCTGAGGAAAAGCAGGGTGTGGTTGCTAGAAGGATGAATGAACTCCAGGGAACCAAAACAACAGATGCCTACTCCAGTTATGTTAGCCCAACAGAATGGATTGAGACATCTTCCATCTTTGTTTTATGCTCTATAATCATTTAAATAACAGAAGTTATTTGTTCCTTCAAGGTTTACTATAACTCACCATTAATTTCATTCTGGGCCAGATGCTATGTTTAGAAATATATATTTGATAATCTGATTTCTTCTATGTATATTAGCATTTTTGCCTCTTTTTTTTTTTTTTTGAGCCATTAGGATATGAATAAATGAAAGAAGCAGCATTTGGTTTTATTTACCAAATCTACATTTGTTTCTCATTTCATTACTTTCTGTTTTTATCTCTATTAATTCTTCATTTCTATAGAGGTTTTCTTTTCCATATTCTAGTTTTCCATTTCTCAGCTGCTTGGTTTTGATTCTCTTTCGTGTTTTCCAATAAATGCACCCAAGGCTATGCATTTTTCCTATAAATGCAGTGTTAGCCTTGATAATTGGTGTCATTATATGGTGCTCTTAGTATTGTTCATTTATAGACAGTCATTTCAATTTTGAGTTTCTCTTTAACCTAAGAGTTACATAAAAGAGTGAAAAGTTTTAAGTTGATGAGTTTTTACTATATTGTTTTGCTACTCTTTTGTCTTTGAATTCAGTTTTTTAAACATTGTAGTTAGAAAATGTACCCTATATGACTTCCACCTTTCAGAATTAAGAGTTTACTAAGAAATTTTAATGGATGCCCAAATTTTACAAATGTAACATAGATATTAAAAAGAATGTGTTAAATGTGTATTCTTAATTCAATAAATTTTTTATATAAATCTCGATTTCTTTGTTTTATTATTTGAAATTTCCTATAGCCTTATATATCTTTGTTTACTTGATCTATCTATTTTTAAAAAGGCATATACTGATATTTCTCTGCCTTTATTTTTGTTTTGTTAGCATATATTTATTTTTCATTCCTTTATTTTTAAACTTTTTGTATTATATTGTTTTAAATGTTACTCTTTAAAATAACTGCATTTTGTGTGGGTATGCATTGTACACATATATGTACAACCTGTATTGTTGATATTTCTTTCACCCATTTTGAAAGTCTCTGTCATTTAATAGCATAGTTTAACCCATTCACATTTATTGTGATTTTGATATGTTTGGATTCTCCCTTGCTTTCTGTTTGACCAAGTTTTATGTATTTCTATTTTATTTTTTAAAATATGTGGGTTTTATTTTTAGAGAGATGGAAAGGGAGAGAGAGAGAGAGAGAGAGAGAGAGAGAGAGAGAGAGAGAGAGAGAAACATCAATGAGAGAAAAACATAGATCAGCTACCTCTTGCACAGCCCCCACCAGGGATTGAGGCTGCAACCAAGGCAGGTGCCCTGACTGGGAACTGAACTATTGACCTCTTGGTGCATGGGTTGATGGTCAACCACTAAGCCCACCAGCCCAGTTTTATTGTGTTTTTATTTTTGGTAAGTTATATGTACTATTTCTAGTTTTCTAGTGATCTAAATTTTCAATAAACCTATTTAAACACTTTTTGGTTCTAATATTATTTTAAATTTCCTCCTGTCTCTCATATTTTGTTGAAATTTCAGTTTCAGGTATTATTATTTAACTTTATTTATATACTTTTTATATTAATAATTTCTTAAAAATTATATGAATATTTATAGATTTATATTTATTTATTATTCAGAATCTTAGACATTTTCTAGTTTCCTTAAAAATTAAAAAAAATTTTATGATATTCTCTTTTTGAGTAACTTTTTTGTTTTTTCTGCAGTGTATACATTATTTTTTCAGTAATGAGTAATAAATTTCCTTTGTCTTTTATTATCAGAAAAAAAATTGGATTTGCTTTCATGCTTGACAGCTTGGCTGACATAGAATTTCAGGTTCAAAATAATCCAAAAGCAATGAGAATTTTGTATTTATTTTGTAATTTAGAAATGTTACCAGGATATGTGTCTTTTTATTGTTTCCTGCTTACCACTTGGTGGGCCTTTTTATAGTCTGAGACTCAGATCTCTCTAACTCTCAAAATATTTTAAATAATAACTTTAAATTTTCATCACCTTTAGTCTCTGTTATCTCAGTCCAGTGTAGAACTCCTATAAGTTTTAGGTCTTTAATCTTCTCACATTTTGTATCTCTTTGTGTTTCACTCTACCATCTAGGGAATTTTCTTGACTATCTTCATGCTTTTAATTTTCAAGAATGATTTTTTTATTGCTTCTTTTCCATAGAAATGTACTCTTAATTTATACAAGCAAATTTCTTCGGGCTTTCTCTGAGGATACAACCTAGATTCTTTTGAAGTTTCCTTCTGTTTTCTACATTATCTCCATTTCCTCTAAGGTGAATTATTTTGGTTTTTCATCTTGCTGTTTTCATACTCTTGATTTGCCTCAAAGGTGTTCCGTGATGGTCATTTCAGGTTCATAAATTTAAAATTAGGCTGGTTAATATATTCAAGAGACTGGTGTGAGTTTCTTTCATGGCTTCCAGGATGGGCCTTTTCCTGGGAGGCCATCTGCAGCTCCATTAAAGTGAGAGGATGCAGGGGGCTTGCTCACTGTGGGATTCCCTTTAGGAGGAGTGAGGGGACTGCACACAAGCAGGCTGGGAACCCTCAGAATTGCTGAAGTAACAAAGACTTTATTCTATATGTAAGTACTTTACTATTTTTTATTCCTGAGCTCTATTGCCCCATTGTCTTCTTTTTCTTTCCCCCCTTCTAATTCCACTACAGAGATTTAATTGTTTTGCTTCTTGATCCCAGCACCTACATTGTCATCCTCCCCTGTCAGGTATCTAGTGACACATAACAAAACTTCCCACAACAAAGTGCTTTAAAACAACAATGATTTCTTATTTCTTATGATTCTACTAGAGACCTGGTACACAAAATTCATGTACCGGAGGGGCGGTGTCCCTCAACTTGGCCTGTACCATCTCCAATTTGGGATCCCTTAGGGGATGTCCAACTGCTGGATTAGGCCCAATTCTTGTGGGATTGGGCCTAAACTGGTAGTCGAACATCCCTCTCACAATCTGGGACCACTGGCTCCTAACCAATAACCTGCCTGCCTGCCTGATTACCCCTAACTGCTCCTGCCTGCCAAGCTGATCACCCCCTAACTGCTCCCCTGCCAGCCTGATCATCCCCAACTGCCCTCCCCTGCTGGCCTAATCACCCCCAACTGCCCTCCCCTGCTGTGACCTGCCTCCTCTGCCAGGGCCTGTCTCCTCTGTGTGAGGCTGCGGATGCCAGGACTGGCCTCCTCCATGCTGCACAGAGCCACAGAACCCTCAGGCCTCTCTGCAGAGTAGCTGCCGGGCCCTGCCTCCACTGTGCATGTGGCCATCTTGTGGCAGCCATTTTGTGGCAGCCATTTTGTGATGATATTGTGCAAGGGCGTGACGCCACCTAGGCTTTTATTATATATGTTGATAGGTTGCCTGGGCTCAGTCTTCATAAGCCATTGGCTGGGCCCACTTGTGTTGCTCCATTCATCTGGCAGGTGGGGTAGGTTGGAAGGCTCAAGAAAGCTTCAGTGCATCTGCTGGAGCACCTAACTTCTCCACCAGGTGGCCTCTTTCTCCACATGGCTTTTAATCCTTCAGAGCCTCTTCCTCCAGAATAGTATGGACTTCCTTACAAAAAGGTGGTTAGGTTCCAAACCAGACAAGCCCCCCAATTGCATCATTCTTGATAATTCCAAGCAGACAAGCCCCCCCCCTCCTCGCCCAATTGTATCATTCTTGATAATGTCTCATTAGCCAACAACATTGGCCCATTTTCCATTGACCGAAGTAGATGCACAGAAAACTCCACAAGGATGTGAATACTGAGAGAGTGGTTCATTGCCACCAACATTGACCACACCTCCTAAGGCAAATTTTTCATTTTGTTTAGGAAGTGGTCTACCAGGCTTCCATATCAGGGAATAAAACTAAAGATGTTGGGGAGAGGAAGGAGCTGGGTAGCTATTTGTTCACTCCACAGTTCCTTACCTGATGGTTGCACCATCGCCTACTCCCCGGTCCCTGTACTTGGAGTCTCCCCAAGCCTCTATTGAAAAAGACAGTTTTATCTCTTTTGTCAATTTCTTCTGTGCTGATTTAACCACTATGCTTTTCTCCATAAATTTGACTCTGCTTTTTATCTTCTAGAAAATCTTCAAATTTTTCAGATGTGCTGATGTCAGGATTTCTCATTTTCTTGGGCTGATATGACTGTATTATTATTTTTTATGTATTCTTTTTATATATCTTCCTATAATTTCAATGAACTTTGATGAAGAAGGGAAGGAAATTATACATGCTTCAAACATCATCTTGAACCACCAGAACAAGCAAAAAATGTTTAAGGTATATTCATATTTCAAAAAGGAAAAAGAAAGTAGTGAGAGTCCTCTTACCATGGGTGTACACTCACACGGCAGGAATGTGAAGGAGGGAAGTGGTGGGTAGACCAGATGACAGTTCTGCTCTTTGCTAGGTCCGAGATGCTGGAGATACTGTTGCTTCAGCCACTTCTTCTCAGGAATTAGGTTGATGTGTTAATGATGATCTTTTCCATTTAAGCCCCTGCGGAGACCAGGGCTGACACCTTTGGAGCTTAGGAAACAAGGCACAGAGATGGCAGCATAAGGACACCCCGCAAACCAGCAGCAGAACTGGGGTTTGAAGCTGGGCCTCTTGGCACCTAATTCTGCCATTTTCCCATCACACTCTTCCCTGCATCTTGTCCCACTTGGCACCTCCTACCAACCCTCAGAGAAGCCCAGTGTCTTACTGTCTGAATTGGCCCCAGGCAGTACCCCCCACTCCAAGATACCCAGAGATGAAGGATTTGAGCCTAGCGTTGCCCCAAAGAAAACATGTCTGTCTGGCCCCTCCTCCCAAAAGGTGATTATTTGAGCTGCAGATGACAGCCGCGTTCGGATCACAGACTCTCCTTCTCCCTCCAGCACCCTCTCTCCCCCACTTGGTTATCTATTTACCTATCTTTTTACGTGAGTCCTTTCCCCCTAGTGAATTACGTCTGTAAGGCAGTAAAATGTTATGTATTTGCAAGGCCCATAATCTTTAAAAGCCCAGTGATGCCAGCTCCAGACAGCAGTGAGCTCCCTCCAGTATGTTAATAGATAGTATTAGGGCAATAATGAAAACACTTGAGACAAGTAAGCTCCTATCAAAAGCTGAGTAATAGGGCTTTGCTGAGTGAATCACAATGCAGAAGAGATTAAGACGTCTGCCGTTGTGCAGTGTCTATTCAGACTAACAGCTGCTCCGTTTCTGATTAAAATGGGGTTGGGGAGACCTTTCAAGCAAGTCCCCTTTTTATCCTGCACTGTCCTCACCCTGTCCACCTCCACCTCCACACACAGGCACCTTCATCTGCACTTAGCCACAGCCACGCACACACACATGAGTAACAACACACGCATTGCATCATTACACACACACAGAGCTGTAGTGCACACACAGCCATCGGCGCTGATGCCCAGGCACAGTAATGCATCTGAGCACGTACGCACAACCCCAGCCTCATGCTCAGGCGTGCAGGCACACAAGAAACACATTCTCTCACACACTCAAAGCCTCAGCCAATCACTCACACACATTAAGTTACAATCTGTCACAAACAGTCTCACAGATGCATTAAATTGTGATGTGTCACACAAACACTCTTCACACACAGAGTCACAACCAGATACACAGAGACAATCTAACCAGAGTCCTAGACCTACACATACATGGCTGGTCACATCCACATAGAGCCCTAGCAAGTCCTTCAGGTGTAGGTCACACTGCAATCCCAGTTAGTCAGTGTCCAGATCCCACACAGCCTGTCACTGGCAGGCCGTCACAGCGCTCCTACACATACACAGCCACAGTCATAAATACTCACACATGATGAGTTCGCACACAACCACAGCCAAGGCACATATGGAGTGACACTTTTACACACAAACACACACCTACCTGCAAACCCCTAGCCCCAAATGTAGACATACATGGTGCAAGTCACAGATACATCTGGGTACACACAGGCAGAGACACTGCTCTGCATACTTCTCCAGCTAGTGACCCAAGATGCAGACTTGACTAGAAGCCTGAGGGATGGTGCTGAGCTGGTTCAGCAGCCTCATGAGAAAGAAAATCCTCAAGGTCAGGCATCAGGTTCTCCATTCTCCAAACCCAGCAAAGCTAACATGAAGGGGGGAGCTGGGGTCACTTCTGTGGTGCCTGAGTGTAGACCTCCGATCTTAAGTGGTCTTGCTGATTTAGATGGAGGAAAATTCAGAGCTGTCCAAAGATAAAATAACCTTTAGGAGGTAGTGAGTGCTCCATCAGTGGGGTGTACATGCGGACCCTGCCCCCCCCCCCCAAAGGAAGCAGAACTGGGACAGGCTGGTATGGGAGCAGGTTCAGAACAAGCCACAGGTGTCCAAAAGCTCTATGGGGGTCTGCAACCCACCTTCAGGGGCCTGTATGGATGGCTGCCTTAAAGGGTCAGGGCTGTGTAAGAAGTGAGATCAGAATACAGAAACTTCAAACCTATATGGTTCCGAAGAGCCCTTTAGAAATAGCTCCATTTCTGATTAAAATGAGTTGGGGAGACCTGTGGCAGGAGGAGGTTGGAGGTGGTATCCAGAGTTCCAGGAGCATATCTGGGTACTTAAAGTAACACAAAAGTCAACCATCCATTGTATCTCTCCTTTATTAAATGGATAGCATCTACAGGAAAGACCATGTCTTATGCCTTTGGGTCCTCCCCTCTATGCTTTGAATGGTGTCTGGCACATAAAACATTCTCAGCAGGCTTTTGTAGCATTTGCATCCTGCCTCTGACTCTGAATTTATGGTCCGAATTTGACCTTCAGCCCCTACTTGGCTTCTAAAGACCTCTCCCTCACCTGATTTAACTGCAGTAGGTCTCCTCCCAGCTCCCAGGACCAATCCACCTGATCTGAGGCTGAAATCATAGGGCCTCCAACCTGTCTTTGAGATACCTGATCCTAAGCTTCCTTACTTGCTGCTGAACTGGCAAGACTTCATTTTCTATCCATGAGGATAGCCCTCCAGTTCTATACGTCACATTTTCTTTGACCAGTTCTCAATCTTTCATCTCACTTGAGCAGTCACTACTCTTCACACAGATGATTAGTTCCTCCCCCTTGAGACACTTTCTTCATTCGTCTCCTAGGGCCCCACAGTGGCCTGGCTTTTCTCTTCCCTGTGACTCCCCTGCTCAGTCTTCACTACTGGTTCCCTCTACTCCTCCAACTTCTTAATGCTGCACTGCTCCAATTACTGGTCCTTATATTTCTTCTCATTGCCTACCCTCCCTTCCCAAAGGGTCTCCTCCTAGCTCATGGTTTCAGGTACTGTCTTCTTGCTGATGACTCTCAAGTCTCCAGTGTATTTCTTTAGCTCAGACTTCTGCCCTGAACTCCAGACTTGTGTATCTACCTGCCCACTCAACATTTCCACCTGGGTGTCTATTACACATCTCAAACTTTAAACAAATTTCTGATTACCACCTCCAACCTCCTCCTGCCACTGTCTACTCACACTTGATAAATGGTAACTCTATAAATAGTAACACGCAATTACTTATACCAAAGACCATGGAGTCATCCCTCAATTCCTGCTCAAACAGTCTGAACCATCCTCATCGCTCGCCCTGGATCACTGCAATGACCTCAAACTGGTCTCCCTGCTTCTGCCTCTGCCCTCATGTCTTGAAGCTCTAGCTACTTGCCCCGTTCTTGCCCACCCTCTCTTCTGACATGCCGCCATAGACGGAGGGTCTTGACCCACCAGGGTTTCCCCCGACCCCGACCCCCGTGTCATCCCTAACCTCATGTTCCCATTAGCCTGGCTCCCTTTCCTGCTGTATTAGACTTCCAGGTGGTGATGTCATCTGAGAAGCCACAGAGATAGCACTTCTGTCCCTGCTTTCTCTATCTTTTCCATCTGCCCCCTGTCACTGTCGTTCCAGCATTCTTGTGCCTCCACTTAGTAGTCCTGTGCTAAGAAAGACTAGACCTAGATCTAGTGCCTGGACCAGTACCTTAGACTCCAGAGCCTTTCAGGAGTTCAAGGGCAGGTGGATGGGAGCACTGAGCAACTGTGACATTTCTTTTGTGGTAGGTCTTTACATTCCCCATGTCCTTTAACCTTCACAGGAATCCTGTGAGGCATGAGTGGGTTCCCCTTCCTCCAGGTGAGGGGAAGGAGAAAAGAGAACGCTCTTGACCACAGCCTCACAGATAGTCAGGATGTGAACCTAAGTCATCTGACCTGCTTCTTCCACTCCTGTGGTCCTTGGAGATCAAGTCACCTTCCTCCCGCCCTTCCCACCTCCCACTTCCCATTTACCAAAAAGGCACTGACATTGGAGGTGGGTGTTTTTTTCCAAGGTCAGAGAGTGAATCCATGACTGAGCCGGCGGAGTCCCCAGGTCTCCAGGCTGTGTTGTTCTCCCGAGAACCCGGAGGCAGGAGGAGCACACATCCCGAGGCCAGGCCCTCCTCCCTGCGGCGCAGCTCCTGGCTCCCTGAGGTCCAGAGCCCTAAATAGAACAAGCCATGCTGTCTCCCTTCTGGGGAGGGGAAGGCAGCTGTGGCAGTGGTGGCAGGCGGAGAGAAGCTTCCCCTTTCTGTAGATTGGATCAGTCACTCTCAGAATTGATGGCAACGGCTTCATCACGAAGATCTAATGCTTTAATTATGTTGTGACATGACCTGACATGGGGGTGGCATTTGATGGATTTTCTGGTGTCATCAGCATGGCCCTGACATAGGAGAGTGGCAGAAGGCAGGCGGTGGGGGAAGAGGAAGGGCTCCCAGTGGAAGATGTGTCCTCTGAAGCCCCCTCCACCTTCCCCTGCTCCTTGCTCCCCAGGGCAGGTCTGTGGCCATGGGGACTCGGAAAGGGGGAAAGGGGGACGTGTGAGGAGCAGTTTCTGTGCAGAGAGGATTGGTGTGCTCTTCTGGGATGGACTGGACCCTTAGGAGGAGGCTCAGTGCGAGTGTGTGTGTGTGTGTGTGTGTGTGTGTGTGTGTGTGTGTGTACGCATATGTGAGCACATGCCTGCATGCACAGGGGCATGTTTGAGCAGGTGAGAGGATTCAGATCCATGATGTAGAAGCAACAGCTGAATTGCTGTCTGGCCTGCAGGTCCAGGAGGTGAAGGGTGGGGGTGGGGCACTGGGGTGGTCTGCAGGTCCTGGGTTGGCAGCAGGAGGAGCAAGCAGATGCCTCCATAGAACCTTTGAGGGCAGGGCTGGGACCAGCAGGGGGAGGTTCCAGGAGATAAGTGTGGCTCTACATGTGCCTGACTGTGGACCTAGCAGCCCTGGGGGGCAGCGAGCGACCTGTCCCTGGCAAAGCCTGCCAAGGCTGATTCGGAGAGGATTCCTTTCTTTCAGGGGTCACTTTTTTGACTGATGACCTCCAGGACCAGCATATTCTGTATCTGTGGGGGAGCTGGTGAGCGTGCTTATCTCCCTCTCCAGGGATTTGCAGGGTCCCTGGTAAGGAAAGAGTGAGAAGCAAACTGTTTCCATCAGCTGCTTGCCACTATGCTGGCATGCACAGCCAGTCCTCTGTCCCCTCTCCCCATCCCATTCCTGTGGCAAGCCCACCTCAATAAGCTGGGCAGGCTCCAGGGAGTCCCATTCCTGAGCCAGCTGGAGTGAGAGCGGGCTTGAGGGGCAGGAGAGGGGATGCCTGTTGGTAGGGCCCCATTTGGGTCAGGCACTGTATGGGTACCTTGCATGGTCCATATGACCACCTGTAACCAGGATTGAACTGTTGTCCCCACCTTACAGTGGATGACAGCGAAGCACAGAACACAAAGTTTCCTGCCAAGGCTACATGGCTAGGAAGGAGTGGGTTGGATTCAATTAGCAAATGTTTGCTGGGTGACTTCTGTATGCCGGGCCCTGCGGAAGAAGCTGCAGATACAAACTGCAATCCCTGACCTCTAGAAGCACAGTGCATGCCCACAGCCCTCTCTCTCATTTGGATGTCACTGCTTTCTCCACTGCTCCACTCTGCCTTTGCTGGGAGCCTGGGCTCAGCAGCTTGGAGTGGTGTCAGGAGATGGGGTCTGGTTCTGGCTTTTTTAGTCACTGGCCCTGGTCTTTGGGGAGAGAAGAGCCTGAGAAATATGAGAGTGGAAGGGACTTTCAGATTCTGTTCAGCCGGCATTGGTTTGGCTCAGTGGATAGAGCGTCGGACTGCAGACTGAAAGGTCCCAGGTTCTATTCCAGTCAAGGGCGTGTACCTTGGCTGCGGGCACATCCCCAGTAGGGGTCGTGCAAGAGGCAGCTGATCGATGTCTCTCATTGATGTTTCTGACTTTCTTTCCCTCTCCCTTCCGCTCTGTAAAAAATCAATAAAATATATATTTTTAAAAAATTCTGTTAAATGCTATCCTCCTCATTCCACCTCACCCACCCTCATGGTACAAAAGGAGAAGCGGAGGCCTAGAGAGAAGGGATGGGCCAGGGTCAGTCAGCATGTGAGCACAGGAGCCAGGATTAGGTCCCTGGGCCCCTGACTCCTGGGTCAAGTCTTGAGCATGTCTGCATCCAGGGGCAGTGCTACCTGTCACATCATGAAAGCCTTCCGGGAGGGCCTTGAACTTCTTCTGGAAAGATAAGTTAAAGAAAGGCCAGCTAGAGAGAAATTCCCAACACCTGGAAGGATTCTCACTGTCTGGGAAAGCTCTGCAAGTCCATGTCTAGCCCTCAGCCTAGCAGACCCAGCTTCCATGATGGATGTAGAGGCCTGACCAGCTAGGGATGAGGTTGGTTGCTCCCTGGGCTGTGTCTCAGAGACATCAAGGTGAGGAGAAGACGGGAGCTGTGACTTGGCTGTTCTCTAAAATCCCCTGCATGACTGGATGCTCTGAAATGATGCTGGAGGAAGACGTGCCAATGACCTCACAGATAGAGGGTGTGGGACATCGTGGGTCTGGGCATGTACAGAAGCAGGTGCTCCCGTGTGCTACCTGGAGCCTGCTGTCCAGGGGTGGTGATAAGACTTGTCAGCAGTCCCATGAGTGTGGACTTGAAGGTCTGCACAGGTGAGGGTTTCTGAACAAGAGCTAGGTCAGAGAGAGGCCCCTGGTCTCCCAGGGGGCTCGGTGTCTGGATGTAAGCAGGTATTTCAGGGTGAGTGTGGTGCTGTCATATGCCTAGGTGTGCCCCATGGGCTGACCACCACTCAGGGCTTAGTTGTGGCCCAGTATTGCTGGGTGTCCATGTGTGACGGTGTTACCAGGTATAGCAGTGTCTGGCCAGGCTGGTGTGGGCGCTTGTTCTCTCTGAGTCTCCTGTGGGTCTAGCTGTGTGTGCCAGCCTGAGTTTGTTGTGCCTGGACACAGCTGTGTGCTTATGAATATAGCTCCAGGCCTAGCCATGGCCCACCACGTAGCTCTATGCCGAACTGAAGCCACATTTGCTGGGATTATGTGGTCCTATCTGAGACTGTCTCTGGGGTAGCCTTAGCCCCCTGGCCTGGGGCTGTGTGCTGCTAGAGCTCTGTAGCAGGTGGCCCCCCATCACAAGAGGCACTATGCATCTCCATAAACCTTCACCGCCAGCTGGGTCCCAGTGTGGGCAGGGTAGGCTGGGAACTGACATAAAGACCCCCTCGGGCAGGCCCAACTGCCTCTACCTCGAGGTTCCTGGGAAGTTCCCGGGCTTCTCTCAGAGTTTGTGCCCAGGGGTAAGGGGAAGGATGTCATTAAAATCCTCTGTACACCCCTAACCGGTTTGGCTCAGTGGATAGAATATTGGCCTGCGGACTCAAGGGTCCCAGGTTTGACTCCGGTCAAGCGCATGTACCTTGGTTGCGGGCACATCCCCATTAGGGAGTGTGCAAGGGGCAGCTGAATAGATGTTTCTAACTCTTTATCCCTCTCCCATCCTCTCTGTAAAAAATCAATAAAATATATATTTTTAAAAGTCCTCTGTACAAGTCTCTTGGGAGGAGTCCAAAGAGATATCTCTTCCAATGGCCTCATTTGACAAAGAGAGAAACTGAGGTTCAGACAGGAAGTGAACTGCCCTAGACCAAATCCCGGGACTACATCCCAATACTGCGATAAAGCTGATGACACTAAATGTGCAAATCAGAGTTTCCATCTCAGGCCTTACTAAAGTGCCCATTTGACAGATGGATATTGACAGTGTGTGTGGGGGCTACCCTGGTCTGTGATTCTGGTCCTGATTCCATCACTTAACCTATACGTGACCTTGGGTCATTCACACCCTTCTCTGGGCTTCTTTTTCTCATCTGTAAACTAAGAGAACTGATGTGTTTGCTCTTCAAGCCCCCTGTTTCAGCATGGACCTTCTGGCTTCCAGAGGTAGGAGGTCAGTGCAAATCTGGGCAGCTGTGTGCACCTGCTGGGTGACTGTTTCTCAGGGCTTAATTATGGCTGGGTGCTAAGTATAGCCCAGAGGTGAGAAGGAAGGCAGGCCCCTGATCCCTCCTCAGTGCCCCCTCCTTCCAGCCCAGCAGCTGACCCCATCCTCTTTCAGGGCCATTAGGTGTCAGTGGTTCTCCCTGACTCTGTCTTGCAATTTCCTGAAGTCACATGCCTCCCATGTCCCTACCAGGCAGGTACTGTGCTGGAGACTGTCCTCTCCATTCCTTTATTTGGTCCTAGTAGGAACCCCATTTTACAGATGAGGAAACAGGCTCAGTGGAGTTAAGGAATAATAATTATGGCTACTGTTTTTGAGCCTTCCTTGGCTGAACGCTGGACACTCACTGAGGTGAGTGGAGGATGACTAGTCCAGCTTCTAAAATATCTCCTCAAATAGTGCCAAGACCTGCATGGAATCTGCCAACCTGATTTAGACAGCCATTTGCATACAATTTACCCAGAAAGCTGCACTGTGAAAAATATAATTACTTTTTTAATATTCTCGCTCTGATGTGAATGCTTGCCGCCTGGTAATGAATTACTTGCTTAATGAAGATAAACCTGAATTGGAGATGCACTTTGGAGAGCTGCCGGGCCAACTGACTTGATGCCATCATTTGCAGCTGTTAATCTCTGAAACGGACGCCCTTGTTGGTGGGATCATAAATTGAGGGGAACATCTCTGAGCTCCAGGGCCTTCAGTAGTAACTTACTATGTGACGCTCGTGGAGAGGCTTAGCCTCTCTGTGTCTCGGTTTCCTCACCTGTGACAGGGGATGGGGTTAAGAGAATCATTGAAATGTAGGCATGGAATGGATCTTTATTCAAGAACAACTGAACACTTACAGTATGTCAAGCGAGGACCCGAGGGAGGAAGTGACTTTTCAAAAACACGGACTGAGGGGCTTCTGAACTAGAACTAGTAGCCAAGCTTTGCTCCTAGACGCTGCACCTGGATTCCTTCTCCTAAATGGCCTCCAAGCTACCGCCCAACTGCGGGAGATGGAAGCAGAAGCCAGGCTGGATGGAGTCAGAACCCCATAGAAAACAAACAAACCTGTGGGCTGGTGTGGCCACTGGGAACTGCCTGTCCGGTACACATAATGCCGACCAATTCTGGGACCAATCAAAGTAGAGGCCAAGACCCTCCTTCTAGCTCTATTTTCCCAGCATTTTCTCAATACCTACACCCAGGTCAGTGCTGGGGGTTCCAGGGCAACTTGTAAACAATTTAGTAAACATTTATTTACCACCTTAGAGGACAAGGTGTTCTAGTCTCCATGGACACATCTATAAATAAAACCAACAAAGTCACTGCCACATGGATCTAAAATTCTAGGAAGGTGTGGCAATCATGTAAAAATAATGAGTACACTAAAGATAAAGCTAATGTCAACTAGTGATAAATGCTATAACCTTTTAAAATGGATAATATGATATAGAGAGTGTCTATATTATGGACCCATTGAGAATATTAGTTTGATTTATTGGTTTAAAAAATACCTTCCTTTGAAGGTGACACTCGGCTGAAAATCTAAATGACATTAAGGAATCATCCCTGTAAATATCAGGAGTGTGGCTCAAAGTGGGTATCTGAAAGGCAGGCAGGAGCCAGATCCTAAAGGGGCCTATAGATTATGGAAGGGACTTTGGATTATATTGTTAGTGTAAGGGATAGCCATTGGGGGTTTTCATGAGTGGAGTGATATAATTTATCGACACTTAAAAAGACCATTCTATAAGAAAAAATGGAAAATCTGGGTAGCTCTATATCTATTAAAGAAATTGAATTTATAATGTAAAAATTTTCCATCCAGATGGCTTCCCTGGTAAATTCTATCAAATATTTAAGGAATAAATAATACCAATCTTACACAAACTTTTTTCAGAAAATAGAAGACAAGGGAACATACCCCAACTCATTTTGTGAGCCCAGCATAATCTTCCTGCTGGCATTTATTTCTGTACAACTATTCCAAAAGGTAGTAACTTAACACAATAATTTCTCACTATCATATTTTATGATTCTCGGGGAAGGATTTTGGACAGACCACACTGGGAATGGCTTGCTTATCTATGTCCCACAATGTATGGGGCCTCAGCTGGTGATTCAAAGGTCTGGTGGCCATCACAATTGGGAGCTGGCTGGGAATCCTCCTCTCTGTCCCCACCAGGACCTCTTAGTTAGCTTAGGTTCCTTCATAGCATGGTGGCCTCAAGCTAGTTGGATTTCCCACATGGCAGCTCAGGGTTCTAAGTGCAAGCATTCCAACTGGCCCGAGAAGAAGCTGCAAAGGGTCTTATAACCTAGCTTTGGAAGGGCATGTCTATTGGTCAGGCAAGTCATTAAGGGAGCTCAGATTCAAAGGGAAGAGAATTAGACTCTACCTCTCAATGGGAAAGTAGCCAAGGATTTGCAACAATCTTTCACACACCTCTGATGCCAAAAACCTGACAAAGACATTTATGAGAGAAGAAAATTATAGCTCAATATCACTCATGAACAAAGATGCAAAAATCCTTAACAAAATATTATCAAATCAAGTCTTAGAAACACATAAGTAAGAGAATACATTGTTGCAAAGTGTGGTTTATTCAAAGGATGCAATGTTTAACAATTTAAAAACCAGTCAATTTAATTCACCACATCAATAGAATAAAGGAGTAAAGCCATAAAATAATTTCAATAGATGGTGGAAAAGAGCATTTGACAAAATTCAACACCTACTCATATTTTAAAAACAAAAAGACCTCTCAGGAAACTAGGAATAGAAGGAAACATTCTCAGCCTGATAAGACATCTATGGAAAAATTACAGTTAATACCATACTTAACAGTGAAAGAATAAATGCTCTTTTCATCAGGAACAAGGCAAAGATGCCTATTCTCATCACTTCTATTCAATATTGCACTGGAAATCCTAGCCAGAGCAACAGGCAAGAAAGGGAAATAGAAGTATAAAGAATGGGAAGGGAAAAGTAAAACTGCTTTTATTTGTAGACCTCAAAACTAAGAAGAGAATTTCACATATTTGCAGGATACAAAGTCAATATAGAAAGATCAATTGTATTTCTGTATATTGGCAGTAAGCAATTAGAAAGGAGAGATTTAAAAAGTGTATTTATACTAGCATAAAAATCATAAAATAGTTAAAAATAGATTTAGAAAAAGACATCCAAGACCACTATACTGAATGAACACTATAAACCAAAGTTGCAACAAAGAAGACCTAAATAAATGGACTAATAGACTATATTCAATGGATTGGAAAACTCAATATTGCTAAGATGTATGTTATGCCTAAATTGATTCATCGGTTCAAAGCAATCTCAATCAAAATACCAGCAAATGTGTGTGTATGTGTGACAAGTTCATTCTAAAATGTATGGGAAACATGCAAAGAATTAGAATAGCCAAGACCATTTGGAAAAAGAACCAAGTTGAAGGACTCACCTTAACTAATCTAAAGACACACTTTCCGATCAGTCTTTTAAAGGAGTAAAAGTGGGTCCAGAGATGTATTTGGATGTATTTAGTGTGAACCAGATGAGAAAGGATGGGAACTCAGAGACTGTGGTGACAGCAATAAAGATAAAGAGAAATGAAGTATTTGTGCTGTATTTTGAAGATAGAAGCAGTGAGATTTGCCACTGAGTGTAGGTGAGGAGTGAGAAAAAGAGGAGAATCAAATGTGATTTTGGTTTGAGCAACTGGGTTATAACCATGTGACTTACCAAAATGGGAAAATTTGTGAAGAATGGATTAGGATGAGAAGAACCAAGTCTCTGTTTTATATGTATCAAGTCTGATACATGGGAGATGTCAGGCAGGGTGTTGACTGTATAGGCTTGGAGTTCTGAAGAGAGATGAGGACTGGTGATCCGAATTCTGGAGCCAGGGTGCAGGTGATGTGCAAGCCATGGGACTGGTGAGATCAGTTAGCAAGGGAGCATAAATAGAAAAGAAGAAGGCCAGGGATTGTCTCCTGGAGCACTCCCACTTTAGAGAGAAGGAAAGTGGTTGGGTCTAATACAGGAGGCTGGAAAGACAGGTGGGAGGACAATCAAGAGAATGGGGTATAAAGTCACAGGGGATCAGAAGGGGAGACTGGCAACATGGAAGGGGAGTAACCCCTACTGCCCAGTGTCTTCCAGGTGGCAGGCATTATAATAGGAGCTTTACTTGCACTCTCTTAGGGCAACATTGTGAAGCAGGTATTATTATTCTACTAGGGGCCCAGTGCACGAATTTGTGCACCTTCAAAGGAACTGTGGGCTATGAAGCTGTGGTGGGCACAAGGATAGGTCTCAGTCCATCCTCTGTGTCCCTGCCTGCCCCCCCACAGCCCCCAGTCCCCTGCTCCTGCTGCCACCACTCCCAAGCACTGATAGAGCCGCCCCATTCGCACTTGCTGACTGTGTGGAGTGATTGGGAACAGCACCCTCAGCAGGTGTGAGTGGCAGCTGCTGCCCTGATTGCCCCTCAGGAGCAGAGGGACATGAAGCCCTCAGGGATGATTGGGGCCCGAAGCTGCCGCTCCCATCCACTGAGGGTACCGGCATAAGATACGAGTGGTGGCTGCGGTGCTGGCAGTGGGTGTGAGAGGTGGCTGCCAACCTCAGTTGCCCCTCAGGGGCCTGAAACCACTGCTTACACTCACTGACAGTGCCAAGTGATCAGAGCTGGTGCTGGGCACCAGCAGCAGGTGTGAGCACAAGGGGTGGGGGGATGGAAGCTGTACCCCGAGGACCTACTGTATGTAGATTACAGAGATGATGAAACTGAGGCTCAGATGGATGAAGTGATTGCCCCAGTCCTATAACCAACAAGCAGAGAGCCTGGATTTGCAGCCAGACATGTCTTTGGAATTATTTCCGCCATCCCATGCTGCTACTTTCTAACAGTGCCTCCAGCAGGAAGTATAGGATTAAGGATAGGGGGTGGGGGAGAGACCCTAAACAGTCTCTCATCTGTAAAATGTTCACCTTTCAGAGTTACGAGGATAAAATGAGATAATCCATGTTAAGTACTTGGTTGTGCTTAACTGAATGGGCTATCAGTAAACAATCTTCACACAACAATGTGTGCAGAGTACAGAGCCGTCTGATAGGAAGTGGGTGGGGAGGGTGTGGGGTGGGGGCTGGGGCAGGCTTCCAGAGGAGGTGCAGTGTGAGCTGAGGGCTCAGTGGTTCCAAGCACTGAGCTGACATAAAGTTTTTAGGAGCTCATGGGAGAAGTAAGGGAAAGAAAGAAGATGCAATGGGTTCTACATAAAGGATTACCCTTCATCCTGAGATTATGTTCTTCCTACTTTGTTGGTGTTAAAGCATTTTTTAATGAAATTAGGGTGGATAGAGGATGGCACTCATATTTTAAATAGTCTTACTAACAACATGGAAACTTGTCATTCCTCAAACTTTCTTCTGACTTTTTAACTGGTTCATGAAATTCAGAAATATGAGACCCACTGAGAGCTGGAGCAGGGCAGGTATTCTAGGCAAGGGACCTGCATGCGCAGAGGACAAAGGTGCAGGGAAACACCGCTGTGTTCTGGAACTGTAACTCTAGCAAAAGTAGCAGGAGCAGCTGAGGGAGAGACTCCTAGTGGGTCTGAACCAGGAACCAAGAGGCCACGCCCTGCGGAAATCCTTATCCTCAGGCTTTCAGAGGCTCAGTGTGACAGGTGAATGCCTCTGACCTGAGACTGCTCCCCAAGGCATCCCAGGACCAACATGTGATATGTGTGCATATGCATGAATTCTCAGTGAGCAAAGGCGGCCAAGAAGGGGAAGCTAAGGATTAAAGGGACTAATCAATTTTGAAGAGAAATACAGGATGGAAATAGAGACTAGGAAGGGCACTGGGGAGAAAAGGAAGGAGAATCTCAGGATGCATTGAATGTGAGGAGCAGTGTTTGCAGGTCTGGCGGCATGTGTCCGTGTGTGTGTGTGTGTGTGTGTGTGTGTGTGTGTGTGTGTGTGTGTTCTTGAGATCATGTCTGTCTGTGTGCCTGTATATTTGCATCCCAAAGACAATGTGCCGGTTTCCAGATCATCAGTGTAGGCAGGGGAGGGAGGGATATCTCTGCTGGCTGTGTTGGCCTTTGGCCAGGGGCGTTTGAGTGTATCTTGGGGTGCTCAGGGTGCTGTCTTCTTGCCGTGTGAGTGTATTGTGTGTATGTGGCTATACGAGTTAGGGGAGAGGTATCTACTGTGGGGCTGAGTGTGTGTCTGCATGTCCCTGGGTTGCATCTGTGGAGCCTGGGTTATGTCCCTGGGTGTGTCTGTGTGTCTGTGGAGGAGTCTGGGTTGAGTGTGCCTTGACAACACTGAGCTCAGCCCCTCATCTCCCTGCTCTTCTGATGCCCAGGCCACAATTCCTGTTTATTTTCTTTCAAATGCATATTTTTAGTGATTTCAGAGAGAAGGGAGAGGGAGATAGAGAGAGATAGGAACATCAGTGATAAGAGAGAATCATGGATCGGCTGCCTTCTGCACACCCCTCACTGGGGATTGAGCCAGCAACCCACAACCCAGTCATGTGCCCCAACCGGGAATCGAACTATGACCGCCTAGTTCATAAGTCGGTCTCAATCATTAGCTCAATCATTGAGGCACACTGGCTGGGCTTCCTCATGCCTGTCTGTCCCAGACCTGGCGGCCCCTGGCTGTCCAGGATCACTGCTCTGGCACATGACACTGGGGTGGAGATGGGGAAAGGGCAAAGTCCTTAGTCCTCTGCTCATGTCGTCCCAGGCTCTTGTCAGCCTCGAGGGCCTCAGGCTCAGGTCCCGGTTCTGACCTGAGGTGGAAGAGGCCTTGTGGGTCAGGGATGGCCCTTCCAAGCCCCTGTTCCCAGTTTGGTCTTGTAGAGATTCTGTGTGTCTCTCTGCACCCCTCTGCCTTCCACACCATTGTCTCTTTCAGAGGCTGGTCTTGGCCTCCAGTCTTCTTACCCACCCATGAACCACACTTTCACACCCTCTCATGGCCTACCTCCTCTCCCATGCTGCTCTCCAGCCTCAGATCCCCTCCTCCAGGCCTCTGTGATAGGCTGGGCCATGGGAAGCAAGCCTCTCTCCACTGCCCTGCCCTTGCCACTGGACCTCTCAGCCCCTGCCCAGGAGCCTGCCAGGGGAGTTGACACAGAAGAAACATGAGGGAGGTTAGGAGGTGTGTATGTGTGTGATAAGGGTGCCCCTGTGAGTGTGTGTTGGTGTGAGTTGGAGGAGGAGAGGTGCATCTGTGCTCAAATGGTATGCCGGTGTCGGAGAGCCGCTGAAAGTGCTGATGTATGAGGCCTGTGCAAGACAGACCATGTGTGACAGCGTGTGTGGGAGTGGGACATGACTACAGGCTTACATTTATCAAGTGCTCACTGTTAGCCAGGCAGGATGCTAAGTGCTTTACTCTGGTTATCTCATTTAATACGTGTGACAGCACGTGGAAGGGAGAGAGAGACAGGGCAGAGAAGGGCAGGTGGTTAGGGGGCTGCTGCCTGGAAGCCCTGGCAAGTATTTCCTCAACCCCACCTCAACAGTGCCACCCCAAGGCAGGTCTCAGGTTGCAGAGCAACCTCTTAGCTCCTCGCCATATGGCGACTGGCAGGAAGGAGCAAGTTATTCCCTGGGTTCCCAGGCCACCTTTCTGCCCTGCCTTCAGCCCCAGGATGAGCTGTTTCCCTTCCCAGGCCAAGAGCAGCCTCGTTCTTTTGTCCTGGCTGTGCTTATATTAAGCGTCCAGTAGGCGTTTAATCAGTCCCAATTCCTCAGCAGAGGGCGAGGCAGACCCTACATTGGTTCAGCCATCTGTAACTCACAGGGAGGAAATGAGACTCACTCTGGCACCCCTCCCCGGAGGGTCAGCAGCCAGGCCCCAGAAATGAAAGAAGCAATGGCTGGGGGGCTCATCAGGCCCTCAGACTTGAGGGAGAGTGGTTGCTGAGCCCCACAAAGGTCTTGGAGGCCCAACTCTGACACCCATTGCTCTACCTCACTCCAATTGTTTTTGGGCTCTAGGTAATGAAGGTGCTTAGAAGTGAAGACTAGGGTCTGTTGTCACCTAGGTGATCCCGTTGCAGGAGCCAGAAGAAGGGTGACGAGGAAGAAAAGAAGGGAGGTAGACCATGGACTTGAATGGAGATAATCCTGTCTTCTTGCAGCAACTAAACCTATGGGGACAGAACAGAGTTATGGTCATCCTCCCTTATCACAGTTTTGCTTTCCCCGGCTTCAGTTACCTATGGTCAACCACTGTCCAAAAATATTAAATGGAAAATTCCAGAAATAAGCAACACATAAGTTTTAAATTATGTGCCATTCTGAGTAGCATGATGAAATCTGATGCCATCCCACTCTGTCCCACTCGAGACATGAACCATCTCTTTCTCTCGTGTGTCCACACTGCACCCCTCCCCCTGCCCGTTAGTCATTGAGTAGCTGTCTGGGCTATCAGATCACCTGCCGATGTATCACCGGGCTTGTGTTCAAGTTACCCTCATTTTACTTAATAAGGGTCTCAGAGTACAAGACTTGTGATGATGCTGACAATTGGCCAGATACACCAAAGAGCAGCTGTATAGCGCTTTCTTTAAATGAAAAGGTGAGTACAGTACAATAAGATCTTTTGAAAGAGACCACACTTACATAACATTTATTGCAGCATATTATTATAATTGTTCTATTTTATTATTGTTAATTTTTAATCTCTTACTATTCCTAATTTATAAATTAAACTTTATCATATTAGTAAGTATGTATGTATAGGAAAAATATAGTATATACAGGGTTCGGTACTATCTGTGGTTTCAGGAATGGATACCCCATGGGAAAGGGGAACTACAGTACTCACTCAAGAACCCTGAGCAACAACTGTGGGGAGGGCTTCCAGGAGGAAGTAGCCTGGGGGGAGGAGCTTCTGGAACAGCAAATAGACGTTCAAAAGAGCACACCACTTCCTACCCCTTCTCATGATTGCAATAGCAGCAGTAGCTATAATTACTGGAAATTTTCCAAAAATACTATTATTAGCTATCATTTATTATTTGGAGAGAAATACATTATTTCCACATGAGGAGATTGAGGAAAAAGGCAAAAGGCAAAGGCACTTGCCCAAGGCCATATGTAGAAGTAGTACTGGGATTTGAAACTAGGCTTTTAGCTTCAAGTCTCATGTACTTATGTTACCTTGTCTCCCAAGTCTCAAGCCCACTCCAGGTCTTGGAAGCCTGTGGCACTACCATACACTGAGTGGCCAGATTATTATGATCTCTGAACCCATAATAATCTGGCCACTCTCTATATATATTAGAGGCCCGATGCATGAATTCATTCATGGGTGGGGTCTGGCCAGCCTGGCCAAGGGGGAGGGGACATGGGCTGTTGGCCAGCCTGCCTGCTGGTCGAACACCTGGTCGAGGAGACAATTTGCATATTAGCCTTTTATTATATAGGATATACACTGAGTGGCCAGATTATTATGGGTTCAGAGGTCATAATAATCTGGCCACTCAGTGTATATACCAGGCATTTGTGCTCAAAACCTCAGTCACTGTCCATGTCCTCTCCTTAACCCCCATCACCATTCCCAGGCACTCACCAGATTCTGCGAACCCCTTTTACTTTAGGGCTGAAATCAGAACACTTCCATCACGTGTCAGCTGTGTGAACTTGGGCAGGTGCCTCGGTTTTGTCTACTGAACCGAGGGGGTGATGATAGCCTTAGAGGATTGTGGTGAGAATTCAACAAGTGAATGCATATAATGTTTGGCAGAATAGTCACTCAGGAAACATGAGCTGTTTTTATTTCCACTAAACCATATGCTTCTCCAGAACAGGGCTGTGCTTATAACCGTCCATCACAAGAACCTGTCACTCCTGCCTCACACCTTGCAGTTCCAGCTTCTTGCTACAGGGATGAGCATGTAACTCAAGCAGAGAAAATATGAGTCTTTCCTTGAGATTTTTTAAATCTATAAATGCTGGATGAGAAAATGCTTCTCTTTCCTCTGGGGTCCAGAATGGGCAAACCTGGAACTTTGTGTGGCCATGTCTTACTTTGCTCCCACTATGGAAGACATCTATCCACCAGGGGCAGACTGGGGCCTACACCCAGGGGCAACATCTGATAAGGATCAGATACTTGACTGAAATTTTAAACTTTTCATATTTCAATTTTTTATGGTTTATATAAGTAACATTTAAATGGCTCAGACATCAAAACAATATATAAAGGTATAAATAAGAAGGCTCAGCTTTATTCCTGTTTCTGTCAATCCCATTACCCATCTCTCACTACATAGCTAATCACTTTAAAAACTTTTTTATGGCTTCTTTCAATATTCTTTATGGAAATATAAGAAAACACACACACACACACATTTTTATTCATATTTCTCCCTCTTTCTTAAAAGGGAAAGAATTATATCTATACATCTTGTTTATTTTCATTTGTATATCCTGGTGTCTTTCCATAAAATACTCGGTGAACTGTTCTCTTTCTTTTTTTACAGCTGTGTAATATTTCATTGTGTAGATGAACTATACACTTTCTAATGATAAACACTAGGGTTATTTTCCAATGTGTTGTAACAAACAGACTTTGTATGCAACATTTTATATATGTATAAAAGTATCTGTAGGCTTAATAATAAAATAATAATTCAATTTTTAAAAATGGGCAAAATATCTGAATAGACATTTTTCTAAAGGAGATACACAAATGGCTGATAAGGACATGAAAATATGTTCACCATCTTCAGTCTTAGGGAGCTGCAAATCAAAACCACAATAAGACTTGGAAAAATGGCTGCCGACAGGAGGACAGACTGCAAGATAGTGTTTGAGTGAGAAAATAAAGGGAGAGTGTGTGGTCGCACAGGGAGTGTTTGTTGGTGAGTTGAGGGACAGCTATACTCAGGAGACTGTGGGGGACTACTGGACGGGGCTCCCCTGACTGGGCAGCCCCCACTGCTGCTGGGTTCCCTCCCAGAGCGGCTGGTTCGGACTCAGAGGCCCCGTCATCTTGAAGGGGAAAGTGGATGTTATCGGATGCCTAAAAAAGCTCAGGTAATCTACAACTACGGCACCCCCTGAACAACTGTGAACACGAGAACACCAGTCCCCAAGTGGTGCAAGCACACAGATTCAGAGGAGCTCTACACTCCTTTATGGAAAGGTCAGATTTTGCCTGGGACAAGATGAAATCTGTGGTCCCAGCAGGAGAGAGAAACGCCCACAGGGATCTGGAGGACAGGGGGAAGTCTGCACCTAGAAAAATCCATGGCCGTTGAAGCTAGCATGATCCATGAATGTGGAAGGGGGTCCGCAGAGCTGCTAACAGAAGGGAACTCTAAAAAGCAACCCATTTTGAGCTGGGCACAAAAGGACAGCCTAAAAATTTTAAAAGTGTCCTGCTGCTTAGACCCAAGGGGAAAAAGACTGCACAACTGGGATTCAGAACAGTTGGACATTGAAACTGAGACTCAAAAATTTTTTGTTCTTATACATTTACTTCCAGTATGCAGATGCAAGATCTTTTTAAAGAAAAGAAACAGGGGGAAAAGATTGATACAGAGGCAAAGAAGCATTGAACAGACTGTCAAACTACAGGGGGAAGGCAGGGGAGGGTGGAGGGTGGGGGCTGTAAGAGATCAACCAAAGGACTTGTATGCATGCATATAAGCATAACCAATGGATATAAGACAGTGGGGGGGGGGCAGGTGAGGGCATGTGCTGGGGGGTAGGAGAGGCTCGGGGGAGGACAATGGAGGGGGGAAAAGGCAAACATATGTACTACTATTTGTAATACTTTTAAGATAAAAAACACTGCACAAACTTGTGCACTGCCCCAGAGTGCACACACGAACTCTGGCTCTTTTAATTTTTAATTTTAATTTATATTTTTTCATCATTAAATCCTTGCTTCTGATTACTAAGCCCAATACATAGGATCACCCAATTGGAAACACTCTAAGAGAATGCAGTGAAAAGTTGTTTTTCTGGAACCTGGGGATTAGAGTGGGGAATAACTATCAGAGAACCAGCTATGGGGGAACCCACTCCCTCAAACCGGTATTAAGTGCCACAGGGAAAACAAAACCTAAACACTAGCTAGGGAGGACCTATAGACCCAGAGGTCAATCCAGAAACACTGCCACCCAGGAGTTGAATCACAAATTGACTCTTGTGTAAACACAAATAAAGGAATAGAAGAAATAAGGATGTGCTGCCTGCTTAAAAATAAGGACTGGCTTATAACACTGAGCAGCAGTGGAACACAGGGAACTTCAATACTGTCCTGACTAGGAAACAGGCATGCCAAACAGAGCAGTAGAGGAAGTGAATGACCTCCTCTACTGCACATTTTTATTTTTATTTTTTTTCATCTTTTACTTAAGAAACTAATTTTTTTCCTCACTTGAGTTTACCTTTTTAATTATTACATTTTTATTTTCAATCAGTATTATTACTACTACCATTTTACCTTTTTTAAAAAAAGTGTCATTTTATTTTCTCTTTATTTTACTTTGGGATTAGTGTTCTACATTCTATTTTCAGCTTTCCTTTAGCATAATTTTACTCTATCTCAACTTTACCTTTATGCCATCACGCTCTTCCTCATTTTTCCCCTTTTGTTGTCCTGTTTCTCTTTCTCTATTCCTGCCTTAGATTTTCTCTATTCCTTATTTTCACCTCCTGTTAAAATTTCACCCTACTTATATATCTAATTTATAATCCCCTGCTCAAAGTCCATACACATCTCTCTCTTCTCTTTCTTCACTACCCAAAATTTTTCTTCTCTCTTTCCTTTTGTTGTTGTTTGCTTGATTGTTGATTATATCAATTTTTATGCTTGTTTATGAGATTGTTTTGCTTTTTCTTTTTGTTATTTACTTCTGTTTTCTTTTGCCTCACTCGATATTAGTTGTTGTTTGTAGTTTGAATTCATCTTCAGGTACTTGTTGCTGGCATATGTTGGGATTAGTGGCTGTTCTATTGGAGTTTCCTCCCCATATATATAGTTTTTTCCCCTCTTCTTTCTTATTCTCTCTTTTTTCTCTATTATTTTCCCCTCTACCCAATTTCATTGTTACATTCCTTTTTTCCCCCTCTCTTCTCCTTTCTCTCTTATCCTCTAATTCACCTTTCTCTGGTGGTCACCTTTATTTGGGGTTATTAATATCATAAATACATTTGTGTTCAGTGCCTTGTGCATTGTACCTTGTTGTGTTGTATTTTGGGCATTTAAATCAATGCAGGAGAGAGAGAACTACATAGCCAGACACCTGGAGAGGAGAGATCATGGGGAAACAAAGAAATAACCTGCATATGAAAGAAAAGCAGGCATCACCAGAAAAAGAAGTAAATGAAATGGAGGGAAGCAACATGTCAGAGAAAGAATTCAGAGAAATGGTCATAAGGTGGATGAAAAGAATGGAAGATAAATTCAACAATATTTGTAAGAACCAAGAGGAAATGAAGAAGAACCAAGAAGAAATGAAAAATGACATTGCTGTGGTAAAGAACTCAATAGAAAGCATCGAGAGTAGACTAGAAGAAGCAGAGGATCACATCAGTGAGCTAGAAGACAAGGTAGGAAAAATTACCCAAGTAGAGCAGCTTTTTAAAAAAAATTAAAAAGCAGGAGGGGAGCCTAAGGGAACTTTGGGACAACATGAAACAAAACAACACCCAAATAATAAGAGTGCCAGAAGGAGAGGAAATGGAACAAGGAATTGAAAACCTGTTTGTAGAAATAATGACAGAAAACTTCCTTGATATAGGGAAGAAAAAACCCACACAATCCAAGGAGCTCGCAGAGTCCCAAGCAAAATGAACCCCAAAAGACTGATCCCAAGGCATATTATAATTAAAATGGCAAACACCAATGACAAAGTAAGAATCTTAAAAGTGTCCAGAAAGAGAAAGAAAGTTACCTACAAAGGATCCCCCATCAGACTATAGGCTGATTTCTCAACAGAAACACATCAGGCCAGAAGGGAATGGAATGAAATATACAAAGTCATGCAAAAGAAGGTCTGAATCCAAGAATACTGTACCCAGCAAGGCTATCAATCAAAACTGAAGGTGAAATAAGCAGCTTCACAGACAAAAAAAGGATTAAGGGAGTTTATTACCACCAAACCGGCAATGCAAGAAATGCTAAAGGGTCTGCTATTAAAAAAAAAAAAAAAGAAAGAAAGAAAAGAAATAGGAAGCGAAGAAGAAACACAGGAGAAAAGAATAAAAATTGTGACAAACAAGTACCTATCAATAATAACTTTAAATGTAAATGGATTAAATGTCCCAATCAAAAGACACAGGGTAGTGGATTGGATAAGAAAACATGACCCATATATCTGCTGTTTACAAGAAACCCACCTCAGAAAAAAAGATGCACTCAGACTGAGAGTAAAGGGATGAAAAAAGGTTTTTCAGGTGAATGGAAAAAAAAAAAAAGCTCTGGTAACAATACTTATATCTGACAAATTAGATCTCAAAGTGAAGGTCATAAAAAGAGATAAGGAAGGCCACTTCATAATACTAAAGGAAGCAATCCAACAGGAAGAAATAACTCTGGTATACATATATGCACTCAATACAGGAGCACCCAAATACATTAAAAAAAAAAAAACCCTGGAGGATATCAAGGGAGAGATTGACAGCAATACAAAACCAAAATAAGATTCCACTACACACTCACTGGGATGGCTATAATAAAAAAGATGAACAACAAGTATTGGTGTGTTAGTCTGCTCAGGCTACTATAATAAAATACCACAGACTGATTGGCTTTAAAAAAAGAACATTTTCACAGTTCTGGAGGATGGGAAGTCCAAGATTAAAGTGTTGGCCAATTTGGTTTCTGATGAGACCTTTCTAGCTGGCTTGTAGATGTCTGCTGTCTTGTTGTGTGCTTAAATGGCATCTTCTTGGGGTGTGTGCAGAGAGAGAAAGAGTTCTGATATCTCTTCTTTTTTTATAATGGCACCAACCGTTTCAGATTAGGGCCCCACCCTTATGACCTAATTTTACTTCTTATCACCTCACAGTCCTAACTCCAAATACGGTCACTTGGGGGTTAGGATATGAATCTGGGGAAGACACAAACATTCAATCCATAACAGTTTGTGAGAATTGGGGGAATTGGAACGCTCATCTATTGCTAGTAGGAATGTAAAGTGGTACAGCCACTTTGGAAAACAATTTGAAAGTTATTCCAAATCTTAAACATGGAGTTATCATTTGATTAGAAAATTTCACTCCTAGGAATACAATAAAAAACTTGTCCACACAAAAACTTTCACATGAATATTCATAGCAGCACATACCCAGGTTATGGGTTTGATCCCTGGTTGAGATGTGTGTAGGAGACAGTTGATCAGTGTTTGACTTTCATATCATATTGATGTTTCTTTCTCTCTAAATCAATTGTTTAAATACTCTATTGTTATTGGGTGAAGTGTTTTATAAATATCAATTAGGTCAAGTTGGTTGATTGTGTTGTTCAAGACTACTATATCCTTCCTGATTTTCTGCTTGGAAAGGGATATTGAAATATATGACTCTAATTATATATTCTCCAATTTACTTTATAATTCTATCCTTTTTTTTATAGAATTTAAATTTATATTTAAATATTTATATTTACAGTGGCTTTCTTGCAGGCAACATATAGTTTGAAGCTTCCTTTGGATAAATGATCTGACAATCTTGACCTTTTAATTGTGATTTTTAGATCATTTCCATTTGATGTGACTATTGATATGATTTGATTTAAAGCTACTTTTTTGTTATTTGTTTTCTATTTGTCCCACATATACATTTTTCCCTTTTTCCTACCTTTTTTAGATTGGTAATTTGTATGATTTTACTTTATCTCCTTTATTGGCTTAATTAGCTATAACTTTTTTTCGTGGTTACTTTGGGTTTATTATTTTTAAATATATTTTATTGATTTTAGAGAGGAAGGGAGAGGGAGAGAGAGATAAAAATATCAATGATGAGGGACAAAACTGGTTTGGCTCAGTGGATAGAGCATCTGCCTGCAGACTTAAAGATCCCAAGTTCGATTCCGGTCAAGGGCATGTTCCTTGGTTGTGGCCACATCCCCAGTAGGGGGTGTATAGGAGGCAGCTGATCCATGTTTCTAACTCTCTATCCCTCTCCCTTCCTCTAAAAAATCAATAAAATAAAAAAATATATATCAATGATGAGGGAGAATCACTATTCGGCTGCCTCCTGCATGCCCCCCACTGGGGATCAAGCCCACAACCCAGGCATGTGCTCTTGGCCAGAATCAAACCTGGGACCCTTCAGTCCGCAGGCTGACACTCTATCCATTGTGCCAAACCAGCTAGGGCTACTTTGGGTTTATAGTATACATCTTTAACTTATCACAACTTACTTTAAAGTAATATTATATCATGCCATCTACAGAAAAAGAACCTTACAACAATATGCTTCAATTTCCCACACACCAGCCTTTATGCTATTATTGTCATACATTTTACTTTTATATATGTTGTAAATGTAGAATACTTACTATTTTTCTTTAACCATTAAATTGTTTTTTAAAGATTTTTTAAAAAAATATTTTATTGATTTTTACAGAGAAGAAGGGAGAGGAATAGAGAGTTAAAAACATCGATCAGCTGCCTCCTGCACACCCCCTACTGAGTATGTGCCTGCAACCAAGGTACATGCCCTTGACCGTAATTGAACCTGGGACCTTTCAGTCTGCAGGCCGACGCTCTACGCACTGAGCCAAACCAGTTTCGGCTTTTAAAGACTTTTAAATAAAAAAGTATTTAATATTTTCCCATATAGTTACCATTTCCAGAGATCTTCATTCTTTTGTATAGATCCAGATTTCCATGTGGTATAGAAATTGAGACTGATTTCCTTCTGTCTCAAGGACTTCCTATAACATTTCTTGTAGTGCAGGTCTGTTAGTGATGAGTTATTTCAGCTTGTTTGTTTTGGAAAAATATATTTAAGCTTTGTTTTGAAAATATATTTTCACTGGGTATAGCGTTCTAGATTGATGTGTTTTCTTGTTTATTTTTTTTACATTCTGTTATCTAAAGATACATCATTGTCTTCTGACTTGAACTGTTTCCAATGAAAAGTCTGCTGTCATTCTTAATTATTTGTATGTGATATCTCTCTCTTTCTCTGGCTACGTTTCAGCTTTTCTCCTTATCAGTGCTTTTAAGCAAATTTATTGTTAACACTGTAATAATAAATGTGGCTTTGTGAATTTGTATTCATGTTTCTTGAGATTTTTGAATCCATGATTTATAGTTTTTTTTTATTTTTATCAAAGTTAGAAATGTTTTGACTATTATTTCTCCAAATATTTTTCTGCTGTTGTCCTTTTTTGGGGAGTCCAATTACACATATATTAGGTCTTTTAGGCCACATCTCACTGATGATTTGTCCACGAAATTTTTTTTCTATATATACAGTTCCTTTTGGAAACTTTCTATTGCCATGTCTTCAAATTTACTAATCATTTCCTCTGTGTAATCAAATCTGCTATTAATCCAATCTGGTTTGTTTTTCAACTCAGACGTGGTGTTGTGTTTTGTTTGTTTGTTTGTTTTTATCTTCTAGAAGTTTTATTTGAGTCCTTCCCCCTTCCTCCAGTCTCTACTAAAAATGGTCAATCTTTCCTATGGCTTCTTAAGCATATGAAAATAATTACATTTGTTATGTTTTAATGTCCTTATATATTAATTCTATCTTCTGGGTTATTTTTAGATTTGTTTTTATTGACTAACTTTTCCTTATGGGTTGTATTTTCCTGTTCCCTTGTTATTTTCATGCATGGTAGTTTCTGGTTGGATGCTTGACAGTGTGAAGTTTACCTTGTTGTGTGCTAGTCATTTCAATATTCCTATAAATATTCTTGTGCTTTGTTTCAGAATGCTGTCAAGTTCCTGTAAAATAGTATGATTCTGTTGAGACTTACTTTTAAACTTTATTAGGTGGGACCATTATCTTTTTTATCCCCCACTACTGAAGCAATACCTTTCTAAGGAATCACCTTGATGCCCTATACTTTATGAGGTTTTTCACTCTGGTTTATAGAAATACAAACCATTCCAGATCTTGTATGTACTTTGGAGATTGTTTCCTCTGCTCTATTGTGACATTCTTTCCTCAAACTTGGGTAGTTTCCTCACATACAAGTGCTGTTCAATATTCTGTTGAAGGTTTGAGGGGAACTCTCAGCAGATCTTTGAAGCTTTCTATCTCTCTGCAAAGGGCTCTTCTCTGAAGTTCCTTTGCCTTTGAACTTTAGTTGTTTTGCCCTCCCCAGCCTCCCTGCTCTGTCTCCTTAACGCAGGGAAACAGTTGGGACCCTGCTCCCTGTGCTGTAGCCTGGAAACTCTCTCCAAGCAGAAGCAGGCAATTGTAAGGCTCACCTCATTAGTTTTTCCTCTCTCAGGAATTGCTATTTTGTGCTGCTTGATGTTCAATATTTGAAATTTGTTGCTTAATATATTTTTTATCTAGGTTTTCAGTTGCTCCAGACAGAAGGTAAATCCACTCCCTGTTATTTCATCTTCCCGGAAGCCCTATAACTACAGATTAGAAAAAAAATGAGGCTTAGAGAATGAGTGGTAGTATATTAGAGGTGAGAGGCAGAATAATGTAACAGATTTTTAAAAATGGATTGTCTAGTCAAACATTTATTAGTTGCGTGACCTTGGAAAACTTTTTAACCTCTCTGAGCCTCAGTTTCCTCACCTGTAAAAATGGAATGATAATAATAAAAACTACCTTATGGAATAGTTATGTATTAAATGAGTTAACATAATTGGCATATATTTACTATAAAGTATTAGCTATTTATTACCAGGGTAGAATAGCAGAAAAATCTAGAATTGAGTGTCAGGCACATTTTTAATTACAGCTCCATTATTGACTTTATACTATGGAACTTGTGCCTTGAGTATCAATCAAGTTCAATTAAAGAAGCAAGACCATTTGGAGACTCTAACCAGAACCATATAGGAAAGAGAGTTCTGGGAAATGTGGCTCAGCTGAGCCAACTGACACATTGCAAAGCTTCCACGCCATGGTGTTTAACTGCTCTGAGACTCTAGCTCTTCGTCTGTGAGATGGGGTAACAATTCCCATCGCTGAATGAAATGAGATAAGGTACAGGAAGCACTTGTCTGGCACAGGATAGGGTTCAAGAAATGATTTTTATCATGGTCACCCAGAATCCCACAGCTAATAACTAACTGCCAGAGGCATGATTTGTCCCCAAAGCCTGTTGCTCTTGCCCCTTGACCATGCTGCCTCCCTGTGCTGGTCCTGCAAGTGCGGAAATGAATAAAACATTCCCTATCCACAGGATCCCACCAATCAGAAGGAGGGTAAGCCAGGGGCACAGATAACTGTAATATAGGGCAGAAAAAGGAAATCAGTTGCTATTATTGGGAGTGTCCCACGAGCTAGATTCCCTCCACAGAGAGGAATGGATCCATGGTTTACTGCATACCTACTGTGTGCCAGCACAGTGGTAGGCAGTTTCTGTGATGATCACACTGAATCATCACAACTGGAAAATGAGCTTGATCTGATCAGACAGGAGAACTGAGACCTAGGCCACAGAATACCCAAGTGGCAGAGCCCGTAAGTCCTAAGAGATGGCTAGAATGGCAGTGGAAGCTAGAACTTGGGGTCTGCCCTGAGGTCATTCTGGAGATGAGGACTCTCCTGAGCTCAGAAGCCAGGACTGGCTCTGGAGCCCCTCTTCTGAGCTGGCCTCAGCGCCTCTGTCTGCCCGTGGGCGTGGACCGTGAGCTCTGTGGTGGCTGCAGTGGTGGCTGCAGTGCCCGTGGTGGTGGCAGCAGCGGGCGGGCGGCAGCAGGGAGACAGTCACACCTCGCTGTTTTGTAAACTGTTTCTCACAGCTTGTTTGTTCCGGGTTAGGGCTGGAGCGGCACCGTATGGAAGTGTGACTCATTGTTTAATGTGGCAGCTCATTAGCAGAGCTTGTTGCTGCCTCTGATTTCTCTGCTCTTGCTAATTGGAGAGCCCAGTGGGGCTCTGGCTTCCCCGTGAAGAATGAGCCAGTCCCCAGGGCTTCAGCTGGCCTTTGCCCCCGACTCCCTGAGGGAGCTGCCCCAGGCCTGTGGGCACCAGTTTCAGCCAAACCGGTTCCAGATCCACCTCATTTTGGCTGGGTAACCTTGGACAAGGCTCCTTGTCCAGTGCTCTTCTCTAAGCTTCAGTTTCCCTGCTCACCTAATGAGGAAGCAGTAGCCACCTCATCAGGGTAGATGAGAGGATTGCTAATAATGTGTGCAAAGTTCCCTGGCACATAGTAGATGCTGAATGCAACAGTCCCCTGTTCTCTGCCATTCACTTTCCAATGACTCAGTTAAGCAGTTAACTATGGTCCAAAAATATTAAATGGAAAAATACCAGAAATAAACAATTTGTAAATTTTAAACTGGGGAGGGGGGGGGAGAAAAGAGGTTCTTAGAAAGTAATCTCATAGGGATAAGCTGACCATAAATTCCTAACTGGGCAGGTCATGGTGGGAAGATAGTCGTGCCCCAAGCCTATCACCTCTTTAGTGAAAGGTTTTAAGTCAGCCCAACCATTGTTCTTGTGCATCTAGGTTAACAAACCTTTGAAATGCCAGAATTCCCCTGGAAGGGGATTAACCCTCAAGAGAGCACATATCCTGTAATCCAATTCCCACCTTGCTTTCTCCAGCCTTCCTTACATGCCCTCCTTAATTTCGAATACATAAAACATGCTGCAAAACCATTGCTCTCAGGAGCATTTGAGATCTTGCTCCCCAGCATATGTCAGCAATTTGGCTCAAATGAACTCTTATAAAAATTCTCTACAGGTTTGGACATTTCTTATGTCAACGGTGTGTTGTTTTGAGTAGCGTGATGAAATCTTGTGCTGTCCTGCTCCATCCGGCCCTGAACATGAATCATCCTTTATCCAGCATATCCACACTGTATATGCCACCCACCCATTAGTCACTTATCAGTTATCAGATTGGGTGTTGCCCTATCACAGAGCTTGTATTCAAGTAACCCTTATTTTGCTTAAAAATAGTCCAAAGCCATTCACATAACTTTTATTACAGCACTAGAGGCCCAATGCACAAAATTCATGCAAGAGGAGGCCTTCCCGTAAGAGATCAACCAAAGGACCTGTATGCATGCATATAAGCATAACCAATGGACACAGACATTGGTGGGGGGGGGCAGTGAGGGCATGTGCCAGGGGGTAGGGGAGGCCAGGGGAAGGTCAATGGGGAAAAAAGAAGACATACGTACTACTATTTATAATACTTTAAACAATAAAATAAAACACTAAAAAAAGAGAGTAGGCCTTCCTTCCCCCAGTTGCTGGCACTAGATTCCCTCTGGCACCCAGGACCTGGGCTTCCCTCACAGCCCCAGCTTCATCCGGAAGGTCGTCCAGAAGGACGTCTGGTCTAATTAGCATATTATGCTTTTATTATTATAGATATTGTTATAATTGTTCTCTTTGATTATTAATTACGGTTACTAATCTCATACTGTGCCTAATTTATAAATAAAACTTTATCATAGGTATATACGTATAGGAAAAAACAGGATATATAGGGTTTGGTACTATCAGAGGTTTTAGGCAACCCCTGGGGCTCTTGGGATCTATCCTTCATGGATAAGGAGAGACCACTGCAAGGAGGTATTGTGTTGGTACTATGATTAGACTGGGAACTCAGGGAGCCCCTCTGTCCTGACCTGGAGCAGCCACCCAGCCCAAAGTGCTCCAGAGGCTCCGGGAGTGAGGGCACATTCTACTCAGGACGCTTCTTCCTTCCATGCTAGCCCCTTCCAAAGCAAGTCCACCAGGCCCCGTTCACCCTCCACACCCTCAGAAGAGGCAGCACACCCCCACTGGGGACAGTCCTAGCTTGCCCTTGAGTGAGGACTGCTTCCCCTATAGCTCTCCCTCCACGCCCAGCTCTCCTCTTTGAGGCCACAGAACACGTCTGCTCCCTCAGCCCGATGACTGCCCTTTGCTATCTGAGACAGGGATCACGTCTCATCTCCAAATAGTCTCAGTCTAGGTCCTCCCCCTGTCTCTTCAGTGATATAGTTCACTGGACTGTTATGTCGGTCCCAGGTGTCCCTGAGTTGTGCAATGCTGTGGCCTCCTTCTGAGGCTCTCCCCCACTCCCTCCCTCTCTCTGGACACGCTGCCCCCTGCCTAGTGCCATCTTGAGATGTGTGGTCTGGAATTCAGCTCAGTTTCACTCTGCACAGAGGAGGTAGCCCTAGCTCCTCCTGCATCTGAGACCTATACTGTTCCAATAGCGACACAATATGAGCCACGTGGGTAATTTTAAGTTTTACCTTAAAGTAAAAGGAGATAGGTGACATTAACTTAAAGCTGTATTTTACTTAACCCAATATATCTGAACGATATCATTTCAACATAGGATCAATATCAAAATCACGAGTTATCTCCAACATTTTCTTCCTACAAAATCTGGCTCCTTTATGCAATGAACAGCAGCACGTCCTATTTGGAACTAGCCATGTTTTAAGCACTTACTAGTAGTAAGCATGGGTGACTAGTGGCCACAGTGTTGGACAGTGTGAGGCAGCTCTAGACTCCACCTCTATGAAAAGGGTCTGAACTGGCTCGGGTCTGTGGCTAACTCGTCTCCCTGACTGGGGAGGAAAGCACAGTCCAATGCCTGAGGGCTAGGGATTGAGGTGCCAGTCTGGGTTTCATTGTGATGCACTGCATATGTGTGATATGGACAGTCTCTGCCTCTCTCTGGGCCTCCTCACCTAGCAAATAGGAGGTGAGAGGGGAAAGAAGCTGGGGCTTGAAGCCAGGAACTCTCCAGGGTGCTCTTTATGTATCCCTGCTAGGTAGGGTTCCTTATCAGTTTCCCAGGTGAGGAAACTGAAGCTCTAGGGATCTGACCCCTCTCTGCTAGAGGGCATCGTAGATTCACCTGGCAGGTGGGCTGCTCACTCCTTTCTCTGGCATCCGTTTCAGGCAGGCAGCTTCCACTCCTGTCTTCTTCCTTGTTGTGATTCTTTCTCTGAGTAACAGCTGAAGATTTTGAGGTGAGTTTGCAGGTAAAGTTTGCTCCATCTGCTCAGGTGTCTGGTGGGTCCCTCCAGAGTGGTTTCACTTCCATAGATGGTTGTGAGGCCAGGACCCGGCCCCTCCCTGTGCCTGTGCCTGTGACATCAGGATGTATTAGAGTAAAACCGGACATCACATCGCCAAGGCTCCCTCCTTCATCTACTTCCTTCCTAGCTTCTCAAGTCCAGCTGGCTTCCTCCTGACCACAGGTGTGGCTTTCAATCCCAGAACCACCACCTATCACCTGGATGACCTGGAGCCAATCACTTTACATGACAGTATCTCCATTTCTGTCTGGGGTGGGAGAATGCTCCCGTCTCACAGGTTGCTGGGAGTAACAGCTGAGACCATCTATGTGAGTGTGCCTCGTTCAGCACTTCATGTGAGTGTTATTTGTTTCTTGGCTTCAGTGTCCTAGGCTGGCCCTCACCCAGCTCCTCCATGACACTCTGCATAGCTTTCTCCCCTTTCCCTAGCCACCCAGGCTTTCTCAGCCTGGCCGGGCAGGCTTCCCCATCCTCTGAGTGGAGAGATCCTACATAGATGACCACTTCTCTCTGTGGAGAGCACGGATGATGGGGCTGGAGGGGAGGTTGGCAGCCACGCCTAGGGTACCTTAGCACCCAAACCAACCATCTTGAAAAATAAGACAGATGTGACTTCTTTGGGAATCTTTCCTAAGTATGTTCACTCTTCCCTGTGTTCCCTAAAGAAGGATAACTGATCTGAATTTAACGTTTTCATGGTTCAAGATCAGCATCAGGGGTAGACATTTTAATATTAAAATAAAGAGTGAGAGCAGCGACTTTTGTTAAGTGCCCGCTATGTACCAAGTATCTTACAATGATGTCATTCAATTCTTACACAGCCCTGGTTAAATTTTGGATATCATCCCCTTTCACACATGAGGAACTGGGGCTCAGAGTTGTTTAGAGACTGGGCAGGACCTCATGGATGTTGCCTCTCGGGGACCTGGGACTGACTAAGATTTCTTACAGGAATTTAGAGGTTGGCTCACCCTTGTTGGGGCTGATGGTAATTACTGTGGGCACCTGCTGCCTCACTTTTTGGCCTGTACTGGTCTGAGAAAGCAAATACTGTAGCACATGCATCTGACCTTGGCTTTCTTGACCTGTCTGTAACATTTGCTCTATTTACTAGTTCCTTTTGTTTTCACCACTCACTTCTCATGAAGTTCATGAATCCACCCTTTGTTGGCTCTCTGGCAGCTTCTCCCAGAATCCTTTGTATCTACTATTGCCCTGCTTCCCCCTACTCCCCATTTCCCAATGTGCTGCTGTTTTCCAACATCCCCTTTTAGCCCTCTGTTCTCTCCATAGCTTGTTCCACATCACCCCCAGGGGCTTAGCGCCTCCCATGGTTTCACTAACTCTATGCCAAGGACTCCCAAATTCACATCTCCTGCCCACTCCTCTTCCCAGAGCTCTGGGCTGTATATGAATGCCTGCCAGGCAGATGTCTTCCCTCCCTGTCCCACAGGCACCTCCAACTCAATGCCCCCAAACTGAATCCATCATCTTCCTCTGGTGTTCCTGCCCCCTCTTGTGATCCCTGGCTCAGCTAGCCACCTCCCCTTGAGTCCATGCTTTCAAGGACTTCTAAAGAGTCCGTGCTAAGTAATTCCACAGGCCTTACTCTATCCTTAATCAATCAGGAGATATTTTATTTCTTAGAATATAATAGGTGCTCAGGAAATTATTGGAAAATCAGCTCAAATGCTCATCCTTGTGAAGCCTCTCATATTCCACCCCCTCCCGCCCCATTCTTATGCAGGGCCTGAGAAATGAGTGGGGTAGAGACCCAGTGCTAGAGATTGTCACACACTACTAGAGTAAACAGATATGGAAACAGATCTTTACAGCCCAGAGTGAGAACAGAAGAAGTGTATGGGGAATAGAGGGGAAAGGACTGATATATCCAGAGGTCCATGAAGCTTCTCAGAGGAGGTGACAGCTGAGTTTTGAAAGGTGCTAGGGATTTGTTGGGTATGTGAGGTTGATGTCTTGGTTCTGTCTTCACCCTGCATGTCACTTATGTCCTGCATCTGGGCTTCTTGCCCTCACCCATCATTTATGCTAACTCTACTTCCCAAAACGGGATTTCAGGCAGATCCTAATTTTTACAAAATGACACATACAATTAGCAAGGAAACTCAGTAAGAGTTTTGGATAAAACGAAAGAAGAGAATGAGCCATAAACCAAACTAAAGATAGTTCCTGCAACCAAATACAAGATTGACCTCTACACTTTTCAGCAGGAGAAAGGGCTGCCCTTGGGACAAAGGGCCCGTGTGGTGCCCCTTGAGAGCCATGCCCCCTCCACTCCACACTTGACTCTTGGTTTATTCCCTGTGTCTATGGCTCCCTTGTGTACTGGGCTGGTCAGCATTGGTAATTGGCCTTTAATTCTGACTCATGTACATGACTAAATTGGATGGAGAAGCTGTGCAGCCAACAGTCTTGAATTACCTTTTTTTAAAAAAAATACAACCACAAATCAGATATAAACAGAGAAGAAACTGAGGCTCAGAGGAGTTAAGGTGGGCAGGGCTGGCTTGGAGCCATGCATCCTGTCCCAGGCACAGCCTCTTCATGAGTTCAGTTGGTAGGGTTCTAAGGATGAAATCCTATATAATAAAAGCTTAATATGCTAAGTGTCCGGTCATTCGTTCAACCAATCAAAGTGTAATATGCTAATGATATGCTAAGGCCACTCAACCACTTGCTATGATGTGCACTTACCACCAGGGGGCAGATGCTCCGACTGGTAGGTTAGTTTGCTGCTGGGGTCTGGCCAATCGGAACTGAGCAAGACAAGCCAGACATGCCCTGGAGCCCTCCTGTGGTTACTCCCAGGCTAGCCAACCTCCCGTGTCCCTCCCTGGCCCCAATTGTGCACCCATGGGATCCCTTGGCCTGGCCTAAGCCCTCACACAATCCAGGACCCCTCAGGGGATGTCAGAGAGCCAATTTCAGCCCAATCCCACAGGCCAGGCTGAGGCATCCCACTGGAGCACAAATTCATGCACTGGGCCTCTGGTATCTCAGAATAAGAAACTAGCCTGGGTGTTCAGTTTACTGCACTGGAGTCACAAAGCAAGCTGGACACCTGCAGGTGTCTGCATGGAAAGGACGGTTGTACACCCGTGCTTGGCTTGAGCATAGCTGACTTAATTTATGAATTTAGACTCTTAAAAAACATAAACAATAAGAAAGGATCAGCACTTGTCAAGTGCCTATGATGTCCCAGGAAATTCAGTTACCACATCGTCATTTGTGAAATGGGGATGACAACAAAATAATACCAATCTCTCTGGGTTGATACAGGATCATTGTGAGCCATGGAATCACTTAGCATATAGCTTGCACTTCATAGTCCCTTGAAAAATATTCTTGTTATTATCTATCTCATTACTAATATTATTGTCCTCATCAGGGTCCTGTGAAGGAGGACCCATGCAGCTTAGACTGAGGAACTGAGGCGCAGGGATAAGAAGGGTCCAAGGTCACAGAGTTAGGGCCAGGAAGTGAACCCAAGCCTGCTGGGCTCAATTCCTGTGCTCTCTCCATGTTGAGGGGCAGAGGACAAGTGTGCAGAAGCAGCTAGGCTTGGGGAGTGTGTACAGCACTAGGTCCTTCTATCCAGCGAGGGGTCCTTTGGAGGGCAGCTGCGAGAGAGCCTGGATATATACAACTGCCCTGTGCCCTGCGCCCTGCAGCTAGAGTCGCAGTCATGGTAGTGGGACCAGACTTGGGCCATGCACAGCAGTTAGGGGAGCAATGGAGAAGCTCCCAGGTGACAAAGCAAGCTGGAGCTGGACCCAGACACTGGGCAGGGCCAGGCCTCCCCAGGGGGCCATCTCTTGGCACCTGGGTGATGACAGTTTAGGAAGGGTGGATGACATCATTTACATGGACCACATTTTTGGCCTGTCCTTACTTAGTCTAACTCAAATATCAAATTTCTAGGGTTAAAAAGGAGAAAGGAGAGCCCTAATCATTTTGCAGGAGGCAGCTCATCAATGTTTCTCTCTCTATCGATGTTTCTAACTCTACCTCTCTCTCACCCTCTCTGTAAAAATAATAAATAAACTATATATATATTAGAGGCCCGGTGCATGAAATTTGTGCACAGGGGGTGGGGGATGTCCCTCAGCCCAGCCTGCACCCTCTCCAATCTGGGACCCCTCTGACTGCTCGTTTAGGAATGTCTGACTGCCCGTTTAGGTCTGATCCCGGTAGGATTGGGCCTAAATGGGCAGTCGGACATCCTTCTCACAATCCAGGACTGCTGGCTCCAAACTGCTCATCTGCCTGCCTCCCTGATTGCCCTTAACCACTTCTGCCTGCCAGCCTGATCACCCCCTAACCATTACCCTGCCAGCTTAATTGATGTCCAACTGCTACCCTGCCAGCCTGTTTGCCCCCAATATCCCTCTTCTGCTGGCCTGGTTACACCTAAATGCCCTCCCCTGCAGGCTTGATTGCCCCCAACAGCCCTCCCTTGCAGGCCTAGTCCCTCCCAACTGCCCTCCATTGCTGGCCTGATTGCCTACAACTTCCATCCTTTGCAGGCCTGGAACCTCCCCACACCCTCCCCTGCTGGCCATCTTGTGGTGGCCATCTTGTGTCCACATGGGGGCAGGATCTTTGGCTACATGGGGGCAGCCCTCTTGTGTATTGGAGTGATGGTCAATCTGCATATTACTCTTTTATTAGATAGGATAGAGGCCTGATGATGGGTAGGGGTTGGCTGATTTGCCCTGAAGAGTGACCTGGATCAGGGTGGGGGGTTCCCTTGGGGCATGGGGTGACCTGGGTGAGGGGCCTGTTGTGGTTTGCAGGCCAGCCACACCCTCCAGCAACCCAAGCTGAGGCCCTGGGGTCTGTGATTAATTTATGTTCTACAATTAGAAACTCAGTAGCCTGGAGCGGAGCCAAGCCTTCTGCTCGCTCCATGGTGACAGCCATTTCTGTTGGGACATTTATCTTCTATAATTGAAACTTTGTAGCCTAGAATGGAGGCCTAGGCACTAGGGCTGCAGAAGCTTGGCTTCCTCCATCGCCCGGGCAACCCTAGCCTCTGCTCTCTCAAGCTCTATGGCTATCACCATTTCTGTTGGGATATATCTTCTATAATTGAAACTTTGTAACATTGAGTGGAGGCCTAGGCCAGCAAGGGGAGGCGGAAAGCTTGGCTTCCTCCTAAGCCTCTCTCCTGCTCTCAGTGGCCACAGCCATCTTGGCTGGGGTTTATTTGCATAATTTGCTCCTAATTGGCTGATGGGTGTGGCTGTGGGCTTGGCTTGATTGGAGATACGGTCAATTTGCATATTACTCTTTTATTAGATAGGATGGATACACACACACACACACACACACACACACTAGTGGCCCAGTGCACGAAATTCGTGCACATTAAAAGGGTATTAATTAGAGGAAATATTTTAATAGTGCTATTTGCCCTTTCTCTACAATAAAAGTGTAAGAAATAAAAGGTAATGAGTACAATATATATGAAAATAATACATAATTTCATTAATAAATAAATAATAACAAAATGATATAACAACAATACAAATCCACAATACACTGTTGAATTAATTTTCCTGCATTTAAAATAGGATTGATCGTGTCCCTCACAGAGAGATGAAATCCATGGTACTCCATTTGGGTGACTCGTGTTCTTACATTTTGTCTAGTATTATTGTTGAGTACACTGTTGTCTCTGAGTGTTAATGCAATATCTATTCCCCAACCTTTTTCACCATGTGGAAAAAGAATAGGATAAGTCATTGCATCTAATGTAGGAAACAGGATACTGATTTGTTTCACTTTAGTGGCATTTGGATTATTGGGATCTGGTTTACAATGAATGAGGAAGTCCCTTTCAAAAGGAGGTTCACCATCTTTGTTTTTGCATATGACAGCAACCTCAGTAACACAGGGAGAATTATATCTACCTGGGTCACTATTACGATCATATTTAATTGCCATAGTTACTTTCATGGGAGCTATACCTTTTGGTGCTGCTTCAGATTGGGCTTCCTTTTCTACCTCATGTAGCATCTTGTACAATTTTGTTAATTCATTTAGTTCATGCATGAGGTTGTTGATGTTGATCATGAGTCTTTCTGAGCAGGCCTGGTTTGCTGGGGTTTTACATGTAGCTTCAGCTGTATCCAAAATATAGAGTTGAGCAAACTTCTGAGAAACACCATCAGAAGGATGTAAAGTTCCAGTACAATGATAAACTTGTCCATGTATTCTAAAACAGTGTGGCCCATACCCTGATGGCGATGCAACATTTGCACCCATGGAAGCAAAAGCAACAGAACTATTTATAGATCGAATGTTTTCCATGAAATTTTTACTGTCAGAATCTTCGTTTGTCATTAATCTTTTTAAATATGGTGGGTAATCTGGAAAATGTATATCATTTGGACAGACTTTCCCTATGCTACAACATCGAGTAAATTTCCCATCAGATGGTTTTTCATCCGAGAAATTTAGTGATAGGCAAAATTCACATCTAATAGTCATTTCACCACAACTATGTTCGAGAATTGCATCCTCACGTACTCCATTTTTGCTGAGAAGGCAGTTCCTACCACTATTGCTAGTACTTGTTGATGACTGTTCTTTAGACATATTCTGTCTTCGCCACCACCTTCTTTCAACTTCAAAGGCATATTGTTCTTTAGACATTTCCTGTAGAAGATGCTGGTGTTTTTCGGCTTCAGAGAGATGTTTTCCCAATAGCTGCTCTTCAGATACATTCTGTCGTAGGCGTCGCCTTCTTTCAAGATCAGATGCACGTGGCTCTTCAGACATTTTCTGTTGATAATGTCGGCACTTTTCTGCCCCCACGGGGGGGGTGGGGGGCCTCAGTTAGATGCAGCTGTGGTGATTTCTCGCCACCACTGCCGCCACTGCCACTGCCTCTCTGCCTTGTTCTCCGTGTGGGAGCCTCAGTTAGATGCAGCTGTGGTTCGCCGGCACTGCCACTGCTTGGTCTCTGTGCGTCTCCGCTCCTGGGGCCTGGTGCCCATGCCTCTTGATCCCACCCCTTGCTCCGATTGGCTGGTAGCATAGCCAATCAGTAGCCAAGGTATGGCCACATTTGCATGTTACTCTTTTATTAGATAGGATATATATATATATGAATGAAGGAATGAATGAATGAATGAGAGGGAGAAGTGGCATCTCCCATCGCTGCTGTTCTTGGCCTAGGTAACCTGTGCCACCCATATTTGCCATTGCCCACCTGTGCAGGCAGCAACCAGGTGAGAAAAAGCAGTTGCAGCTTTAAGGTTAGAAAATACGGCTTAGAGCCTGCTTTTCTGAGCCCAGCTGCCCCCTCTGAAACAATCCTAACCTCTCAGGGCTAACTCAGGATCAAGGGAGAACTATGGAATCACCTAGCAAAGAGGCTGCACTTAGTAAGCACTTAGAATATTATTATATTATTATTATCATCCTCACAATAGCCCTGTGATATTTCCTCAGCAGATGCCACTCAGTTTCCCCACCTGCTAAATGGGAACAGTGCTGGTGACTGCAGAGTGAGCTTTCAAGGTGAATGAGGGGGCATACACAGCATGGCGCTTGGTCTTCTGTAACTGTTAGCCTCCAATCAGCACTTCTGTTGGGCTGGTTGCCCTGATTATCTTAACCAGGAGTCCATGACCTCTCCTACCAGGACTTCTCAGGCTGCAGGGTCAGGGAGGTGGTGACATTTGGCATGCACCTAGGGACACAGGGCAAGACCAAGATGCAAGACAAAGAGAGAAATATTTACAATTCCCAGGAGTTACTCAGGTCCTCCTCCCCCATACTACCTCCTTTCATCCTTGTGACCACTTTGGAGATAGGTGTCATGATCTCCATTCTGCAGATGGGAAATTGAGGTAAGTGACTGTCCAGGGTAATCGGCTAGTCCTTGATGGGGCTGGCACTCACTGCGTCCACCTAGAGCCACCTGGTGCCCAGGGCTGGGGCTGTGGGTGCTGGGGAGAGAACAGTGAACCCAGGTGCTGTGGGCTGGTGTCTAGGGACTCCTCACAGACTCAGCTCGCTGCTGGGAAAGTCTGCTGCCTCCATGGTCTGGGGGACCTGGGGAGACCTGGGTGCCAGAAGAGGAAACCTTCTGTTAGAAACTTCATCCCTTTTCTGGGATCCTTCTCTAATTGCCACAGCTTTTAGAACTCCACACTACCTTGGTATTTTGCACAGAGGTCCCGGGGCTCTGTGGATGTCAGCCTCAGATGGAACCTTCAAGATCATGGGCTCCAGGCCTCTCTCCCATTTGACTGATCAGAAAACAGAGCCCCTGAGGAATGGAGCCAAGAGCAGAACATTGTTGTCCCGGGTTCTGATGGCATCCCTGGACCAGGAAGATGACAGGCTGGGGTGAGGACAATCCAGAGGAGAGGTCACATGGGCAGGGCAGCGAAGCCATGGCAAGGTGCTAGATCTTCTCCCTCCAATAGCCCTGGGAGGTCAGGGTTGTTGTCCTCACTTTGCACAGTAACAAATAGGACTCACAGAAGTTTGAAGTCAAACAGCTTTTTAGTGAAGGAGGCAGAGATCAAGCCTGGTCCTGCCTGCCTCCAAGTCCTGTACCTTTCCCATGGCATCTCTTGTATTGGGTTGAATGGTGGCCCCCTCCCCCAAGTCATGCTCTTCCTAAAATCTCTGAATGTGACCTTATTTAGAAATAAAGATTGCAGGTGTAATTATTTAAGACTAGGTCATAGTGGAGTAGGGTGGGGCCCCAATTTTTCATGGCCGGTGCCAATACAAGAAGAGGAGAGCCCAGCTTGTGTGGCTCAGTGATTGAGCATCAGCCCAGGAACCAGGAGGTCACAGTTCATTTCCTGGTCAGGGTATATGCTGGGATTTTAGGCTTGATCCCCAGTAGAGGGCATGGAGGAGGCAGCCAATCGATGCCTCTCTCATCATTGAGGTTTCTATCTCTCTCTCCCTCTTCCTTTCTGTCACTGAAATCAATTAAAAGAAAACATATTGAAGAAGAAAAAGAAGAAGGAGGAGAAAGAGGAGGAGGAAAAGGAGGAGGAGGAGAGGAGGAGGAGGAGGAGGAGGAGGAGGAGGAGGAGGAGGAGGAGGAGTTGGAAGAGGAGGGGAGAAGGAAGAGAAAGAAGGAGGAGGAGGAGGAGGAGGAGGAGGAGGAGGAGGAGGAGGAGGAGGAGGAGGAGGAGGAGAAGGGAGACAGAGAGACAGAGAGACAGAGGAGAATGGACTGTGGAGACATGGATAAGAGACAGGGAAGAGCAGCATGTGAAGATGGAGGCAGAGACTGTAGTGATCTGTTTACAAAACAAGGAACAGTAAGAATTTCCTGCAACCAACCACCAGAAGCTAGGAAGAGGCGAGAGAGGGTTTTCCCCTAGAGCTTTTACTAGTAGGGAGAGCATGACCCTGCCAACACCTTGATTTCAGACTGCTCGCCTCCAGAACTGTGAGAAAATAAATACTTTTGGTTTGAAGCCACTTTGGTACTTTGTTACAGCAGCCCTAGCAAACCAATATACCTACTTTCTATAGTACTGAAAGGAGGTGACTTGTGGTCCCCAGGGCTGGCTGTGCTGAAATGTGGAAGATCGGGGCGAACCGGAGATGGAGAAGGATGGAGAGAACATCCATTTGTACGGCATTTGCTCTGTGCTTGTGATCTTCATCATTCTCCACAGGGAAGTATAGCCATTCCCATTTCACAGATGAGAAAAGTGAGGCTCAGAGGAGGGAAGTGATTTGTCCCTAAGCTCATTCCCCTCAGCCACTCGGTGCTGTGTAAGAAGCAAACCCAAAGTCCAGTTTGAGTCCCACAGAGGTAGGAGGCCATACTTTCCTCCTCTGAGCCTCACTTTCCTCACCCAGAAACTGGGAATAACAGTATGTGCCACGCTTGTGGCTGTGAGACTGAAATGACTTCATTCTGTCATTTAACAAATATTTATCGAAGGACTCTGTGCCAGCTCTGCTCTCAGTCCTGGGGACACAGCAGTGAACAAGATGGGCAAAGTTCGTGCTGGCAAGGAGCCGGATTCTTCTGGCTAATGCTTGCCAGGTGCTCTGCAGGAGCCGACACAGTAAATACTCAATAAAACTAACGGGGAGAAGAGTTAGGATTGAATCGGATGGCATGTGGAACAGGCTTGGCCTTTATCAACAGCTCACTTGGGCACTGATTCTTTACCACTGTCTGTGGTGGTAAAGTCCCCTCCTCCCCCCATGACCTGGAGGACACAAAGTCCTTTTGGCCTGTGCCATGGCACCCAGCAGTTGCCAGGCCAAGCTGCCTCCCAAAGCCAGCAGAAAACTCTGCCCTAGGCATGGACTGCGGAGTCAGCGAAGGAGCCTTGGGTCTTGTCAGGAGTTCTCTCCTGCTGGACTGTGTCCCCTCAGCTACACAGCATCAGCTCAGCCCCACCCACTCCCTGACTCTGTCCCTGGGCCAGGCCTGAGCCTGCCCTGGAGGCTCTCCCAGCTGTCCTGATGTCCCCTCTGGCTCCTGCAGACGCTCCCCCTCTCCACCCTGGAGGCCTGTCTGGACAGCAGCCCTCCCCAGGCAGAGGCATCCCCAGACATCACTCCTGTGCTGTTCTTTTTTCCTGACAACTGTGATATCAAATGTCAACGAGGCTCAGTTCTGCTGCGCAGACAGGTGGGGGCTTGGGGGCGGTTCTTGATAACTGTGTGGTTTAGAGGGGGGTCCTCTGGAGCCCCCCAAAAGGGTCTGCCTTTGCTCCTAACCCACAGTGCTTGTTGAGCAAACTTCTCCCTCCCCAGACCTTGGGTGCTCTGAGCCATCCGCTCTGTCTCTGCCTTCACTGGGTGGTATGAGGGTCTGGGATCAGAGGCAAAGCCCTTTGGGGACTGCAAAAATGCTGGGCAAGTGGCAGTGGCCTCCTCTGAGAGCGGACTGTCTTCCGGGGGGCTCTGGAAAGGGGCGCTGAGCGGCTATGTGCATCAAACCTCAGAAGAGCTGGTCCTCCTGTCCTCACTTGCCCTGAGTGAGCCGGGACAGCTGGCACCGAGCGCCAGGGAAGCGGGCTCTGGCGGGCCCTGACAGCTCAGCAGTGGCAGCAGCGGAGGTGGCAGTGGCCGCAATGGCTGGGGCTATTCTGAGAGCTGGGAGAGGCTGGGGAACTGAGACTGGAGGAGGGGAAGCAGCAGGGGAGGAGACAGTCCTGGGAGGGTGAGGGGCGTGTCGCTCTCCCAGGGAAGGGTGTCTGCCAACAGCAGTTCTGTTGGGAGAGCTGTGAGCTGTATGCTGTGTGCTCCTTATTGGGAGGGGGTGGACCAGTTGAGGTACTGAGGCATGCACTGGGGTTGTTTGGGTGTACGTGTACCAGTTTTGTGATCCAAGTAGGAGCTGAGTGGGTAAAGCACATGTCTGTGTGTGAGCGAGCGGGTGTGCATGTATTGGAATTCGAGCATGTTTAAGCCTGGGAAAGTGTGAGCAGAAGCAAATGTGTCTGTGTGTGAAAGGGGAGGAATGCAAGGGTAAGCAAGTGGGGGCTTGTTTGTGAGCAGGAATGAATGTGGGAGTGTTGGGGAGGGTAAATGGCAGATTGAGAGCAAGCATGGGGGAGGGGAGTGGAGGGGAGGAAGGGAGGGAGGAGAAGGCAATTTGAGAGACCTGAGGCTAAGAGCCATAGGAAGATTCCGGCCTGTGCAACTGGGATGCAAGTGGAAGGGACATATGCAAGTGTGCATGTAGTGAGCCAGTGTGTGTGAGTGGGGAGAGAGGTGGGGCAGTGTGATTGGGACAAGTACAAAGGGAAGATATAGATGCAGGAGCAACACCAACAGTAATAAAAACGGCAAGCTTTTATTGAGCGCTTACTTTGAGCCTGGTGCTGACATTCATGATCTTATTGAAGTCTTCAAATATCCTGTGAAGTCAGTGCTATGACGACACTCACTTAGAGATTAGGAAATAGTGGCTTGAAGCAGTTAAGTAACTTGTGCACACTCTTAATCACTGTTACACTGCCTCATAATGAATGTGTGGGCAGGGGCCAAGTTGTGAGTAAAGAAGAATGAGTGTCAGTGTGTGGCATGGTGGGTGTGTATGCGGAGAGGGACTGAGTGTGCCAGATGTGGGTCTCAGAGGACAGTCAGGCAGCAGCTGTGGACACTGGGTGGGGCAAGGGCCTAAGCAGCGTCTGAGTCAGCCTGAGTCAGGGTGTCTCTGCCAACCTGGCTCTCCAGCCCCACAATGGCAGCCTGTGCCAGGCCCCCAGCTAAGGATCCTCCCAGCTCTGGTATGGCCCCCAGCAGGCTTCCATCTCACAGAGCAGGCTGGGTCAGGGCTGAAGCCTGGCAAGAGGCCTGCCTGGCCTCCAGAGTACCTGAGAGGGCAGCTCCCAATGTGGGCTCCCAGGCAGGGAGGGCATATGAGTACTGTGGAAGGGGGCAGGTACAGCAGTGATTTCAGGGCCCTCGTGACTCTAACCAAAACCACCTGGAGAGAGTGCACATTATGCAGAGGGGTATGAGGGATAGCTGAATGTTCCCATGCCCACCCTTGCCTACAGGGGTGTGACTCAGAAAGATGCCATGCCAGGCATTTGCAAACTGGGCCTGCTTTCACCCCAGGGGGTGATGAGGGGCCCCCTTGGCCCCACCCCCACCCATACCCTTAGCCCTACTCCTTGGGACTTCAGTTGGACGGAAGGAATTTTTGAGAGAGGCTGTCTCCCATGGCCTGGGCCCAGCCCTCTCACATCCCAGAGACCTATTGCCGGTTGCTGTCTCCAGCCTCTCTAGGAGTCCAGTAATGACTGGTGGCTTGGGATTCTAGTCCTGCCCATTCCATCTGGGCAAGTCACCTCGACATTCTGGGCCTCAGTTTCCTGATTGGCAAAGGAAATATTGTCCTAAAGGAACATAAGGTATGGCTGGAAGAACAGGACGTAGTGTGGGCAAGCAAGGAACAGAGACAAGTGTTGGGAGCTGGGGTTAGAAAAGGTGTCAGGGATGAGTTGACATTTGAGCTGAGCTTTGAAGAATGGGAGAATCTCTGATCATGTCCTAGAGGAGAGGAAAGGGTGTTCGAGGCAGAGAGCATACTTTGAGCAAATGGGCAGGCAGGTGGATGGTGACTGGAGACCTAGCCTAGAACTCTGTGGGATGAGCAATGGGCTGCCCAATTTCTCAGCCAGCCTCCCCTTCTGAAGCCATATGATGATCTGATAAACATCTGACTCTTCCCCTAGCGGCGAGGGGAACCCCACCTGTCGCTGCTGCTGCTCTTGCCATAGCGGCCTGAACAGTGCCTGGAGCATCAAAGGTGTTCAATAGATATCTGTTAAGTGAATGAGAAGTTTCTCCCCATACAGGATGAATTTGGGGGCAAGTGTTTCTTCCAACAGCTCCTGCAAGAGCATCGCGCAGAGTGTAGTCCTCGGTGCACCACCTGGGAACTTGTTAGAAATGCAAAGTCTCCAGCCCCAGGCTTACCCTGTGAAGTCCAGCAACATGCTTTCACAAGCTCTTCAGGTGGATTCTGCTACACTTTAAACTTTGAGAATCCAGGCACTAAAACTATATCCACAGGTACCCCAAGAGCCTATGAAGACCTCGTTGCAGGAGGAGAAGCTAGAAATGTGGCAAAGCCTGGCCCAGAACCCAGATACTCTTTCCCCAGCTCAGCCTAGGGCACAAAAGAGAGCTCCACCATCCGCCCCATCAGATTCTAAGACTTGGAAACGCCAGGGATCCAGAGTCAAGGGCTGGGCATTCCCTTCGAGAGTAGAAGGCGGGGTCAAGTGCTCTGAGTCCCGCCCCATCCTCGTTGCCCCGGGAAACCCAGGGTTGTAACAATAACCCGCTGATGCGCTTCTGGGAGGGATCCTGCCGAGTCCGTGGGTGGGACAGCCCTGCTGCGAACCAATGAGGGCGCTAGGGCCCCGCCCCCGCGCCCCCTCCCCTAGGGCCGAGCAGGGGGCGGGGTCGCGCCCGCCACTCCTCCATTGGTCCATAGGCGGCGCTGTTGCTTGCATAGGATGCAGTGGGGTCGCCCCGAGTCGCGCGCCCCGCGTCCCCACCACCCTGCCGGCCCGCGGGCGGGGCACCCGGCAGGCCCAGGATTCCGTGGCTGCTAGTGGGTACGCCCCGCCCCCGCCCCCGGCGGACCCGCCCCTCCTCGGTCCCCCGCCCATCCCGAGGTGCAGCCGGCGCTGAGCGCGGCAGGCGCGGGAGCTGGCGCTGGAGCCGGAGAGGCGGCGGCGGCGGCGGCATTCACGGGGCGGCGGCGGTGCGGGCTCCCGCACGGGCTCGGGCTCCGGCATGGTGCAATCCGGCCTCGTCCCAGGAGACCGGGGCCCGCGCGCGGGGCCGGCGCCCGGGGAGCGGCGGCAGCGACGGTGGCGGTGGTGGCTGCAGGTTCAGGCGGGCGGCAGGTGCTAGAAGCGAAGCTGGGCGAGGTGTGTGCCCGCTGGGCTCCGGGGCCGCCGCCCCCTTACTGCTCTGGTCTTTCCCTCCCTTTGGGCTTTCCAGCGACACCAGCCCTCTGTCTTCGTGCCCCGGCCCATGGCGCCCCGCGGTTGAGCCGGCGCCGCCAGGGACCCCTCCCGCGGGCCTCCCCGGGGCGTGCAGATCCCGGAGCCACCCGCCCACCCTCCACGGAGCTTCCCTCCTCGCCCGAGCCGGGCGGGACCATGGCCGCGAAGCTGCGAGCGCATCAGGTGGACGTGGACCCGGACTTCGCGCCGCAAAGCCGGCCGCGTTCCTGTACCTGGCCCCTGCCGCAGCCCGACCTGCTTGGCGACGAAGACGGAGCGCTCGGTTCAGGGGTAGCCGAGGGCGCCGAGGACTGCGGGCTGGAGCGCCGGGCGACGGCCCCGGCGATGGCCCCAGCGCCGCCACTGGGAGCGGAGGTCGGACCGATGCGCAAAGCCAAGAGCTCTCGGCGGAACGCGTGGGGGAACCTGTCTTACGCCGACCTCATCACCAAAGCCATCGAGAGCGCCCCGGACAAGCGGCTCACACTCTCTCAGATCTACGACTGGATGGTCCGTTATGTGCCCTACTTCAAGGATAAAGGCGACAGCAACAGCTCGGCCGGCTGGAAGGTGGGGGAGTCCGGCTGGGGAGAGGGGCTGGGCTCCTTGGCGAGGGCTTCCAGGGGGAGCTCTGTGTGTCTGGGTTCCGAGCGAGCCGGCGGGAGGGAGCGCCCCCCCCCCCCCGCGGGCGCCCCCCCCAGGGGTCAAAGAGTGTGTGCCCAGGGCGTGGGGCCGGCCAGCAGACAGGAGGGGGCGTGCTGGGAGCAGCTGTGTGCATATTCTGGATACGGGATGGGAGGTCTCATGGGGTAACAAGGGACTGATTGCCACTTTGAAGCAGCCCTGAAGGACACCCCCAGCCCATCCTTGGGAGGCATCGCAGAGGAACCCATTCCCAGGCTTGGGACAGTGGGGAGCCTCCTCTTACCCCATGAGTGTGCTTTGAGTTACTCTTGTTTTACCTCTCCACCAGGCCACCCTCCTTAAAGAGCTGGCATAATGACTTGGTCAGTGGCTGCTTTCCCCCCAAATCTTTCCCAGTTCCCTGCCTGGTGCTGACCCCAGGGTGAGAAGTGCAACACTCAGCTAGCTCACAGCTCTCTTCCTGTGGAGCCAGGAGTTCACCTTAGGGCACCAGCTAGTCTGGGGTGGGGTGACTTGTCAGGTGACCTGGGATCTGAGTTTTCCATGGGGCAGCTGCTGTCCCCTTGCTTTGATCAGTGTGATGGGCTGGTGATGACTACTGCTGGTGTTAGGGCATGGCATTGAGGGCTGGGGATCTGTCCCTGCCTACCCCAGGCTGTCTTCCACTTCCCAGGCTTTCTGAGCTCAGATGCATTTGGGAGTGGGGGAGGGGCAGGGGCACCCCAAGGGAAGCCTCACCACCATCCAGGGGGAAGGGGAGAGCCATCTTGGGAGAGGACATGGGCTTGACTGGATTGTGGATTCCAGACCCTCCTGTGGAGAATGGGAAGAGTCAATATTTGGGGGGGGATAGGAAGTTTCGGACTGAGGGAGTGTGCCTAAGGTCTGTGAGCTGTCAGATGCCCTTTGGGAGAGGGGGATCTCTGCCAGGGAGGCACGCCTAAATGGAGGGAGGGGGCTGTGCCTGGTGGTGGATGCAGACAGGGTCAGAGGGAGGTGTGCCGGGGAGGGGGAGGAGTAGCCAAGCTTGTCGTCATGGACAACCCTAGATGCCCAGTGGCTGCATTATAGGGTGTCGTGGGTGCTCTGACCTGGACACCTATGGCTCTCAGGCCATTATGGGGTGGGGCCACAGGCTGGAGGAGCAGACGGGAGCCTTCTTCCCTAGCCTCTCCAGTCCCTTTGGGATCAGCTCCCATTGGAACACTTATTCCTCCCAAGTGTGTCCTGCCCTTGGGCTTTGCTCCCACCTCCGTTCCTGCTCCCCATGCACTGTCCCACCTTTTACTTCTCCTTGTTCTGAAGGGCAAAGTTCAGATATCTCTTCCTGGAAGCCTTCCTTACCCCTTTTTTAGTTAGCTTAGGAATCCCTCTACTCTGGTCCCCTCCCTGCCTGTCATAGGTCTTAGTCTTTTGTGTCCTATCTCATTTCCCTTCTCCACCCTGCCTTGGGAAGACAGTGGCAGTGGCATTTCTGTGCCCACAGCACCCAGAGGTAGAGCCTGGCACTGAGGAGCCACCGGTGCTCTCTGGTGAAAAAGGGAAGAAGTGGGTGGATGGTGCACAGGATGCTGAGGCTGTGGGCCAGAGGAAGCCAGGGGGGCTCGCTGCAGGAGCTGGTGCTCCCGATGGGCTTGGTGGATTAAGAATGATGAGGGCAGATGACAAGAGGGACATGAAGCTGGAAGCTAGAAGAGAACTGCAGTTCATTCATTGAGGCTCTAGGGGCCAAACCCTGTGCCAGACACTTTCAGGCATCTGTGCCAGGTCTCCTTAAAGGCTCTCATCAGTCCCTGAGGTGGGTTTTATTGTCACCATTTATAGAGCTGGACACTGAGGCATGGCGTGGAGGAGTGAACTGCCCAAAGTCACACCATCAGTAGATGGGAAAGCTGGATTCCAATCCTGGGGTCTCTCCCTCCAATGCCCCACCGAGCCTCTGAAATAGTGTCTTGCTGGCACTGGGTGTGGGAATGGGACACTGATGGCTTTTGAGCAGGGACAGGTCTAGATCCTAAAATGTGATTGGAATGTGCTTGGAGACAACTTAGTCCCATGAGTTCATTTCTCAGACCGTGAGACTGAGGCCCAGGAAGGAGAGGGGACTTTCCTCAGGCCATCGGTGAGCAGCAGGCCCTGGATAACAGCCATGTCTCCAGCCTGCCTATTGGACGTGATTTCCATTACACCAAGCTGCTCAGGACACAGTGGTTCTCCCTGGGGCTGGGCTCAGGAAGGAGGGAGTTCTGGAAGGCTCGTCCTGGGCTGGAGCATTGGAGAGGGAGCCTCAGGCTTGGGCTCTTGACCTAGGCCCTGGCAGAGACCACCCAACCACTGGGGGAGGGCTGTTCAGAGGGGACTCTGGCCTTTCCCATCTCATCCCTTGGTGGTTATCCTCCTTCTACTCCTTCCATTCAGGTCCCCTGGGAGCCTCTTTTCCCTCTCATCCTACTGCCCCTGCTGCCTCTTCCCCCATTCCCAGTCAGTCCCTCCAGGGGCCTGGTAGAGGGACTATCCCTAACTCCCAGCCAAGCTCTGGTTCGCAGGAGCTGTGTACGCCTCAGGTGCCTAGGCTGGGGCCAGGGCCCATTATTCCTTCCTTCCTCTCCTGCCCCACATAAATGTTGCACTGGGATCCCTGGGTTGTACTAAACCCTGGGTTAGATGGAGTAGGTCAACCAAAGGGAAAGACATTGGACCTGCCTTTAGGACACATCAAGGCTCAGCCAGTTCCACACCCATGCCCTATGTTTTACAAGCAGGAAGGGCGAGGGGTGGGAGCAGAGGTATGGGGAAGGTCGGTTAGATCCCTTGGGGGAGCCCCGCAAGCCCTCCCTGAGAAGGTGGCACTTGATCTGAACTGCTTTCATTGGGGTAGAACTTGGGAGAAATTCTTCCAGGGGAGGTGGAGCTGAGCATGTTGGGTCTGGGAGACCATTGGGCATGCTAGGCTAAAACTCAGGGCTCCTAAGGATGGCAGGAGGCGGCATGGGGAAGGCAGGGTGGGACAGATCAGGAAGGGCTCATGTGCTTGGCCTTTGCCTGGTGGTCCCACCTGTGATGTGGGGAGGTAGTGGAGCACATCGAAGGAGGCAAGATCCGCAGCAGGCGCAGTACACCCACCAGGCTGAAGCCTGAAGAGAGTTCCCAGCTTGGTGCTGCCAACTCTATTAAAATAGAGGCTGAGAGTGTTCCGCTCAGAGCAGAGGGTCTCCAGGTCTGGGAAAGAGAGCTTGGACAAGAGGTCCCCATCCCTCTACAGGAGCGGTTCTGTGGGTCCGATGGTCTTAGGTGATGCTGCTAGCGGTTCTCTCTCAACCCTGCTAGCGACCCACAGGTTGAGAAACACTGCTGCAGAGGCTGAGTCCATCGGAAAACACAGATATTTACATTGCCATTCATAACAGTAGCAAAATTACAGTTATGAAGTAGCAACGAAAATAACTTTATGGTTGGGGGTCACCACAACAAGAGGAACTGTATTAAAGGGTCACGGCATTAGAAAGACTGAGGGCCACTGCTCTACAGTGTCCCAGAAATGTGGATATTGGACATCCAGGTAGAGCTTCCCACTTTCTCTCAGATGCTCCAGCTCCACCTTTCCTAGCGATGACTCCTCCAGGGAGCCTTCCAGGCTGCTCTGGGTCCTGGTGAAGCACTTAGCACTCTTGTCTCTTATCGCCCCTGGAGTTGTTCTGCCTGTTTCCTGGCTGCCAGCTCCCCTGGGAGCTCCCAGGCCAAGCCTGGGCGCCTCCCATTCTTGTCCCCAGGCCTGGTGGGGGAGGAGCAGGGGGATGAGGACTTCTCTTCACCCTCAGGGCCTAAAGCCGCCTAGTTATTGGGGGGTGGGATCTGGAGGGATGGTGTGCTACCCCCATCCGCCCAGGCTGGCCAATAGGTCCTATGTGGGATGGGGGCTAGAAAGAGGGACTGATCTGAGACGCTAGGAGGAGGGTTCTGCTACAGTTGGTCTGAGCATTGGTTGTGAGTACAGGGGGCGCCCCCTTTTTGCCTCCCCTAGCCTGCTGGAGCAGGGCTCCCTCCTCCTTCTTTGTCCTCTGGGGATCCCCAGCCCCCAGGGCTAGAGGGGTGTGGGAAGAGTCTGTGTGAGCCAGGGTTGGGGGGTGTCCTCACAACCCCCCCACCAACACACTGCACGAGCGGGGGGCTGGCAGCTGCCCGCCTCCTGGGCACAAGCCCGTGCCAGCCGCTCCTGGCACAGTTGCTGGCACGCCCGGCAGACTCCCACGGCCACCTGCTCACACCCACCCACGAGCTAGCGCTGGCGCTGCGGGCCCTTCCGGCTTTCCGGGCCTCTCGGGGCCCCTCCCCCGCGCTCGGGAGCCCCCACCCCAGTCCTGGGCTCCCCGCCCGCCCCCTCGCTCTTGCCTGGCTCTTGCCTGTCCGGAGCGCAGGGTGCTGGCCCCATACCCACACAACTTGGAGAGCTGGGTCCCAGGCCCCTGGGGGTAGCTTCGCTGGGGGGAGGAGAAGAGGGGGCACTAGGAAGCAGACAGACCGACAGACAGGGTGAGGGCCCCGCCTGCCACCTGGCGCCGCTCCAGCGGGACGATGGCGGGCAGCGCCGTGCCAGGCGGTAATTGCAGACAGACTAATTTAAAGAGATGAGACGGTTATTTTTAACTCGTGTTAAGGTAATGAACGGCGCGAGGGGGTGGGGGTGGGGTGGGGTTTGCGGTTCGAAAGTTCAGTGCCCACCAACCCCCACTTTCTGTGGCTTGGGGGCCCTCTCTCTCAGGCCGGGAGGACTCCAGCCTCTGGACTGACAGGAGTTGGGGCTTTGCCAGAGAGGGTGGGGTTGGCTGAGAGGGCCCCGAAGGAGGTGCCCACCAACCAAGCGCCTGGCCACCGTCCTTCCAGGTGGTTAGTAGGATCGGTTATTAGGATCCCTGTTTCCCAGATGGAGAACTTACTTGTCCTGGGGTCACATCCTAGGAAGTGGCAGGCCTGGGAACTGATCCCCTTCTGACCCCCAAATTTAAGGTTTTCCTACCTATGCCATGGAGGCTAGAAAGCGAGCTTGTTCCTGGAAGCCCACCTTCTCTTTTCTTTGAGTGGCAGCTGGGGGTGGCCACCACGTGTGGCCTGGGGGCTGTGGGAGCCCTGCTATCTGTGTCTTGGGAGGGGTGATTCTGGGCTGTAAGCCTCTGGGATATGATTGCACCAGCTATATCAGAGCTGTTCCTCCCTCCCTGCCTCCCTCACCTGTGGCTGACTCACCAGTACACCCTCCCGACTGCAGCCTGTGGGGGTGTGTACCTGGGAAACTGGTACACATTGGTGTCCAGTTCTTCCACCTCTGAATCAGACTTCAGGTGTCTAGGGAAAGGGGGACTCAGAGAGCCTAACACACCCTTCCATGCCTCCTTCCCCAGCTCAGTGCCTTCACACACTCCAGGTGACTGAGAGCTCATGACCTCTGGCTGACCCTCATGACCACTGCCCTTCTCTTGCTGGTCAGGTCTTAATGTCGGGACTTCTTTCTTTCTCCCAGCTGTGTCTCTTTTCCCTGGAGCATCACTGAGGGTGTCCTAGTTCAGTCCTTTGGGGTCAGTTGGAGTGTGGAATTGGGAGTGGGTGTGGGGTGGACAGAGCACCTGTAGGGAAACCTGACCCAGTGTATGTGAGCTGGACCAAAGCTCTTTTCCTCAGTATTCTCATCAGTGTCCACGGGGCCTTAACTTGGTCTCTGGTTCTTTCTGGGGTGTGACTGACAACCCCTCTGGTTCTAGGAGTTATGACGGGTTGGTTGGGATTGATAGAATTTCTCAGGGTGGAAGCATGTGAGTACAGTTTTGGATGGACTCGAACTTGGGACTCCTGCTTGGAACTTCCTACCCTGCCTCTGGCAGTGCCCAGGTGGCAGACATACTCTGTGCACAATGAAGGGGGCAAGTCAGTTCTCCATCTGGGAAATAGGGGTCTTAATAACCGCCTGGAAGAATGGTGGCCAGGTGCTTGATTAGTGGGCACCTCCTTCCTGGCCCTCATGGCAGTCCAAGCTGGCCCCCAGAGCAGGCAGATGGGGAGTAGAGGGTGTTGGGTGGGCATTAGCTGAGGCTCTGGGACCTGGGTAGGGTGCTCAGGGGGACAGCTGGATCTAGAGCACCCCCTTTCTCCTGGCACCCTGGTTACCATAGAAACCAACTCCTGTTTGGGATGGTTTGGCTGTTTGCTGCCTCTCCCCACCCCCCAACCCATATGTGGAGGTGGGAGGGGGGCCAGGTGGTGTGTAGGGGAGGGGCCTCCCACACCCCCCACCCCCACCCCCAGGGCCTTCTTTGCAGAGAACCTTTCTGGTCTCTAAGGGGGATGCCTCTTGGAGGAAGGGGAACAATAATTAAGAGCAATAATGTCTGGGTGCTAGGCAGTCAGTCTTGTTTCATATTCTCTGGGATCTAACAGGTACATGTTTTTAGCCCCATTTTGCAGTTGAGGTAATGGAGGCCCAGAAGGATGAAATCGCTTGGCTAAGGCAGGATAACTTGGACGAGGCTGAGCCTAGATTTAGACCTGTCTGTTTCTACCAGCTCCCAATGCCCGTGCAGTGCCAGCCCACACTCCAGCCAGCCCTCCTGCCCCAAGGCTTACGCATGCTCCAGGACCCTCTGGGACTCCTCAGTTCCCTTGGGAGCCAACCAAGGCCAACTGCTCTGTTTGGACCCATGGGCCTGCTGCTGGCCTTGTCCTGGCCCTGCCCTCCCTCCAACTTTCCTTGCTGCCTCTGATCTCAGACTGCCTTCCCACTGCCACCTTGCATCTGACACTGGAGTTCTCAACCCACACCCACTTGCATTGTCACATGCTCACCAAGGCAGCTGTGGAACTGATCCCTTGGGACACCCCTCAGAAACTAGGCGGGGTGCTTGGGTGGTTTGAACAAAGACCTACCTCCCAGGTGATTCTGGAATTCACTGCCGTCTGCCTGAGAATTTCCGCCTTAAATCCTTAGTTGTTGGCAAACCTGGCTGATGATCAGAGTTGCCTAGAAGCTTTTAGTGAATAAAGGTGTTGAGTCCCCATCTCAAACCCTCGTCAGGGGGGCTTTGGAATCTATATTTTAACCGGTTTGTTTGGTGATGGTCAGATTCTGAACTGATGCCTTTGATCAGTGGTCGGCAAACTCATTAGTCAACAGAGCCAAATATCAACAGTACAACGGTTGACATTTCTTTTGAGAGCCAAATTTTTTAAACTTAAACTTCTTCTAATGCCACTTCTTCAAAATAGACTCACCCAGGCCGTGGTATTTTGTGGAAGAGCCACACTCAAGGGGCCATTCTCGAGCCACAGTTTGCCGACCACTGCCTTAGATGGTAATTTCCCCCCAATCCTGCTTGCTCTTCCCTTCTTCTGTTTTTCCAGTGAAGACCAGCCTTTTCTCTAAGCAGGCCTTCCAGGTTGAGCCACTCCTCCTCTTCCTCACTCTTTGTTAGAGAGTTGAACCCCCTACAGTGAGCTCCAAGGGGCTGACCGCTCCCCGCAACCTGCCATCTCCAACACAGTCCTCCCAGCCCTCACACTATAGCAGGTGGGAGGGGGCCAGCTGGAGGAAGAGAATGGGCTGATGCACCTTGCCACTGAGCCTCTGGCTGAAGTAGTGTGAAGAACCCGAAAGTCGCAGCCCCTGCTCTCTGATAGCTCCCCATCTGGTGGGAGAGACAAAAGCATGTGTAGCACAGTGCTCTTCCCACAGGATCCAATCCTGGGCCTTTAACTGAAGCCCAAGGCCTTGGCCACTTGGCCCCAACCAACCTCTCCAGCCGCATCACTGACCGCTCTCATCTTCTGACCCTTGCTTATCCACACTGAATTACTCCAGCTCAGGATTCAACCCTCACTACGTGCTTTTGTTTTGTTCTCACAGCCATCCTGTGAAGCTGATACTGTTCCTGTCCCTGTCCCTGTTTTGCAGATGAGGAAACTAATGCTGAGAGAAATAAAGTGGCTTTCACAGTATCCCACTGTCAGTGACAGAAATGAAACTCCCCAGGGCTAATTCTTTCCTAACCCAGTGCTCTGGCCAGGCCATTCCAAACTGACCACCCCTCCCCGCCCCCTCCACCACCACCTTGTCCTGCCCCTATCATTTCTGCTTCCCTTGGAGTCTGGCCCTGAGGCTTGCAGTCTGGGGCATGCATGAATCCAAGGTCCCTAATTTTCTCAGACAGAGAGCTCCTTGAGAAATGTCCCCCCACCCCATGATGTCACCTCTCTCCATCTGCAGGCCCCAAGTCTGATGGCAGCTTCTTCCATTCACTTTAATCCAGGTCCATTGTGCAGTGCTGCTCAGAGGGGACTGAACATCTCCTTGACCTTGAGATTCCTCTGGGTCAGTATGGGAAGATAAGATGAGGACTCCTGATTTTGATTCAGGATGAAGACTGCTCAGGGTCATGATGGAAAGCCAGATAATAAGCTAAGGGTGTTTGGAGGAAGGGGAAGGGAACCAGACAAAGGAGGTCAGACCCTGCAGGACTCTGAGAGTTTTGGCTGCGATGGCCAGGACTTGAGGCTGGAGAAGCAAGCAAGGGCCTGAGGGCAAGTGGCCTCAAATGCCAAAATGAGGACCTGGTACTTCAAGCCCAAGATGGAGAAAGATCACTTGAGAGTAGTATGGAGGGGGTAGTAAGGGGCCTGGCCAAAGTGCTCACAGAGTCCAAGATTCCAGGCCTGTGGCCTTGAGGATTTCAGAGGTGAGACAGTAGTATAGTTAGGAGTCTTGGAGACAAGAAGGAAAGGGCAGATATTAGCTCTACAACTGGACCTTAGTTTCCTCCTTTATGAAATGGGGTAATAACAGGACTTATGCCCAAGCTTTGTTGTGAGAATTATAGGAGAAATACTTGTAAAGTGCTCAATAAATCTTAGTAAATATCATTACTGTTAATCATTGCTCTGGGCAAGGAAAAGAACTCCCTACTACTATGTTGAGTCGGGGTCCTTAAGCCCTGATCCCTGAGAGACACTGGTGTGTGTGTGTGTGTGTGTGTGTGTTGCAAGGCGGGGGGGGGGGGGGGGGGGAGGTTCTTGCTCAGATGCCTCCTGTTCTGTCCTTGAGGTATCAGATATTCAGGATGTCCAAGCTCTCTCCTGCCTTTAGGTTGACCCACTGCTTTCTAGCCCACAGAGCCTTCCCCCATGGCCTTGGGAGGCAAGCAGGCAAGGTGTAGGTTCTGTATTTTCACAGATGAGGACAATGATTTGCTCAAGGTCACTCTTGAACCCAGGGCTACTTGCCCCTGGATACCAGCTCCTCTTTAACCACTGGGAGGCTTTGACCTTGGGCATGGTTCTTCCCTCTCTGGCTTGGAGTCTTATCTAGAGATCTGAATTCCCCCTCCCCCAACCCTCTGGGAAGCTGTGATGCCTCCTCCACCCCTCCTGTCCCCTCCCCCTGTCCTCAGCTGGCCTTGCCTCCTCTGTAACCTGAGCTGTGGGGGAAGGGGCTTACCCTTTGCCAGAGGCACCTGCCAGCTGAGCAGATGTGAGGGGATGCAGGCCCCTCCCCAGGAGATCACAGGCTCTTAGCCCAGGAAGGCTGGGGCAGGCAAGGCTAGGGCAGGCCAGGCTCAGCACACCCAGCCTTGCCCTCTGGCCTCTGCAGTCAGAGCTTACCCTGAGCACTTGTTCATTTTTTAGTGGACATGCATGCTCCAACATGCCCTGTAAGGACTTCTCAGTATCTAGGAGAAGACAGATGGCAGATGAGGGCTGATGCCCGGTCTGGGTGGGCTGGCCTGGGCTCCTAGAGCCCCTTGGCATGGGGACAGTAGGCCAAGGGCAGCCTCTGGGGGTGAGGCCAGTGTCTGTGCGGGTGGCCATGCCCCTGGGAGAGCAGATGGTTCTCTTGGCACCATGCCCACTCTTCCTTTTTTCCCCCTAGGAGCCAGCCAGCAGGGCTAGGGCACAGCTGCTGGGCCCTCCCCAGAGCCAGACCCAGGGCAAGGCTCGGTGTGGTCACCGCAGCTGCTCCCAGGGCCTGAGCAGGGGTGCAGGGAGGTGCTGGTGCAGAGGGAGGAGGGGGCTTAGTTGAGGAGAGACAGAGAGAGGCTTGAATGGCTTTTCACTTAGGGATCCCTTTAATCCTGGATGAGGGGGAAAAAGTCTGTGGAGGAGTTGCTGAGCCAGTGTGAACAGCACCTCCTATCCCCATCCCAGGTCCACCCTGGACCTTCTGCCTGGCCCAGGCTCCTCCCTGGGCATCTCAGAGTGGAAGAGCCTTGGTGTGAATTCTCACAACCACTTACACCCTGTGACCTCAGGCAGGTGGGTTTGTCTCTTGCAGCCTCAGTTTCTTATCTGTAAAATGGGGATAATAGATACACTCAGAGGGGGTTGTCACAAAGACTCAATAAGATTTAATTGTTGAGTGCATGCTGGTGGCAAATGTGCAGTAAATGGTTCTTCCCCTCCTCATTTTGCTTAATTCTCCTGAGGAGCCAGGAGGTGCTGAGGAGAAAGAGGAGGGAAATGGCAGAGCAGAATGAAAGGGAGGTGAAACCAGAGGGCGGAGGAGAGGCCTGGAGCTCTGGCCTGAGGTTTTGCTGAACAGAAACCTCACAGAATGGCCAGGCCCTGAGTGGTTTGTGGCTGATGAGCACTCCGTCCTATATGTGGCTTACTGTGAGCTAAGGACTGCCCACAAAGTTCAAGTGGGGAGGCAGGCTCATGCACAGTTGTACTCCGGTTTGCAGTTAGATTTCTGCAATGGCACTAAGGTAGGAGCAATTATCTTTGGGGACTAGGAAGAAGCTCCAGAGCTAGCTTTGATGGAGCAGCAAAAACTGGTCCAGCAGAGAGATGGAAGGATAAAGGGAACAGAGTGTGCAAAAGCATGAAGGTGTGAGACATCTGGGGTGGCTGGAGTGTCAGATGGGCTTAAGGGCATGGAGGTGATGAAGCTGAAGAGCATCAAGGACTCTTTAATAGCAGTCTGGAGTTGGACTGAAGCCCACAGATGATGAGGAGCCATTGGAATTCTGCTGCTGATTTATTTGCTGCCCTGGCTGGGTGTGTGGGTTCTACTGTCTCTGGAGTGGGAGCAGGGGTGCCAGGTCCTATCCTGACCTTATGCCTTGCTTTGGACATTCCTCTTGGCCTCTGGCTGCCCACTTCTGTCCCACTGCTGACTCTGAGCCTACTGACCTGTCAACACCTGTGGCTCTGATCCGGCTGCCCTTCTGCCCCTCTTCTATTATAGACCCTAGTACCAAGAATTTATACTTGGTCTCAGGTCCCTGTGTCATCCAGGTTACCCCTTCTGCCAGGGAGCCTAAGCATCCCAGTTTCACCCCAGGCAGCAGAGCAAGTGACCCCTGGAGAGTCTATGGCTCTGTCTGTGACAGGTGTGTATTTTTAGGCCAGAGTGGGGTGGGGATATGGGATGGGAAAGGGGCTGCTCCTGGCGGCTCTGAACAGGAAGGGATGAGATTCTTGACATGTAGCATCTCATTAAGGTCTCAGCCCTCTCTCATGGATGTTGGGATTATCACCCTGTTTTACAGGGGAGGCCCAGGGTCACTTGGATGAAGTTAGGATTCCATCCACTGCCCTTGATCTTTCTTCCTGCAGAAAGAGAGGAAGGGAGGGAGGAAGAGAGGAAATAGGAGCTATCGAGGGGATTAGAGCCTTTGTACACCCCACCTCCACCCTTAGCGCCCCCCCCCCCCCCCCCACACACACAGTGATCTCTGTTCAAGGAGGCACTGAGGGAGGGACTGGGATGAACCGTGGACAGTGATGGAACCTAGAGAGACATCCATACCTGGTTTGGGGCTTAGATTGATGGGGAAGACGCTGGACTGAACTGGGAGGGTCCTGGAATTCCCCAGGTGCCAGGGAGGCCAGGAGGTAGCATAGGGCTTACAGTGGGTGGGACACAGCCTTGGGTCTCCTGTCTGTGATAGAAGCCAGGAAACTTGGCTTGAGAACCAAGGCAGGGATGGCCACTGATGTGAGCAGCAAGGCATTGCCACCCACCACATTGTGGGTATGAACCCTGGTTTTGGAATCCAACAGCTCAGAGGCCTAGACCTGGCTCCATCACTTCCCCACTTCTTAACCCACCTGAGCCTCAGTTTCCTCCCTTTGTAAATAGTATGTAATGAACCTAGTCTGAGTCTGGCATGCAGTAGGCGTTGCTCTTCTTTTGCCTGCGTATTTGAAGTATGTGCCAATGGTGTGCTAGAGCTGGCTTGCACTGGCTCATGAGAGCCATCTTGCACACTTCCCAATTTTGCACTCAGTGATCACGTCATACTGGCAGCTTAAAACTGGCTGCGATGGGAGTATCCATGCCGCATAAATCAGCAAATCTATAAATCAAATCAGTTGGGAACTTTTCCCTCCTGGAGAGCTGGAGGAAATCTATTTTGTCCCCAGAGGGGACAAAAGGGAGGCGGGGTAATGGTGGAGTGCTGGCTGGGCCAAGCAACCTGGAATTCTAAGTCTGTGGGCCCTTTTGGACCTGGGGATATTGGACCTACTCATAGTGCCAGACAGCTCTCTCTAGACATGGGAGAGGGAATAGTGGGACCCCTTTTCTCTCCTTCTTCACCCCCCTTCTTCAAGAGATCTGACAGGCTCTGGCTGGAGAAGTAAGATTGGATGAGGTTGAGCTATCAGAGAATGAAGCTGCGCTGGAAGGAGAAATGAGGTTGTACTGGAAGATAAATAAGGTTGTACTGTCAGGGAATGAGGTGGTACTTGGAGGCAAGGTGAGGCTGCATTATTAGATAAATGAGGTTGTACTGTCAGGGAATGAAGTGTACTTGTAGGAGAGATGACGTCCTGCTGGATCAGTCGGGTTGCACCGTCAGAAAACACAGCCACACCACAGGAGGAAGGAGAGCCTCTGACTTGGAGGATAAATGAGGGTGTCCTGCTGGATAAATGAGGGGGCCCATCAGGTGAATAGAGTGCTGTTAGCAAATGAGGTTGTACTTGCTGGATAAATGGGACTGGTGTGCTGGATAAATGGGGTTGTGCTGTCAGATGAATGCATTATTGCTCGTAGGCGAAGGGTGTCCTGGGAATAGATGAGGGTGTCCTGCTGAATAGATGAGCTGCCGCCACCAAATGGATCAGACCCTGACCACAAGGGAGACACCATCACTGAGGACGAGGGTATTCTGTTCCACGGGGGCTCCTGGAGCGTCTTCTGGCTCAGATGGTACAGGCTGTGAGGAGCGTTGGCTGCAGCAGGCTCTGGGTTAACTAAGTCTATGTGAGAAGCAAGAAGGTACAGGGTAGGAGGCCGGAGTGGGCAGCTGCTCTGTTCATCCTGTGAGACAGTCTTCACTTCACCTGGAAGCCGTATTCCTCTCTGCCATTCTCCTTGTGGATTATATTCTTCCTGACTTTCTCTGCTCCACACTGGTCTCTTATTCTAGGTTGCCTTCTCTCAGCCCAGTTTGGAGAAGCTACTGTCATGTGCCAGCTACTCTGCCCAGTGTCATTAATTCTTCCTGTGACACAGTATTACCTCCCTTCTCTCTCTTCTACAAACATTTATTAAACTCCTTGTTTATATCAAGCTTATGAGGTAAAAAAAAAATGGACAAAAATCCCTCATGAATTAAGTGAGGGGGCTCATTAGGTTTTCTTATATTCCAATGTTCTAATTTCCTTATATTCTAATATAAGGAAAATCAGACAATAAGTAATAAATACAGAAGATAAATGATATATTTATACATTTATTAACATATATACACACTAATAAAAGGAAATATGCAAATTGACTGTATCTTTGTGACGCCTACTGGCCAATTAGGAGTGGATATGCAAATCAACCCAACAAAGATGGTGGGCTAATTTGCTTATGTAGTTGCCCAAGTGGCCGCCTGCTCCACGCCTCTGGGCAGCATGCATAGAAGGCAGAAAGACAGATCTGGGCTGGAGTGAAGGTGGTGCTGGCAGGCAGGGGAAGGAAGGCCCATTCTTGCATGAATCTTCATGCATCGGGCCTCTAGTGTGTGTGTGTGTGTGTGTGTGTGTGTGTGTGTGTGTGTGTATTTATATATATGTGTGTGTGTGTGTGTGTGTGTGATATATATATACACACATACACTATGAGGTGGTACTTGGAGGCAAGGTGAGGCTGCATTACATATATTAATATATTATGTATGTATGTATGTATGTATGTATGTATGTATAAATTTAGAAAGCGATAATGACTTTAGAAAAATTTAGAGTAAGGTAAGGGGGCAAAGAAATGGCAGAGAAGAAGAGCAATTGTTAAAAGAGTAGCCAGGATGGGCCTCCTGAAAGGGGGCATCCGGACAAAGACTCAAAGGAGATGAGGGATTGGTGTAGGTATCGGGAGGAACAGTGTTTCTCTGAGACAGGCCCCACGGTGGAACCATGCCTGTTAGGTTCAAGGGATAGAGGGAGGATCAAGCCAGACAATGTCAGGGGAGGAGTCTGAGAGGTCACGGAGGGGCTTGTGGATTCTAACCAGGCCCGTTCTTTATTCTGAGTAAGATGGGTGCATTGGAGGGTTCCGAGGTCATCGAAAGGATCACTGGCTGCTACACAGTGGAGAGCTGTGGGGAAGCAAAGGTAGAAGCAGCTACCATTGAAGGAAACTGAGGTTCAAAGCATCTTGCTCCATATCTGCATTGAAGCCAAAACTGAGGTTGTGCTGTCAGATGAATGCATTACTGCTCAGACCAAGACCAGAGCTCATGCACTTTGCCCTGCACCAGCCTCTTTCTGGTGGGTGAGGTGTCTGGAGACTGGCTTCCCTGGGCCAGGTCCTGAGGGAGAGAAGGATGGATATAGGATGGCCACTGTCCCTTCCCTCTGCCCCTGTCTCCCTGAGCCTGAATCAGAAAGGTTCTGTTTCTCCTGGGAACCAGCCCCAAGTCTGTCTGGAGGTGTAGGAGGTATGAAGCCTTAGAAGCCCGCCCAGCTCTGGGCATCAGGGAAGCCTGGGCATGCCAGGGCGTGGCTGTGGTGGTGGGTTGCTAGGTGACTCCAAGAGGGAGCCTTGGTTACTGCTGCCTGGCAGAGGCGTCTCCCTCCTCTGCCTCCCTTATCACCTCTGTGGCCTCTGGCCTCCCAGGAGGCCTTGTGGGCAAGATGTGATTGGTGCTTGCCACTGGATCTTGGCCCAGAGCTCTGATTGGTACCAGGTGGCTGGTCCCTGAGGAGCCAGACTAGACTGCGGAGCCTGGGCTTCCCTCATGGGGCACAGCCCTGGTGCACACCTGATATAGAGCCCAGCTCAGCAGTCAGAGGCCAAGGTCCTCACCTTGCGCTGGGCCTCCTCCCTGGGTGACCCTGGGAAAGGCGTGGCACCCATCTGCCCTATCTATCTGGCTTTCAGAATCCCTCCCAAAGGGAGAGTGAAAGACGGGCTCCAGACACTTCTGCCCCATCCCCTGATGGCTTAAGTAACACTCAAGTATTGCATTAGATTCCATTTACAAAAGAGTGTCACAGCTTTAAAAAAAAAGTTTTAAGACCTCTGAACTGGATGATTCCAAGAACTTTATCAAATTTAAAAGGTCCTCAAGTGTACCACTGGCCCATCTCATCAGTTTACCGGTAGGGAAACTGAGGCTCAGAGTGGAGGAGGGACTTGCCCTAGATCAAGCTTGGTGGAGGGGGAAGAGCACCAAGCTAGGGATCCTGAGGCTTGGACTCAATTCCAGCTCTGCCACCAGGTCCTGGGCAGCTTTGGGTGAGACCTTTCTCCTCTCTGGGTTTGATCAGTCAGGGTTTCAGGCTGGAGCTCGGGCATCTAGGGGTACTTGGCTGGGCAGGGGACAGAGAGGGGAAGGATACAAACTGTCATAGGCCTGGAGCACATGCTCTTGGTGGTAATCTGAAACTTTTATTTGTATTCAGAAAATGTGGATGTATTACGACGTGCAATGCAAAATTCCCTTGAATTCTAAAAAGGAAGCACAAGACTTGTAAGGGATTTTGATCTTTGAATCTGCCCCCAGTCTTCCCAGGCTGCTAGCTTGTGGGAATGGTTATATGGGAAGTTTGAGAAGCACTGGAATGCTGGCTTCATAAGATGCTTTGGAAATCCTACAACTCCTCTCTCTCTCCCGGTGGAATGCAATGTCCTTTAGACTCAGTGAGACTAACCTGAAATCAATACTTGGCAACTTCCCTAACCTCTCTGAGCCTCACGCTCCTCATCTAGAAATAGGGATCATAATCCCTGACTTGTGTAGAGTTTGATAGAGTGATTACATGAGATAAAGTACTTGCAAGGTCCAGAGCTGAACAGGTAGTACTGAGAAGGTGCTGGTACTTGGTGATGTCCTTCCTCCTCCCCCCACCTCTGAGCACTCAGAACCAGGCTGGTACATAGTGACATTAATCAAGAGGTGTTGCTTGACTGGCCTTCAGCTGAAGAGTTTGGGAGGCGGAGCTTCTGTAAGCCAGATGTCCCATTTGGGAGAACTGAGGCCCCTGTGGCCACTGATCACAGGTGTGGGGAGGGGCTGGGGAGGCAGGTGCAGGGGCGGGAGCAGGGAAGGGGATGAGTACCACTCCCTGGAGTGTCCAGCTCCCCTCCTCTCAGGGTCCCATGAGAAACCAGGTAGGGCAACACTGGAAGGGGCCTTGGAGACCCAGCTGTCACCTCCCAAGACCAGAAAGTGCCAGAGATAAAGGCACCTGGGGCCCTGAAGAGTCAGGTGCTCTGGAGTTCTAGCTGAGGGAAGGTACCCTGGGCAGCAGAAAGGACCCTTCCTTCTGGACCGTGATGGAAGGGGGTAGGAGGGAGAGTCCTCATGGGTCAGTGGTTACAGGGCTGGGTGGATAAAGAGTTAAGAGCTGGGCAGATCTGGAGTGGTACCTGGCATTGCTGCCTATGGGACCATGGGCAAGTTACATCATGCCTCTGGGCTTCCACTCTCTGGAACCTGAGATGGGTAATGCCAGCTCTTCAGAGTTATTGGTGCCCAGCACAGTTATATTCAGCATAATATCAAGGGGGTAGGGACAGACAGGTCTATGGGTGATCTAACAGGTGAGGGTCTTCTGGACAGGGTGAGGAATTTAACCCTTTATGAACATCTGCTGTGTTCTGAGGTGATTATTGAATGCCACCTATTTTTTTTTTCAGGGTAGCTCACTAAAGCACTGAGGCTCATAGATGTTAAGTCAACAGCCCATGGTCATATAGCTAGGTGGCTGAAATGAGCCAGGCATTCTGATACCCGAGCCCATGCTGTTTCCACAGCAAATACCTGAGCCAGGAGGTCAAAGTCACCAGGTGGGAGGCCCTAGAGGTGGGGTGGTGGCAGGCCCAATAAGTTCCTGTGAAGTCAGTCTAGCTGTGGCCTCCTCTGCCTTCCTGTGTGTCCCCAGGACAGGCCTGGCAAAAGCAGGCAGTCATATGGGGAGCACTACAGACTGGCACAAAAGACATTTAGAATAGGACATGTGCAGGGTGACAAAGGGTGAAGACCAGGTAAGTGCCAGGGACAGCAAAAAGAGCTGTGCAGCCGTGCAAGCCACCTCTCTAAGCCTGGCCTCTTACCTGTAAGTGGACATTATGCCACTTGCTTTGTGGAGATTTGTGAAGATTTCACCAGGAAGGGGCTTTTTAGGGAGGGTGGGCTGCAACCCAAAAGGCGGGCCGGAGAGCTGGGCTGGCTTGAAGGTGGGGCACTGAGCAGAAATGGGGTCGGAGGCCTCCAAGCCCGTGGATGTATTGTGTTGGAATCTAAGGCCTCTGTGGAGTTCACAGAAGCTCAGAAGAGTTGGGGAAAATCTCTGAAAAGTGTCAGGCCTCTACCCACCTTGGGGATGGATGCCCAACCTGTTCTGCTCTCCCTGGCCAGGCCCTCCCAGCAAAGGGTTAACAGTCTTCTCTACCTGCAGTTGCATTTTAAAGACACGAAATTAAAGCAGGTAATTTATTCTCCCCACACACGAAAGAGCAATTAGTTCTAAACAGGGCTTAATCAGTCACCACGAGATTGATTTCTGGAGCCCTGGGTTTTCGGGCTCCTGGCGCCATGCCAGACTGGGGAAGGAGGGGGGCGGACAAATGAGCCACAGCAGCATGAGCCCTTACATAATCTGCCGGGGCGGGGCGGGGGGGGGGGGGGGTTGGTTCTGGCAGCCTGGCTAGCCCAGCAGTGGGGCTTGGCTGAGTCAGAGAGGGGATCTTGCTCTCAGGCTGCAGACCCCTTGAGAGCAGCCCTCAGGGTTGGCGGTGCCTCCTAGGAATGGCCCCGCCCAAAGCTTGGCCCCACCCTCTGGGCAGTGCCTGCGGGGATGGGAGGGGGGAGGGATGAGGTGGTTCTAGGGTCTTGGAAGGATATTCTGAGTTTGTCTGACCGGATGTTTACCCTTGCCTTCCTCACCCCTAATCCCTTCCCCCATTCACCTTTTCATCTTCCCTATTTCCTCCCCTAACCCCCTCTGGCTCTTTTCCATTCTCTTACCCTCCTCTTTTTCTACTTCCTCCCCCTCCTCTTTCCATCACTTCCCACGGCCTCCTCACTTCCCACTCCCCGACCCATGTCCTTGTCTCTGGTCACAGAACTCCATCCGGCACAACCTGTCGCTGCACACCCGTTTCATCCGCGTGCAGAACGAAGGCACGGGCAAGAGCTCCTGGTGGATGCTGAACCCCGAGGGCGGGAAGACCGGCAAGACGCCGCGGCGCAGGGCCGTGTCCATGGACAATGGGGCCAAGTTCCTGCGCATCAAGGGCAAGGCCAGCAAGAAGAAGCAACTGCAGGCACCCGAGCGAAGCCCCGACGACAGCTCCCCAGGCGCACCAGCACCAGGGCCCGTGCCTGCCGCGGCCAAGTGGGCCACCAGCCCGGCCTCGCACGCCAGCGACGACTACGAGGCGTGGGCCGACTTCCGCAGCGGCGGGAGACCCCTGCTCGGGGAGGCGGCCGAACTGGAGGACGACGAGGCCCTGGAGGCTCTGACGCCGTCGTCGCCGCTCATGTACCCGAGTCCCGCGAGCGCGCTGTCGCCCGCGCTAGGTGCGCGCTGTCCCGGGGACCTGCCCCGCCTGGCGGAGCTGGGAGGCCGGATGGGCCTGCACGGCAGCGGCGCGGGGATGCCCGAGGCCCTGCTGGACGGCGCGCAGGACGCTTACGGGCCGCGGGCCCGCGCCGGGACGCCCGCCTACTTCGGCAGCTGCAAGGGCGGCGCTTACGGCGGGGGCGGGGGCTTCGGGCCGCCAGTGCTGAGCGCGCTGCGACGGCTGCCCATGCAGACCATCCAAGAGAATAAGCAGGCCAGCTTCGCACCGGCCGCCCCGCCCTTCCGCCCCGGGGCGCTGCCCCCACTGCTGCCGCCGCCGCCGCCCGCGCCCCGCCCCGGCCCGGTGCTGGGCGCGCCCGGGGAGCTGGCGCTGGCGGGCGCGGCTGCCGCCTACCCTGGCAAGGGCGCGGCCCCGTACGCGCCGCCGGTGCCCTCGCGCAGTGCCTTAGCCCACCCCATCAGCCTTATGACGCAGCCCGGCGAGGCGGGCGCCGCGGGCCTGGCGCCTCCGGGCCACGCCGCCGCCTTCGGGGGCCCGCCCGGCGGCCTCCTGCTGGAAGCACTGCCCGGGCCGTACGCCGCGGCCGCCGGGCCTCTGGGTGCCGCGCCGGACCGCTTCCCGGCCGACCTGGACCTCGACATGTTCAGCGGCAGCCTGGAGTGCGACGTCGAGTCCATCATCCTCAACGACTTTATGGACAGCGACGAAATGGACTTCAACTTCGACTCCGCACTGCCTCCGCCGCCCCCCGGCCTGGCCGGGGCCCCTCCCCCCAACCAGAGCTGGGTGCCGGGCTGAGGATCCGCTGGCTGCGCCCCGGGTGCCAGCCCCGCCCCCAGAGGACCTCTGTCTTCCCTTCCTGATCCCCGGGTCCCCACCCCCCTGATTCCAGCGCTACGGAGGATCAAGGAGACAGCTCCAGCCCTGCTAGAGACATCTCTCAGAAGTTAGCTGCTGAGGGGTGTGGTGGGGAGGGGCTGGGGCACCCCACATTCCTGCCCAGACTCCTGAGAGCCGCTCCCCCTACTCCTGGGGCAGGAAGCCTGGGGGTGGAGGCTGAATTCCGGACTGGGTGGGAGTGGGGAGGAGTGAGATGGGATGCGCTGGTTGGAGAAGTCTACCCGGAGATGGGGGGAGGTGAGCGAAGGCGTCTCTGAATCAAGTTTCCTTCGCAGGGGCCCTGGCGGTAGATGGTGAATCGCCTACCCCAACTGACACTTTCCAGTGGTCTTAGCCTACCCACCGAAAGCCAGCAACCCCTTCCAGAAAACACACTCACAGATACCTATTGGCTGTGCACCCTGAACTGTCCTAGCCCCAAACCGTCCTCAGACCCTGCACCCTCATGGTGCAACCCCTCCCTCCCACCCTTGTCAATCAACCCTAGCTCCTCCCCTCCTCCCTTGAGTCCGTTGCCCTTTGCAGCCCCTACCACCCCGCCCCTCCCCCACTCCCCCCAAAACAGGTCACAGCCTCTCCAGCGGGCCTCAGCTCTAGATCCACACCCCAACCCCAGCATCCCTTTCTCCGTGCCAGTCCTTGTTCCTCTCTCCCGTATTTATAAGTGTCGGGGCGGGGCGGGCTGTGGGCGCGGCGTCCCTGGCGCATATCGTAGGCTGTGTACCGTGGCCGTGCCGTCAGTCAGCGTGTGCGTGTGTGTGTGTGCCGTGTCGAGGCCGTGTAGAGTGCATTGTACAGCATATTTTCATGAATAAAATTGTTTTAAATATTTCCCGCGCCTTGGGCTAGCGGGGGAGGGGTGGGGGAGGAGGATAACTGGCAGGGATCCTGGGGCGGGGGTTCCAGTGTCTGAGTCCCTATTGTGGTTTTGTGTCTGAGAATGTGTCAGCATTCCCTGGTGCCTCTCTGCTCAGCACACATTGGTTAAATGCCTACTGAGTTTTGGCCGCTGGGGATGTGACTGGAGCTCTGCACCTGTTTCTTGTGCCTGCAGGACTTCAGGCCTGGGGAAATTCTGCCCTGAATAAGCCTCAGAGTTGGGAGGGAGGACACAGATGTCTACTGAGAATCTGCAGTGTTAGGTTCTGTAGTAGGATGCCTTTTGTTCCCATTGTACAGGTGAGAAAACAGGGTTAGAAAGGGAAAATGTCTGGGAGAAGCAGGGTGGGGTTGTGGACAGGAAGCCTTTGAAGGCACATTTCTATTTGACTCCAGTCATTCCCTGGTGTGTGTGTGTGTGTGTGTGTGTGTGTGTGTGTGTGTGTGTGGTGTGTTTTATTAGCCCATGACCTTGGAGATGTTTTAAACCTCTATAGCCTTGCTTCCCTGGCCTAGATCATAGGACAATAGCACCCATCCCATGGATTTCTTGAGAGGAGTAAATGAGAAAAGGAATGTAAACCGATAAGCACAAGTCCTGCATCCTCCCACTCACTCATTCCTCCATGGAGATTTATTGAGCACCTGCTATGTGACAGGTTTTTTTTTTTTAAGTATATTTTTATTGATTCCAGAGAAAGAGAGAGAGATAAAAACATCAATGATGATAGAGAATCATTGATCTGCTGCCTCCTGCATGCCCCCTCCCTAACCCCTGGGGACTGAACCCATAACCCAGGCATGTGCCCTGATTGGAACTGTGACCTCCTGGTTCATAGGTCGATGCTCAACCCCTGAGCTAAGCCAGCCAGGCTGGGATAGGTCTTGTACCAAGCATTGGGGCTGCCACAGAGAGCAACATAGGTATAATCTCTGCCCTCAAGAAACTTAGAGGCTCGAAGGGTACACGGGTGATTAAATAGGTGATTATAGATCAGAGCTATAATGAATGGAGGAGCCAAGAGTCTGTTGTGGGAACAAATAACATTTATGGCATGCTTGAAGAGTCAGGGAAGATGCCTAGAGGGAGTATTGTCTCAGTTGAGCCTTAAAGGATGAGTTGGCATTGGGAAGGGAAGGGCTTCTGAGAGAGGGAACGGCATGATCCAGAGTCAAGAGATCATGTGGGCTCCAGAACCAAAAGCAGTTAATTGTGGCCAAAATACAGAGATAGAAAGGTTACCTGATGAGGGGAAGGCGAATGGGCAAGAGGGGACAACAATGGGAGGGGGTCAGTGGCCACGGCAGAGGTGCTGGTCCGACTCAAGTCAGGAGAGAGGACAGCTGGGCTGGAGGGGAAAGGATGCGTTCACATAGAGTCACTGGGACTGTTGTGGATTGGACAGCGGGGAAGAGGGAGAAAGGAGAGTGAAGTGACATCTGATTTCTGCTTGGGCAGACAGCTGTCCCCTGGGATGGGGAACTTCCAGGCTGGCAGAGCCCTGGGGAAGATGGTGCACTCAGCTTCAACCAGGCTCAACCTGAATTATGTCCTGTGGGATTTGGGAGTGATGTTCAGGAGTATAGATACTGTGTGAATGACATTCCCTGGCACTGAGCAACATGCCAACCTGGAGAGTTCAGCTGGAGAGTGGTGTCAGACGCCCAGGAAAGTGTCTGGGATGGAAAGGGGGGTCAGACAACACAGAGGCTGTCATGGAGGTGTCGCAAGTGGCTTGGAGGGTGGTGCAGAGTGGGAAGAACAGGTGAATACCTGCTCTGGTGAATACCTTAGAACACCTTGGCACAGGAAGAGGAGCCACTGACTGAGAAGGAGCAGCCCCATGGAGAGGAGGAAGAAAGCCAGAACACTGGGTTCCTAGAATTTGTGAAGAGGAAGGTCCTAGAAAGAAATGCCCAATGCACTCACTTTGTGGAGCCTCACTTTCTTGGTCTGGAAGATGGGCCAATAGCATCTGCCTCAGGTTTGTTTTTAGGAGCAAATAAGACTGGAATTACTCTCAGAGGTTATACAACTGGCAGGGGACAAAGCCAGGGTTCTTGCCCAGACTGTGCCTCTGATGCCCTGGCTCTCTGGCCCTTGCTGCCTCTGGGGAGACAGAGTGTGTGGGGGGCGGGTGGCTGTGAGCAGAAGAGTAAAAGAGCTCTGAACCAGCAGCACCTGTGCAGGTTCTGGGCTCAGTTGGGGGCCAAGACCTCACTGGGGTGTGGTAGGTGTTCTTGCTGGGTGGAGAGCACATAGAGGCTGATGGACCCTCCCCCTGGGACATATGCCCTGGCCCCACCCCACAATTAGAATCTGGGGCAGCCCAGCTGGATCTGGGCTCCATATGGGCTGCAAAGCTGCTCCCACCCTGTTTGACGGAGGGTGGGCTGCTGGTGTGTGTAGGTCTGTGTGTGTCAATGTAGCCCCATATGCGCGCTTGTGTGTGTGTGTGTGTGTGTGTGTGTGTGTGTGTGTGTGTGTGTGTTTTGAGAATGACAGTGTCTCCATCTCTGGGTGTGCTCACATGTGCACTCGGAGCTGAGGAGTCCAAGCCTGCGTGAGTGGTGTGTGCTGCATGCCTTCCTCTCTGGATGTGTCTGACTGTCTTGGCGCAGACCTCTCCACGTGCACCTGAGCTGCTGTTCCCCTGCCAGGAGCGCCTTATGGGCTGCTCTGCTGTGGGTGGGGAGGGGAGCAGAGGGCCATTCCCACCCTGGGATGCGCCAGGTTCTTGAGCAGAGAGCAGTGAGACCACCTTAGAGTAATGACTGAGCTTGGCCTGGCTCGGGCCAATGGCAATTCTAGAGACAGCTCCTGGGCTGGGCCCCATCAGGAGAAAGGGGGCAACACCCCTACTTCTGAGGGTCTGCAACTGGCCCTTCCCTCGCCAGCCATGGAGCCCAGCAGACGCGCCCCCCCCTCCGTGCCTACTCCCTGGGAGGCGTCTGACACATGATTTATTCATAAAAAGCCATTATTTGTGCCAAAGAAGAACTGAGCTGCTCGCTTTTTAAGTGCTGATAATGCTCTCAGCCTCCTTGCCTCTCCTCCCATTCCCTCCCCTCTTCTCTCTCTTATCTTCTCTCTCACCTCCTTGGGACTTCCCATCCTTTCTCCACCCCTCTCTTCCCCCTCCTCCTCCCCTTCCTGGTCTCCCTCTCCAGTCCTTTATTGTTCTCCTCATACCTCCTCTCCTCCCATTTCATTCCCCTCTCCTCCCACCCCACTTATCTCCTCCCATTTCCGCTCTGCTATTAGGGGTGTGAGGCTGGGTCATGGGAGGCTTGGAACCAGTTGTCCCAGGTTGGGGAAGGCCTACACCAGCCAGGAGTCCGATGGACCCCACCCACCACCTCAGCCTTCCCCTGTTCTTAAGGAACAGAAGTTTGGGAGGAGGAGGAGCAAGCTTAGAAAGTCAGGGGTCTTGGGAAGCTGTCACAACCTGCTCCCCCATGTTAAAGGGGGACTTTCGTCCATTATTAACACCAGTTTCCCAAGGCAAAGTCCCTAAGGTCCCTCTTCCCCTCAAGTGTGCCTCTATATAGAAATTTTGGAGCCCCCATTATTCAAGTGGTGCCAGGAGAGGCTGGCTTCAAGGGAGGCACTTGGAGCCCCGTCACATGGTGAGCACCCTGTTTCTACATAGAAGGCAGCAGATGTGAGCATGGACAAGGACACACACAAGGTTCTTAGAAGTGCACGCGCACACAAGCATGCACACAGCTCCACACCTACTCACACAGATGCAAGGCCTTCCTCCCTGAGCACCTACAGTGGGGGCTGAACTGGAATGAGCATGGAGGTGGGAGGAGAGATGAAATGCAAGTGGTAGGAAAAGACCATTCAGACACCTGCTCTGTCATTCATTCATTCATCCATTCCACTGACTGCTTTTGCACCCCTTTTGTGTCAACAGTGGTGCTGGGCACTAGGAGGCAGAGATGAACTTGATTGGGCCACAGGAAGTGGGGAACTGGAGCAGAGGGGATACTGCAGGGCCTTCCCTCAGCCTTAGGCTGAGGGTTAGGTACCCAGCAGACAAGAGGTTAAGTCATTTGGCATCCAGAGCTGGAGCCATTAGGCCTCCTAATTATGAAATTATCGAGGTCCTCAGGTGACTGCTAATTTCACACACACTGTTCCTCTCACGGCTAATGAACGCCCGCAGAACCCACGCCTTGTCTTTCCTGCTGAACAGTGACCTGCAGTTAATGAGCTCAGGAAGGCAGACAGGCAGCCGGCTGGGTGGGTGGGACGCTAGGCCTGAGGAGGGGGACGCTGGCCCTACTGCCTTCCTGGCTCCCTCGATGGCTGCCTGTCTCCAGGGCTTCAGGGCCAAAGCCCAACCTGAGGTTTTTGCAGGAGAGGTGGGCCAGGGGCCCTGGGGAGCAGGGAGCAGGGGAGCAGGGGAGCAGGGAGGGATGCAGATTTGGAGAGGGCTTTGGTTACAAGATTCTGAAATGAACATGGGGGTGGGAGAAAAGATGAAATGCAAATGGTGGGGGAAGACCATTTTTGTTCATCCTGGAGCCATGTCAGAGACGTTTATTAAGGAATGGGGGTAAGGACAGCTTCCGGGGTGGGAATTTGTGGTGGCGGCAGTCTTACTCTGATGCTGGTGACAGTGATGACTCTGGGGGAGGACGGTGCTAATGAGAGTGGCAATATCAACTGGGGAGGTTGCAGTGCTGCTGGTTGTGATTTTTTTTTAAAGTTTTGATTTTGTTCAAGTTGAAAAATAACATAAATGTGAAAAAAGGAGCACAAACTGGTTGCAATCTTAGGTGGGGACAGTGCAGGAGGTCACGTTCCCCCAATAGGGACACAGTGGACCCTTCAGGCTGACCACCAGGTGGTTTGAAGGCCCTATGACCTGCCCATGGGGAGTACCCTGCCACTGCCCCGGGATGCCCCAGCCTGGTCAGTGCCAATTCGTGGGAGTGTGGTCACTGAGAGTCATGGTCTGGGTTCCAGGGCCTCTATTATAGCTTTTTCTGTCCTATGGCTTTGAGCAGGCTCCTTTCCCTCCGGGGCCTGTTTCTCAGTGAGTAAAGGATAGGGTTAGACTAGAGCTCTGCTTAAGGGACAGGCCTGGGCTCCTCGGGGGTTGTTTGTCCTTGGTCTGAATCCTCATCAGGGGCCTTTCCTGGAGGGAGACACCAGGCTGAGGGACAGACAAGGAATCCCTCTTGCTCCAGGTTTGTATATTTTGTGCCTGGGTGCAGGAATCTGTGTATTCCTCCATCCTCTTGAAGTGCCCCGCCCCCTCCCTCGGGAGTAAGCCTGCTTGTAGGCTGTGTCCTCTGACAGCAAGTTCCAGCTCACCACCAACTCACATCCACTTATTGGCCTCAGTTTCCCACCTGTCAAAGGTAGGTAATAGACAGGTGAGTTCACATGGGATGAGACAAAGACCTCAAATTGTTACTCTGTGTCTTGGGCCTGGCCAGTTCTTTCCCCCAAGTGGCACAGGGTCTGCCAGGCAGCTAGCTTCATTGTTGAGGCCAGGAAAAAGGTCAATACCACCAGGTTCTGGGAGAGGAGGGGTTGGGAGGGTGGGAAGGAACTCCCCACCTGCAGGTAGGCACACTTCTCACATCTTGCACATTCCTGCTAGCCCTCTGCATTTATCCATTGGGCCCATGCAACCTCAACATGAGGTAGATGCTTTTATTACCTCCATTTTATAGATGAAAACTGAAGATTAGAGAGGTTAAGTGATTATCCCAAAGTCACACAGCTAGAAAATGACAAAGCCAGGATCACACCTAAAGCCCATGGGCCTTTGACAGCTACGTTATACCTTTGGGTCACACATTGTATACAAATACCCAAGTACATGCATGCCACATACATATATATCCCCCAACCAGAGATTCTCTTTCCTTTATATCTTGCCTACATGTATATACAGATGCACATTCCTGCCCTGCCCTGTGCTTAGGTATACACACTCACAATCCACAGATGCACTTGGATGTGAATACGCACCTTATTTAAGCAGACTTCAAAAATTCACATGCATGTACCTGCTAGGAGATGTCCACGTACAAACATGCAAAGCACATGAGTGCATGCTTAAATACACAGGCTCTATCTCATGCACACAAACACACACCCAGAAACACAGGTATACACACAAATACATACCCTTGTATGTATGGTAGCATTCACCCATGCCTGGGCACTGACAAAATACTATGTAAGCAAATCACCTCAAAAGAGCATTTATACACACATGTGCATATAGTGTATCTATACAGACACATGTCCTCCACATATGAAACAAGGCACACAGGCACTTGCGCATGTGCACGCAGACACAGGCACACAGGACAGGGCATCCTGATGCAGCGAGGTGAGCAACCTCATGTACGGGTGTAACGGGTGGACCCATATCCTAAGTGACTATCAAAGTGTCGTGGTGTGCGAGGCACAAACACCAATTAGTGGGGCCTTTGAAAGCATCAGCTTGTTAGAGGGGAAGCAGAAGAGGCTGGAATTGGCATAAAGCACAGAGCTATTTAACTACCATGGGGTGGGGGTACGTACACTGTGTAAAGGCCTTTGGGCAGAGCTCCCCACTCCACTCTGCACTTGTTAGTGAGGAAAGACCCTCACAAGGGGCCTTGGCAGGCAGCTCTGATGCTCCTTGAAGGGGGGTGGGGGTTGGGGGACAATCTCCTGCCAGCTTTGGGCTGGCAATGAGCGAGCGGGGGCTGCGCCAACTGGTGATCAATTTCATGCACATCATAAACCTAAGTGCTTTCTGGAGAGTCGGGCAGATTGCACATAAAGTCCCCCTTCTGTCCCTAGCACACGGGTGGGCGGGTGAGGCAGAGGCTCGCCCTGGTAGACAGACCTCTCCTAGGCTGCTGGAGACCTGAGGAACCTGGTCCCCGGAGGAGGCTTCCCTAAAGACAGAGGCCATTCTCTCAGGAGGGCTGGCATTTGGAGGCAGCTGGAGATGTGGACAGTGCAGGAGCTCTGTGGTTTGCCAGACTCTAGTGCCTAATGGCTGGATGACTTTGGGCAGTCAGCTTCTCTGACCCTGGGTTTTTCCATCTATAAAATGGGTTGATGTAAGAATTAGATGACACATGATGTGTCACAGGGCTGAAGGACCTCTGAGCACAAGAGATTACATTTGCATTTAAATGGCTCTGGCTCTGTCCGAGTCTCTACGTGCTCACTGCCAGCCATTTCTGGCAGGCTCCGGGGGTAGGGTCTCACAGGGGCCCACAAACTGTCTTTCACTACAGGAGCCCACCCATTCTTCCATCCTGGTTCTGCTCAAACTTGTGATCGTGAACATCTGCCAGCCCTGAACATGTTTGGAAAATCCTCCTCACCATCCCTCCCCTCATGAACTACCAGTCCAGGACAAAGGGGTGGCCTTTTGATGCTCTCCAACTCCCCTGCCCTTTGGATACCAGAGCAGTTCTGGGCTATGCATCAAGGTCAAGGTGGCAGGATGGGGGTAGAGGGGTGGAATGGGTAAAGGGTGAGGAAACTGTGTTTCTACTCAGCTCTGTGTCTTGTCATCTGGGCCCCAAAGAGCTGTGTTAGTGCATATTATCATCGTATCTCAAACACTCTCATGAAATCAGTTTCTTCAGCTCCTGCCCTCTCTCTCACTCTGGAAGCTTAAATCCAGGCCAGGTGCTATGCTAGGGAGGGGCCCCACTGCCCTCCTTCCAGGAACCCACACAATGGAGGGTTGAGGAGCAATTCCGAAGCCAGACTGTTCATATTTAAATCCTGCCGTAGTTATTTATAAGCCACATGATGTTAGGTAGCTTACTTTACCTTTGCCTCAATTTTCTAATCTGTAAAATAAGGATAATGGTATCTACCTCATAGGGCTGAAGTTGTGAGAAATAAATGAACAAATATAAGTAAAGTGCTTGGAGCGGTACCAGGCACATAGCCGCAGGATGTGAGTATTTCTTGATATTACTATAGACCCCATGCACTAAATTCGTGCACTGGGGAGGGGGGGGTCCCTCAGTCTAGCCTGTGCCCTCTCCAAGTCTGGGAGCCCTTGGGGGGATGTCTGACTAATGGCTTAGGCTTGCTCCCCGAAGACCGCTCCCCTAAGCCAGCAATCAGACATCCCTGGTATTGCCATGGAGGCAGGAGAAGTTACCATCACCACCACTGTGCTCACCAGCTGTGAGCCTGGCTCAGAGCTTCAGGCTGAGTGGTGCTTCCCCTATGGGAATACATTGAACACCAGGGGACAGTTCCTACATTGAGCATCTGCCCCTTAGTGGTCAGTGCATGTCATAGCAACTGGTCATTCTGCCTTTTGGTATATTTGCATATTAGCCTTTTATTATATAGGAATAGAGGCCCAGTGCAGGAAATCATGTAGGACCCACCTCTGCCTCGCAGCTCTGACTGGTTGTTTGGTTGTGACACCCTTAGGGCATTAGGACTACAGGTCTTTTATAATATAAAATTATGATATTATAAGCCATTGTTCCTGTTTCTCCTGTACCCTTTCTCAGAGCCTCCCTCCCCCCAATTCTCCTAGCAGAAAACCAGTCTCCATATTTACCAGTGGGTTCAAATCAGAAGGGGGAGTCCGACAGTTCATAATTTCAGGGCGCTTATTCCACTTTATAATCATTATCTTTGTTCACTGCCAATTGTTCAGTGCCCAACCTGAGTATCTGAACACAGCTCTCTCCTGTCCTCTATAATACACGGAACTTGCTGTCTGTCTGCTTGGGCTGCTATAACAAATGGACCCAGTGGCTTAAACAACACTTATTTCTCACCTATTGGGAGGCTGGAAAGTTTGAGATCAAGATTCCTAGTGAGAACACTTTCTGGTTCTATTTTCCTCCCTATGTCAGAGAAAGTGCTCTGGTCTCTTCCTTTTTCCATAAGGACACTAATATAATCATGGAAGCCCACCTTGTGCTCTCATCCAAACCTAATTACCTCCTAAGGGTCCCTACTTCCAAACACCATCACACTGGGGATTATGGCTTTACCATGAACTTTGCTCTGACACAAACATTCAATTTATAACACTCACCCAACCAGGACATCTCATAGCCACTTCCCCATGAGCCTGGTATGCAGTAGGCACTCAAGGACTCTGTGTGGATTTTTTACAGAGAGGAAGGAAGAGGGAGAAAGAGTTAGAAACATTGATGAGAAACATCAATCAGCTGCATCCTGCACACCTTCCACTGGGGATGTGCCCACACCCAAGGTACATGCCCTTGATGGGAATAGAACATGGGACTTTTCAGTTTGCAGGCTGACGTTCTATCCACTGAGCCAAACCGGTTAGGGCCAGTGTGGACCTTTTAATAATTAATCCTCATCACTGTGAAGAACAGATGGTTATCCTCTGATGAGAAATGGGGAAATAGCACTCAGAGAGGGCTGTATTAGGATAAAAGAAGCCTGTATTAGGATAAGAGAGGATATGCCTTACAAACAAACAACCCCTAAATCTCAATGGATGAACACAACAAAAGTTTATCGTTTGCTTATGTAAATTCTGCTGCAGGTCCAGGCAGCTCTCAGGGCTGACTCAGCTTTTTCCATGCTGCTTTGATCTTGAAGACTCACCGTCTCAAAAAGAGGCTTTTTTGGTTGCTGTAGCAGCTGGAAGATTAGGTACCAACTCTTCTATGCTTTGGCCAGGCAGTGACTCTTTCCCCTCTGCCCACAATTCGTTGATCAAGAGCTGTCACATGGCCCACTTGCCAACAGGGAGTCTGGGAAATGTAGGAATCCATGTATAAAGGAGAAAGATTGGAGGTGATGCTATATGTCCAGGCATGAACCAGACAAGAAAGGTCCAGGAGTTTAGGGTGAAAAGAGGTCCTGCCAGGTGTAGGGGGCTAAATGTAGGCTATGAAGAAGGACAAGATGGACTTGGCAGGCAAAGAAGAGAAGGATGGTGTTCCATGTGGGGACAAGAATGAGTAAACACATCTGGAGGTAGAAAAGCATACCATGCCTCCAAGGAATAATGGGAACATCCTGGTTCTGTCTGGGGAGGTTGGGGAAGGTGAGATTAGACTTTCAAGGCTTAGAGAGGATGGGTTTTGGGGGCAGAATTGACAAATCCACAGTCCATCAGCACCCCCTGTGTGGCTGTGGTGGGAGAAGAGAGCCCTGGTCTGACTTCCAGGTTTCTGGCTTGGGAAACTAGGAAAGGAGGTACCAGTCATCGAGTTGGAGAACCCAAGAGGAGGAGCTGTGTGGGGGTCAAAGGAAAAGGTTGGTTTGGGTCACACTGGGTTTGAGATACCATGGAACACACAGGGAGGGGCCAGAAGCCAGTGGATAGCAGGGTCCTAAGCTCAGAAGGAACTGGGGCTGGAGCAGATCAGAAATGTAGGCACACAGATGGTGACCGAGGCCTCAGGCATGGATTGCATGACTCAGGTGTCATGTGAAAGGTGAATGGGGAAGGGGATCTGGGACAGAGCTCTGGAGGACAGCCTTGTGAGTAAGGGCAGAGGCCAAGTCCAAGAAGGTACCAGTCAGAGGTGTGGGCAAATCAAGGAGGTGTCATGGGAGCGCAGGAGAGCCAAGACAGGACAGGTCAGTTGTGCCTGACACTGTCCCAGCGTCCAGAGGAGGTGTGACCATGGGATGCAATGACAAGACCTGTTTCTAGGGTATGAAGGGTATAGAAGGCAGCTTGGTGTGGGTTAAGGAGCAAATGCAGACAACTCTCCCAGAGGCTTTCCTGGATGGAAGGAGAGAGATGGCTCTTGTGAGAGGTTGGGCTGTCAAAGGAGAATGTGTCTTTAAATAGTATTATTTTTATTGTTGTTTTCTTAAAAGAGGGAACAAACTTGAATATGTTGATAGCTGACAGGAAGGAACCATTAAGGAAGGAGATTCAGGGGGTCCCTGAGGAATGGGGGGCAGTGGGAGGAGTGGTGGACTGGGAGTGGCAGTCCTAGGTGAGCCATGGGGGCAGGGCTGTGAGGAAGCCATGGAGGGGGAGATGGAGAACTACAGTAGTTGAAGCTAGAAGATCTCAAGGACATTGTGGGGGTGGGCATGTAAGTGTAAGACAGCAAAAGGAAGAGATTGAGGAGTAAAGAGAGGAGGTTAGAAAAAGAGGCAGAGAGAAGTTAGAGACACATAAAGATAATCAGAAATAAAGACGACAAGGAGCAGAAGAGAGACAGAGAGGGAGGATGAAAGGCTGGGCTTAGGCTCAGGGGAGGCCCCCTGGGTAGAGGCCCCCTCCTGGGCGGATGTGGGCAGGGCTGGGGAACGCCTGCGGAAAGAATGTATGCTGTTCTCAGGGGGACCCTCTCCTAAATCCAGCGCAGGAGTCCACCTAACTGCAGCCACATAAATGCCCTGGTCCCTTGCTTTCTGGGATCTGGGGGCTGGGAGGTGGATCTGCCAAGCTCTGCCTCCATTGCAGAAGTGGCAGACAAGCCCCTCAAAACAGCTGGTGCTGGGCAGACGGGTGCCTGGGACAGTCCAGGCTTCTGGCCATCCAATGGGCATTGGTCCTGAGTATGGACAGGCTTTAAGGGAGATGAAAGTTGCAGCCAAGTCCCTACCCCCAACTGCTCATGGCCCCAGCCCCGGGCCTTGTCGCCCCTGGAGCCTAGGCCACCCTGACATTCACCTAATTGTCTCCCAGCTTTGATGAGTGGCTCCAGAGAGGTGCTGCCATGGATCACATTAAATGTGAGCAGAGCAGGCAGGCTGATGATGAGGTGGGAAATACCACATTTACATAGCCCAGCACCCGGCTGGAGACCTGACCTGGCGAGGCAGATCTGGGACTCTGAGACACAGAGGAGTCAGAGACAGAGACAGGGAGATGGGGTGGGGGTGGGGAAGAAAGAAGCCACATACAGGGTGGGGGAAGGTGGCAGGGCAGTGAGGACTAGGGGCCTTGCCACTGCCAGGCAAGTGACTGTGCCCTTCGGAATAAAGAGGGAAGGTGGTGGCCCAAAGCCCAAGATGCAGCTGAGTAACCCTCCTTCCTGACTCCCAGCTGAGTCTCCAGCAGCTCCCCTCATCCAGCCCAGACCCCACAGCTGGGCTGCAGCTGCCTCCTTCAGCATAGCCCTGGCGGGTGCGGCCCTGAGCTCCCCCTCAGTTCACTCAGGGACATTCTGACTGCCTCAGCAGGGTGTGTGTGTGTGTGTGTGTGAACATGATGGAGAGGGCAGAGTGGGAGCAGGTGTTGCTGTCACCAGGTGTGGGCACTGGGAGGACATTAGTGAGCTAGGTTTTCCCTCCTCTCGATACGGAGTCAGTCAGGCCGGGTGACCCAGGGACTCCCACCCATGGGTCCTGAGTCTGTGTGCAGGACACGTGGGTACTGGTGTTCAAGTCGGAGTGACTGTACCAGCAGCCCTCCTGCCCCTGCTGGAGGCATTGTCACAGGCTCAGGACAACTCAGGGAGGGAGCCACTGACATTCCTCCCCCAACCCCCCCACTTCACAGAGAAGAACATGGAGGTTCGCAGAGGGGAAGTGGACCAGCCAGAAAGGGCACACACAGCCCAGAACACAAACCCAGGACTGTGCTGCTCAGCCCATCGGCCTTTCAGTGTGTGATCTTTTGTGTGTCTCTCCGTTGTTTGTGGTTTCTTACAAAGGCTGGGTCTGGTGAGCCCAGAACACTCAGCTCGGAGCTCTGTGGTTAGTCAGGTTGATAAGTATTTTTTCATCCTTCCTTCAGCTTCCTATCCTGGTTTCCTCCTGCACAGCCCCATCTTCCCTCTTCAGCCTCAGAGACCTGAGCTGGACACCTTGGAGAGTACTTTCACCATTAACAGTGTTTACTGAGCCCATGCCGTGTGCCAGGCATGAGATATGCTCTTCACATATGTGTCGGTGCACACTCACTTCAACCCCAGGCAGGAGGCACATTCCTTACCCACATTTGACAGATGGGGAAACAGAGGCTCATGCAGGTCAAGGAGAGGCGTTTGCTCAGAGTTAGTCTCTTTGTGGGTACAGCTCCTTTTCTGCAAGAGTCCCCATCCCCTGACACAGACCTGCATGTCCAGGAGGCAGAGGCAGAGGGGTGTGGGAGGAGAGTGTGTGTGAGCTTGCATATCCACACAGGTGTGGATGAGCTTGGGGCCCAGCAGAACCCTACCTTGTGCTAGTGCCTGTCAGGCACTTCACCACTTTACCGCCTTATCTCCTTATGAGTCTACTGCCTGGGATAGAGTATTCCCCCATTTCAGAATGAGCAAACTGAGGCTCAAAACAGGAGGTGACAGCAAGTTAGCATCAAGGCTAGTTCTGGGACCCAGATTTCCAGCTCTTTCCAACACTCCTCAGCCAGGTTTGCCCCTTTCTAATCCCCTTGGGAATGCCTACTTGGGGGTCCTCCCTGCCCATGGAAACTGGATCCCAGAAGGTGCCTGTTGGCTCCACCGAGAAGCCCTTCCCCCTCACCCACGGGGTCCAGGGAGGCTTTTACTGGGAAAAATAATTAGAAATCTAATTCTTATTTCTCCCACTCTGCTAATTGTCTGTGGACAATTTGATTGTAACAGTCGTCACTGAAGCAGAAAAACCACCTTATTTCTGCCAGACATCCTCCTGCAATTAACACCAGCAACCGCCTGCCTCTCCTCTCACCTGCAGAGACCCAGGGCCTGGGGGCCTCACCTTCTTGCCTCTCAGCTCTGGTCAGGGCACATCTGGGGACTAGCCCTGGCCACAAGGGGTGGGCAAATGGGGCAGGGGCAAGTACCCAGAGATTTACAGGGCAAGGGAGAGAGAGAGAGAGAGAGAGAGAGAGAGAGAGAGAGAGAGAGAGAGAGAGAGAGACGACTGAGAATATTTGAGCATTTGGAAAAAGAATGAGGGATGGAAGCCCAGGCCCAGGGAGGCAGCAGGCCAGACCAGAGCATAAATGAAGGAGAAGGAAAGGCAAAGGAGGGAGGCAAATGCCAACTGGGGTTCAAGTTGAAGCAGCAGGACACAGGGCCCCCAGCCCAGACGCTCTCTGCAAAGGCAGGGGACATGCCTCTGAGACAAAACCAGACAGTGTTTTGAGGAGCCGGCTGCTGAGGGCTCCCCAGAGAGCCCAGTCTCCAGTGGGATGTGGCTGATTAAGAAATGAAGGAGGGGAGGGAGGATGGGGCAGGAGGGGTGTGGGAACAGGAAAGGTGAAGGATCTGGGACCAGATATGAATGTGGATGGGGACAGGAGACTGAGCAGGAGACAGCACACAACCAGGGCTGACCTGTTGATCAAAGTGGGAGGGGCTCCACGCTCCCACCTGTCCCCCCCCCCGCCCACCGCCTGTCCTTGGAGGCACAGCTCTCTGGGGGCAGGCAGTCTCCATTTCTACCCGTCTTCCCACACTTCTTGTCTCCAGTCTTCATTTCCATCCCTGTCCCCACCCTGTCCCCCTCTCTCCCTTCCTGGCAGGAGCCCTGGTCACCATGGGTTGAGCCCTCTTTCTTGGGGGCGGGGTGAAGGGCCTTGCGCTGAAGTCCAGTGCAGGGGGCAGGAGAGAGATGCTGACTGTCTGTGTGACACCAACCTGCTCTCAGATGCCCATTCCAGGGCACCTGCCCCATGGTGGGTGCCCCAGGTGACTTTCTGGGTGCTCCATGTAGGGCAGGGGATGGGCAGCCCAGACTCATCTCACAGGGAACCCTGTGCAGCCTGTCTGCCCTTACCCCAGGGCTCCTCCCTCACCCCAAGCTCTGCTCCCACCCTCTTTCCCTCAGCTCAGTCTAGGAGGGTGGGTGCAGGGGGCTGAGGGGCAGGCAGCCATGTGGTGGGGCCTGGGGCCTGCGCAGGGTGGGAGAGAGAAAGAGAGAGAAAGGGGAGCTTCAGCCCAGAGCCTCCACCTCCTTTTCCCTCTGCTGGTTCTCAGCCCTCCCCTCTTCCCCCTCCCAGGCTTGTCAGGGGAGGATGTGGGGGGGCACCGGGGCTCCTGTCGGTCTCAAGCTGGAGAGCTCCCCAAGCTTCATTAACATGCAAATTAGCAAGTTCTGACTGGCTGTGGCAGCCACCCCTCCCAGCCCAGTGAGAGAGAGAGAGGGAAAGAGAGGGAGAGAGAGAGAATTGTCTACAGCAGGGTCTGAAGAGGGGGAGCAGCTCTCATAGCGGACTTCACAGACAGCAGTACACATGTGTCTCACACACATCCACATACACACCTACACAAAGACACGCATACATGATACACACACAGATGCATACATACACACACATATAAACATACGCACACCAGACCAACAGACACTCCTGGTCACAGCCCACCAGCCCCATAGCTACAGCTTAGGGACACCCATCGGCCACAATCACAGCCACACAACTTTACCCTCAGTGACCACACCCTAAACTGTCTCAAAAAGGCATACCCAGCGCCCCCTTAAACTCACAATATTTTACACAGTTCTGCACAGAGATGAACCCACAAAAACACTTCCCTCACTCAGCCACACATGTACATACACAGGCCAGGCAATCACACAAAGTTGTACCCAGGCACACAGTCCAGTGAGAGGCAGGCACTGAGTCCTGTCTCAACCCCTCTACCAGAATTAAGAAATGAAGGAGGGGAGGGAGGATGCCTGTGCCCAGGATCCGCCTGTGTCTCCCACCAGCCCTGACGGTGCGTTTCTTGAACTGCTGGTCCCTCTGCTTGGAACCCCCAGCCTGAACCACCTTCACCCATCCCACTTGTCCTGCCTTCCAGCCACCCCCTTTCCTGGGCAGCTTGCCCTGGCCTCCCTCTGTAGCATTGGGCCCCTTCTGCAGCCATAGGGTCTCCCAAGCTTCCCTAGAGGGTGGCCCTGGCCCACTGCACTGAAGCTGCCTGTTGATGTGTCTGCCTCCAGCAGGCGGGGAGCTCAAGGAGGCCAGGGAAGGCGACAGTCAGTCTGGTGCCCCACTCCATCCCCAATGCTCAGCTCCTACCCATCCGTGCTGTTTCCGCAATAGGGTGGAGCAGGAGACAACAGCCATAATAACAAGAACGGCTAATGGCCATACACACAACAACCCCATGAGGGAATTTCTATTGCTAACAACTCCATGGTCACAGGTGAGGAAACTGAGGCTCAGACGGATTGGGAGTCTGGTCAAGATCACCCAGCCTATAAGTGTCAGACAGAACTACTGGTATCTGAGCTCTGGTCAAGCTCTGGGCTGCCCTGTATGTATGTGCTCTTCCTCAGGACACCAGGCAGAGAGGCAGAGGGAAGGGGCAGTCACAGGGGTGGGAGCTTGGATGTGGGGGAGGGGGAAAGCAGCAAGAGGCATTCCTTAGTACTAAGAAGAGAGTTCTTGACCTCTGAAGGGAGGGTCTTTGAACACTCACACATGTCATGGTAGCTCTGGGCCGTGGGATCCTGGGACATCAGGGCTGAGGAAATTAGTCAGGATACGCCCACTTTAGGGGGGAGGGTGACTAAAGTCAGAGAGGTCCCAGATCAAACCTGATCCCATTTCTTTGGTGCCTGCTGTGAGCTGAGCACTCACATCTGAGTGATCTGCTTTAACCCGTCAGAGAGGCCTGTGTTCTTACTAGCTCAGTGCATCTCCAATTCCCAAGGCCAGCGTGGTGGGCATCTGTGGCCTTATCTTCAGGGAACCTTTCCTCCCACCCCATGCTAACCCAACTTTCAGAATGGAGCTGCCATCTTTTACAGATCCCACCCTCCAAACAGTGCTGATTGCTCAGTGATGGACAAATGATTCAAATGGGCCAATCATAGTCCTGGCTTGAGCATTTTGAACTGAGGACGAAGACAAGGCTCTGGATTTCCAGCAGCCCAGATCCCCTTCGCAGTGGGAGACACTGGCCAATGCACTGAAGGGAGGGGAGGAGGTCTGGCTATAATCCGCCTGTAAGGGCACAGCCCCGGAGCTTCTGTAGCTTACTTGGCAGTCTCCAGCTGGTTCCCCCAGCTCTACCTTGCCCAAGTCTCTCCTCCATTGCTCATCACCCCTCTGCTTGTCTATATCCCTTCATCACTCAGGAAGCTCACAACCAGTGTCAGGGGATTGAAGCCAGGCAGGAGGGGCTGTGCCCATTGGGTAACCCAGGAGATGCTGAGGCAGGACTCAGGGCACAGACAGCCTCATTCCTGCTGGACAATCCACAAGTGAATGGCTGAGTGCTGTCACTGAGTGGTCCTCACCGTCACCCTGCCCAAGGCCAGGGCCCATGTCTGCTTGTTCACTGTGCCCAGAACAGTGTCTGATACATGGAAGGCACTCACATCCATCTGTGAAAGGAATGAATGGATGGTTGAGCTGTCATATGTCTCAGGCCTGGACAGGCTATGATGCCATCCCCTGAGTGGTGTTAGAGCAGCTTAATACTGAAGCCCAGCAGCCTAGGCTCCAGGGGAAGACCCCTGGGAACAAGTAAAGGCATTTTGTGAGAGGGGGTGGGAGAAAAAGTGGCCTATTGACTAATTATTCAAAATGTCAGCTATTGAGCTGGGACTCAAACCCAGGAATCTTAATAACTGTGGACTTCTAGGCCCCTACAGTTGCCTTTCTAAATTCCTTAGAGAGAATTCTTAGCACTGCCCATTTGCTTCTTCAGTCAGAGTTGTCAGGGCTTACTGAACGTGGCCTGATGCATCCTGCCCCGTCCCTGGGCCTCTACCTTCCCCAGACCCAGAGTGGGCCCCATCTAGAGGTCAGCCAGGACACACCCTTCCAGTGTGAAGGCTGCCGTTAGACCTGTTGCTTCTGATGCAGGAGAGGGCCCAGGTCTCTGCAGAGATAAGACATAGCCAGACCCTTCTCTGTGGGCCAGAGTTCCTGGGTATCCTTTGAGACTGACCCCACATTCTGCCCTGGTAGAATGGAGGTGTCTGTGTTTCTGACTCTGGTTCTTCAGTTTGGCAGCTGCCACTGGCATTTGGCACAGACAAGGCAGAAGCACAGAATCCAGCTGTGGGCTCCAGGGGTGAGCATGGTTGGCAAGCCAGGGCAGCCCTTTCCAGCCCCGGAAGCAAAGGGTTAACAGGCTGGGGAAGGAGAGAGCAGCAGTCATTTGGCTAAGGAGCCTTGTTAATTGATTCCCTCATTCCCATTTGTTCCTGCTAAAGAGAGACAGATGAGAGGGAGCCCGCCAGGCCCGTCTTGGCACCCGGCAGCTTGGCTGGGCACAGCTGTGCTCCTGGCTCTGGTGTCTCTGTGGGGGAGGGGCTGGTCACAGCGGAGGTGAGGAGGTGGGGCAGTCTCATCTCCAGCCCAGTGCCCTCTGCTCACCCTTGGTGATATCTCAGGCAGAGATATCTCAGAGTGCTTTTGAGAGGACAGATCTCTTTCACCTTGTGACACCTCTTTGATCTCTTGGCCTGCACTGTCACCACCCATGGTCTGGAGCTCCCTCACGGGGCGGGGGCGGGGGTGGGAGTTGGAGGGAAGCTGGCTCACAATGGGACCCCGCCAATATGAGGACACCTGCAAGGTTTCTGCCTGGAAGGGGTCAGCTCTGGCCTGTCCAGCTGAGTTCTGGGACTTTGTGAGGCAGACTGAAGTCACAGCACAAAACCGGCATCCTTGCCATGGCCACAGGCTCTGTCTGAATCCCCTGGTTCCGACTTGCCTCAGCCTCAGCTTTTTATCTGCTCCTGCCTGGCCTTCATCTCAGCCAAGCTCTCTGATGCCCGTTAGATTGGGCTGCTTGGAACTGTAGTTGACAATGACCCTGCCATTACCCCAAGAGCATGGGTTTGAATGTCATAATGCAGCCAAGCATGGAGACCGCTGAGTTCAAATCCTGGCTTTTCCACTTACTTACTAGCTGCATAATTTGGGCAAGGCATTTTTACCTCTTTTTATCGTATGTAAGGTGGCAGTGATACTCAGACTGGTCTGTGGGAGGTTGCAAACCTGGCCACACTGCTCCATCCCTCTCTGAGCCTGCCCCTTGGGGATATCACTTTGCAGCTTCTCCCAGCCCCTTGAATCTGGGATGGCCTTGTGACTAACGTTGGCCAGCAGAATGTGGTAGCAGTGCCAGTGCCAGTTCTGAGCCTAAGCCTCAAGGGGCCTTACATGCTTTCTTTTGTTCTCTTGGAACCCTGCCCAGCTGCTGTGTGAAAAAGCTTGGGCTATCCTGCTGGCTGAAGAGAGACACATGGCTCAGTCACCCTCATCACCTAGATGACAGCCAGGCAACTCCCAGAAGTGGAGCCACTTAACCAACTTGCAGCTGACTGCAGCTGCATGAGCGAGCTCAGCCAAGACCAGAAGGACAGCCCGAACCACAGAATCAGGAGCTTAATGAGTGGCTGTTGTTTTAAGTCATAAATGTTGGGGTGATTTATTACACAGCAGAAGCTAACTGATACACTATCTCAAATCATTGCTTTGTGGGGGAAATGAGATAATGCAAGTAAATTACCTAGCAGAGTGCCTGGCAGGCACATAGAGGTGATCGGAAAGTAGAGCTTCTGTCACTGTTGCCCAGGGTGGCGGCAGTGACCACAGATACAATCCGAGACTCTTAAAGGCACTCAAAAGTTAGAGGGACTCCCTTTGCCCTACCTGCCTCTGTAGTAGTAATGAAAATAGTGGATAACATTACTGAGCAGATAATGCACCCAATGCCTCTTGCACGGTAGGAGTGCCAGCTGAATTCCTGGTCTGAGAGACGGAAGGGAGCTGTGAGAACAGGACCTAACTCTGCGCCAGGCTCTGTAGCAGCCATTTGATACACATTATCTCATCTACTCCTCACTTGGCTTTGAGTGAGAGAGGCACTCTCATGTATGTATACGTTATTTGACACATTCCCCGTTTTAAATCTGAGCAAACTGAGGCTGGGAGATGTGAAATCTAATTTACCCAATGCTGCACAACTTGTGAGTGGCCAGAAAGCCTCGGGCTCTTTAGAAAGCCATTGACGACTGCTCCTTTGTCTGATCTGCCATTCAGCTTCCATCTGGCAACCCCAGTCTCTGAGGACCTAAGAGTTTTCCTCAAACTTTTACCAGGTTTTTATAGTTGGGCTCAGTTAGATCCCCACCAACCACTCTAGAGTCTGCTCTTCTAGCCTCTCACAGACAGACAAACTCTGCCAAAGCCTCATCGTTTTCTCGGTGGGTTTTCTGACTTTGCTCTCAGTAGATGCCTACGGAGACCATGGGCTTTTCTCTGGCTGTTCCTCTTGGGCCGCCAAGTGATAACTACTAAGCTTTCCAACCTTTTGTAAATTTTCCTTGTTCTCACGGCTCCCTTCTAACTCTCTGGTTGGGAATTCAGCTGACACTCTACGGTGGAAGAGACTTTGGGAGCATTATCTGCTCAGCATCCTTCCCTTCTCTGGATAGTCACACCCTTCCCTTAGCTCCTACAGCTCTGTGACCACTGTGTGAGCTGCTATGTTCTTATACTTCCCTGCCCCCTGCCATAGCTCACTGGCCCAAGGATGGCACATAATCCAAACTTAGGCAACTAAAGTCCTCTAAGTTTCTCAACTGGAAATGAAAGAGTCAGTCTTTTCTTGGAAATTATAGGATATAAAAATGGAGAGGATGCTATTATGCATTTTTTTCATATTTTATTATTTCTGTCATAGATATGTCATTGCTTTTATATATGATTACTTTTTAGAATAACTTTTAAAAAATATAGGTGCTTTTGGAGTAGTCTTTTTCCTCTTCACAAACTTTATTATGATATTTTTAGGCCAAAGGTGGTCAAGCCAGCCCTACTAATGAGAAAAAAATTAAAAATAAGATTTAACCTCCTTAAAATTTTTTTAAATTTATTGACTTGAGAGAGAGAGGAAGAGAGCGAAACATTGATTTGTTGTATTGGTTGGTGTATCAGGATAACATTCTAACCAGCAAAGCTACCCTGCCAGGGCTGATCTCTGTTTTTAAAAAATCAGGAGGGCCCTGCCAGCTGGTGTGGCTCAATGGTTAAGCATTGACCTATGAACCAGGAGGTCATGGTTCCATTTGGTCATGGTTTGATTCCTAATTGGGGCACATGCCTAGGTTGCAGGCTTGATCCCCACAGTGTGTAGGAGGCAGCTGATCAATGATGATTCTCTCTCCTCATTGATGTTCCTATCTTTCTCTCCCTCTCCCGTACTCTCTGAAATAAAACCATATATTTAAAAAAAAAATCAGGAAGACTCAGTGTCTTCTGCTTGGGGAAGAAGCGGGTCTGCAGTGAGAATGGATGAGCCGCCCTGTGAGAAGCAGAGCAGAGCAGACCCAGCAGCTCCTCAGGCCCAGCTGCTCTCCGGGGTAATTCCTTGGATTCTATCTATGGGATTGGGAGTTGCATTTCTGTCACTTGCAAAGCGGAGTTCTGACCCAAGGAGCCCCTTGCCACGCAACCTCTCCAAACACTTCTTCCAGAGAGGCTGGGGGAGGGGAGGGGAGAGACCTGCTCTGAACCATGGTCTTTTTTTCTCAGAGAGAAGTTCAGTGCATGGACTTAAGTCTCATCTTTACAGACGATTTACAAAATAATTGTTTTTCTGATCGTGAAAATTGGCACCACCAATCACTCATATACTCAGACCTGAGACCCAGATGTAACCCTGTTTCTCCCCTTTTCCCTCTATCAAGACCATGAACAAGTCCTGATAATCCTTCCAAACTATCTAGAATCTGAGCCCTTCTCTCCATCTTTATTGCTCCCTGGTGGCTCTCTAGAACGACCACTGCAACTGGCTTCAATCTGGGCTGGCCCCAGAAGCGCGGCAGGAGCACAGAAAGCTCCCATTTGGAATAAAGTCGCAGCTCACATGTACCTGTCTGCCCTGCTATGGCCACAGTGGTCTTCCTCTGACCCTTCAAACACACCTCAGCTTCTTGTTCTGCTGTCACTCACTCATCTCACTTGAGAGCCCTCCCTTTCTCATCACTTAGGTCTCTGGATGTCACCTTCCCAGAATGTCCACCTGGACCATCCTTCCTAAATGAGTGCTTTCCCAGTTACTCTGCATCCCAGTTCTTCTGTGTTCCTCACAGGATTGTCACAGCTGGAGAGATTGTTCCTTTGTTGTGGGTCTGCTCCCCTCATTCCTGTGTCCCTAGGACCTACCTTGGTGCTTGGCACATAGATGGATTTGATAAATATTTATTAAATGATTAAGTGACACATTAAATACATTTGAGACAGTATTGTCCCATTCTACAGGACAGAAAGTTGGGGCTGGCATGGAGTCAGTAAGTGACAGAAGGGGCACTGAAGTCCAAGTCCCTGTGAGGACCGAGCCTCTGAGCCTTCCCAAACAGCCAACGCTTGATCACATTTGAATTTACATTGCAAGCTAATGCTCGTTATTTTATTTCATCTTTACCATTCGGTCTATTTTCTCAATCTTATAAATGAAGAAATGGGGGCTTGGAGATGACCCACGGCTGGTCTAGGGTCTCACAGGATTCTGGGGCCCCCAAACCTGTCATGGTCAAAGGGATTCAGTCTGAGCTCCCTCTGTTCATGGGGGCACCACCTCCCTCCACCCCATGCAGGCCGCTTGCCTGTATCTGTCACATCAAGTTCAAGTGATTCATGTGGCAAGGCTCCTGGTCTGCCTGTCGGCACATCAGCTAGTCCTGGTTACCATGACAACGGGATGCAAGGCACCAGGGCATCAGTGGGCTGTGGCTCTTGTAGGGGCAGTGCCATGGGCAGGGAGGGGGCTTGTTTCTTCCTCCCGTGGGAAGCTTGGCAAGGGCTGGAGCCTCCGGGGCTGAGTGGCCCCTCCCTGCCTCAGTACTTTGGCATTTCCTTCCTGCCATCTGTGCTGGGAGCTAAGGGAGGGGCTAAGTGCCATTCCTGGTGGGAGGGGTCCAGGAGCAGATGGGTGGGAGGAACAGCCCTTCCCATCTGGGCTGTGCCCCCCACCCAGGTTCTAAAGGCCTCTTCCAGGCCCCCCTCCTCAGCTCCTCAGGCCATTGCTGCCTGCTCCACCACCCCACAGCCTTTTCCTCCTTGACACAAATGAGAAATTCAGGACCTAGCTCAGCCAGAAAATTGGTCTGGGTTAGGAGTAAGAACCCAGGTGTCCTGAATTTAAGAGAGAGGTCCTGAGAGAACTAATTTGCTTTGTGCCAGCACCCGGCTAAGACCATATTTCAATCACCTTCCTGGCAACTCTGTGGATTCAGGATTAGCATACACATTTTATAGAGGGGAAACTGAGGTTCAGAAACGTGGGGCAACTTGCCTCAAATCAGCCACCTGGAAATGGGGAGCATCAGGGTTCAAGCCCAGGGCCATTTGGCTCCCAGCCTGGCTCTTGCAGGAACCCTTACTGCAGAGGCAAGGGACCCCTCCCTGGTCTAGCCCCTCTATCAGTCAGCTCATCCCTACCAGAGGGATGACCGGCAGAGGCTGAGCTGCGGAAGGAGCTCTGGTCTGTGAGTTGGCGCCTGGATTTGGGGCTGGCTCTGTGGCAGCCTGCTCAGGGCCACTGTCTCTTTGTCCAGGCATTGCGGGACAGCTGGACAGTGGACATGGGGCGGTTATGCCCTGCCGCAGGGGCAGAATTGAGGCTGGAACTGAGAGACGGCAGCAATGGGGATGTGGCCAAGAAAGTCAGAGCGAGCTGAAGGAGCAGGGGCTTTCCTAACAGGATGTCCACATGGGACGTTGCTCACTAGGAATGCTCTGAGAGTAGCTGCTGCCAAGAAGCCCGACATTCCACATCGAGATGTAGCCTTCAGGCCTTGCAAGGGTGGTGACCCCAACCTGGTGCTGTGGCCCTCAGTACCCACTTCCATGCCACACAGAGGGAGGTGAGGGTGGAAAGGTGAGGATGAGGGATGGGCAATGAAGATTCCTTTGGAGGGGCGGGGCGGGCCCCCTACTCCCACCCTAACTGGGTGAGGGGATGGTGCTTCAGAGGAAACATCTGGAAAAGCTGACACATGTCCCCTAGAATTTGGGTGAGCACAGCGGCCAAGGCCTGACTCTGGCTTGAAGAGATTCTAGAAGGGGTTGGGGACTTGGAACTGTCTGTGGGGGCGGGGGGGGGGGGGGGGGGGAGAGTCTGGCTCCTCTGTGGTCAGAGCAGCCACAGCGAGGCTCCCTGCACAGAGGGCCTGACTGCCATGGCGTGGTGATCTCTTGGACTGAGTGGGGCAGTTGTGAGACACCAGCCGCAGACATCACTGCCCCTGTCAGGGAAATAATGGCGACAGGATCCCAGTGAGGAGGACTCCAAAGACCCACAAGAAATCCTCCGCTCAGCAGATCTGTGGGCCCCAAGCTTCCTGGAGGGCCGCCTTTATCCCACGGCAGGTTCCTTAGCCGGTCGGCCTGAGCTAGAGAGGGAAAGGCTGCATCTTTAGCTGAATGGGAAATTGCAGTTTTGATGCTAGATTAGACTGGAAATTTTAACTCATAACAATGAGACTGACAGCACCTGAATGTGTCCAGAAAAATTTGGGCATGTGCCTGGGACATGGCTCAGGGCAGGGAAACACTGAGCCCACGCTGAAAGGGGTCTGGCAGAGCTGAGGAAGAATCGGGCTTTGACTGCTCTAGGCCCACTGTGCCCAGTAATCCCAGTAAACTGGTCCGCTTGGAGTGGCATCCCAAGGAGGGCTGGTCTAACTCCATTCCAGGCCTCTCTACTTCCTTCCTTCCATCCACCCTTCATTTCCTCTCTGGACCCAGCCCACACTGGGTGGAATCCCGGGGTGGCTCTCCTCCCTGTTCACGGGCCCTGCAGGGCTCCCTGCTACCTCCTTGCAGGGGCCCATAGTCCCTCCTCTGCTGGCTCTGGGACCTCCCCATCCTTCTCCTCTCCTTGCCCACTCTAGAGCCAATTTTGTCTTCTTGAAACTGAGCTCATCATTGGAGCTGGGTAGGGCCAGGTCCAGTATTCTCAAATGGACCAATATACCCACTGCTCCCATACCACCTCTTACAAACAGGGTCATCGAAATTGGAGCAAGCAAGGGAATGTACGAAGGCCAAACAGCGACCCCTAGCAAAGCCAAGTGAGAACCATCAGTGCCTTAGTCTTGGGCTCAGCAGAGCACCCGGGGCCCCTAGGGAGAGACGTTTGGCCAGGTCCATGGCAGGTCCCCCTTCCTGGCCTGCAAAAGCACGCTCAGAGGGATCAGAGAGGATGGAGGGTTTACACAGATCCATTCCCAGAGGACTTCGCACTCCCTCACACCCAGACCTAAGATTCAATGGGCCACTGAGTACCTGGGGAGCTGGCGGTCAGAGCAGCTTCTGCCAGGACCTCTGCAGTGCCTGCTGCTGTAGACTGCAGTGGGTGGGGGTAGAAAAGTACAGCTTCTGGAGTCAGATCTGAGTTCAAGTCTTGTCTCTATTCATTAGCAATTGTGCATGCTTGAATAAGTCACGTGACCTCTCCAAGCCTGGTCTTTTCACTTGTAAAAAGGGAAGAAGGCACCAGCATTCAGTGTGAGGACAATGAGCTAATGCACCCAAGGCACGTATCCCAGTGTCTGTGTCTGGCCTGCCGGGCTGCTTCCTGTCCCCCGCAGAGAGCTGTTACCTCACACTTTCCTTTTGAACGGTGTGATCCAGGCCCAGGGAGGTGCCTCCATTTAACTTCCCCCTGCTCAACCTGCAAGGAGGCCTAGGGTCACCTCATCTCATCTATTTTTACATTTCTTTTCCTTCTTTAGTCCCACCACTTCTATCCTTTTTAATCCCCCTCCTCCTTTTCCAGAAATGACATAATTAGAGAGATTTAACGTTCTGCTGCTAAAATCTTCATTTTCTTGGGTAATTTCCACTATTTCATCAAGGAATAATTAATTGCATTGTCTTTAATCAATTGTTTTACAAATCCAGCAGCGGGAGGAATTCTCCCACCATCTCTGCAGCTGCTCGCCCCTCCTGGGTGAGGTGCCAGCTCACGTCAGCGGAGAGCTGGGCTGCCAGAGCTGGGGTGGGGGGTCTGTAGGGGAGGGACCAACATTCTCCCCAACTTCCCCCTCCTGTGGGAAGGAGAGCCAGTACAGCAACCATGTGGGAGCACCCAGCTGTGGAGAGCAAGCCTTGGGAAAGGCTGTGCTTACCTGGGAATTAGGAGCAGGTGGAGAGGAGTGGTCCCCTTTAGCAGATGTGGACCAAGATGTGGGGAGTGGCTCAGATCTCTCGGGCTCTGGGACTCACGGGAGGGAAGATGAGAGCAGAACTTCTGGGGGTGAGAGGAGAGGGAGGGGGAGTGGAGGGAGGGCTCCCAGGCAGAGTGGAAGTGACCGCAGTGATAGCCAGTGCTTCCATAGTACTCACAGAACTTGGGGTCCTGCTCTCAGCACTTTGTCCTCACCGCAATCCTGGGAGGTAGGCCCTCTTATTACCCCCGCCCCTCCCCCCCCACCCACCCCCACACACACTTGGAGAGAGGAAGCTGAGGCTCCGAGGCAGGGCTGTGGAGGACACAGGCCAGGACGATGGGCCAGGAGGCTGCTTGCTGCCAGGAAGCTGCAGCCCGTGGGTGGGACAGGAGGCCAGGGGAGAAGATTGCCATGGAGGTGTGGGGGCCCAGGACGTGAAGCGTGCTGTACTAGAAGGAGACCTCCAAGATGTCAGAGCAGTCTGTCTCCTCCAGGGAGCACCCTAGGGCACTTCCCTGAGGCTCAGGTGTGGGAGCAGCCTGAGCTCAGCAAGTTCTGGCAGGTCTTGCCATTGACTTGCTATGTGACCTCAAGAAAGCGCCTCTCCCTCTCAAGGCCACAGTGCCCTTCGCTGTCAAATGTGCAATCAGAATTCCCACCTCACAGGAGATTACTGGGATCAAAAGGGATCACAGTTAGGAAAGGGTTCTATTGATTGAGAAGTGTCCCTCTCTACCCTCAGCGATGCTTTGGGGTTCATTGTGACTAATGAACTTGGTGAGGGCTGCCTTAGGAGCCCATTCGCTCTCTGCCATGTGCCCCCAGGACAGCTGAGTGTGGACAGGGGCCGCTGCCGCCAGCGGGGCTGTGGGTTGGGGAGCTGAGAGGATTAGACAATCCTCTTGAGTGGCAGAGTATGCTCAGCTCCGACTCACCGCCCGCCACTGGGCCTGGAGTGGGAAGGAAGCAGAGAGCGACCCAGGCTGAGGAAGAGGGTGGAAGCAGAAGGCAAGGAATCAGAGGGCAGAGGGTTCAGAGGAACCAGAAGACCCACCCGAGACACCTCTCACACTTTTGTGCACATGCATACACACCTGCATACCCACACAGGCAGTGTACATAGCACACACAATTGCTCACATGTGCGTCCATATACACAAAGCTCACACGGTGCTCATAGGAGCACATGCATACATGTGCACAAACAAATACACACACATATACAGCACACAAAGCACACATGAACATAGGTATGCATGTGCACACACATACACACGAGCAGTGCACACAGAACAAGCACATATCCAAGTATGTATACAGAGACACACATGTGAGCACACCGGCATTCATATGTACACTCACATCCCCTTCCCCCATCTGCCCTGGTCCCAAACTCCCACGCCCTCACAGTCTGTCTCATACCGTCTGAGACCCAAGGCCTCACCGGTCTACAGGCCGGGATTGCATCTCAGACGCTCCTCAGTCTTACGTCAGTCACACGCACAGCCCTGTGACTTGCGTAATGTCCCATAGCTGTACGGAACCCGAGCCAGGGTTTGGATACATTTGGGAGGGCGTGCCTGTGTGGGGATGGGGAGCCGACCAAGTAGTGAATCCACAAGCTCCCAAAGGGCCACACAGCAGCGCGGGAGGATGGCTGCTGCTGGTAGAAAGAGACATGGCATACCACTCAGGGAACTGCCCAGACACATGGCTGGCACGTGCCTTCCCCCTGCAGCTGGCACCACTCCCCACCCCCATCCCACCCATGTTCCCTCTGGTCCTCTCTCCTTTCAGCTCTCTGGGCCCATCTCCCGAGGCCCAGGCAGGGCGTTCTGGCGAAGGGCCTGGAGCCCCGGAAAAGAGCCCAGAAGGCTCCTGACCAGCCTGACTCCGTGCTTAGTGCCCACAGCAGGAGAGAGGGGGATGGGAGGAGCTGGCGTCTGTGGAGGGGAAGTTGCTGGTGCTGGCGTCATTTGGCCTCTTTCTTCTCATTACATTTTTTAAGTGAAAGGTCAAGGGGTCTGTAGGGTTCATCAGACCAGGGTGGGTAGGTGTTTGTCTCTATAAAGCCATGGCCTGGCTTGAAAGGCATAGAGGCTGGAGTGGCCCTGGCCCAGCTGCCACAGCAGCCCCCAGCCCACATAGCCTCAGGCTGACCCTGCTGAGGCCAGAGGCCATGAGAAGGTGACGCAGCAGGAAGCAGGCTGGGGTAAGGGGCTTTGGACTGGATTCCCAGTGCACGATCACAGGTCCATGAGCCAAGTAGCCCGGTGATGCCAGGTCTTAGCTGTGTGTGTGTGTGTGTGTGTGTGTGTGTGTGTGTATGTGTGTGTGTGTGTGTGTGTGTATAGCCACACATACACACACACACGTGGTTTTCAGATTTTTCCCAAGAGGCAGCCCCGGGCTGGGGAAGTGTCCCCTTTGGGTGGCATGCTCTGACGCTCTCTGAGCTGCCCCTGCAGCCTGCCAAGGCCTGGCCAGCACTGCAGTCAGAGATTTATGGCTGAGGTGAGCATCCAGCCTGGAGGCGGGGTAGATAAATCAAAGCTGGGAGGCCCAAGCTGAGCCTGGCCTCGGGCTCGCCCTCCCAGGCTGCCTTCAAGGCGCCCTCACCTGCCTGCCCGCACCAGCCTCGGATGGAGCCCTGGCCCCGTGCCTTTCCTCCCCATCCCTGAGGAGCCGTCTCTGGTTTTACAGGCTCTGAAAGCTGCCTGCCCAGGTCCAAGTGCCAGCTCCTGCATACCTGGCTGTGGAAACTTGGACAAAGGCACAGTCTGTGCCCGTCTCTTCATCTGTAAATGGGGAGAATGGTCGAACCTATACGTGGGCCCTTGTGAGGGTTTAGTGGGTTTGCTAAGGTGCTTAGAACAGGGTTTGGGAGGTATGTTGCTCCTGCTCTAGGCCCCACAGCAGCACTCAGGGGTGCGGGCATGACTTTACTTGGGCCCTGGGTTTGTGCCTCCTGGTGCTTGTCTGAGTGCGTGGGGGAGGGATCTGGGCAGCCCCTTTCCCAGAGGCTGCTGTCAATCAGACTGGGCCCACAGGGGAGGTGGGAGGAGGTGCTCCCAGCTGCAGCCCCTGCAGGCTCAGGGACTTAGCTGGACGCCAGCCTCCCATCCCTGTGCTGTGCCCACCACGGCTCTTCTTCCTCTGGCTGCCTGGTGAAATGACTACTACTGCTCTCCTTGTTTAGAGACTGAGGCGCTGAGACTCAGAGAAGGAAAGTGACTTGCCCAAGTGCACGCAGCATGTGAAGGAAGGGCAGGCTGCGATGTGGACATGCTTCTCTGCAGCCTGAACCCCAGCCCCGGAGTGCAGTGTTTCTCATGAGCACACCAGCCCATGGTCTGGGGCTGGAGCTGGTGAGGCCTTGCGAGCAGTGGGAGCTCACCCAGTGTGAATTCCTATTGCCTTCACCATCTCCGTGCCCTCAGGGATCCATAGGATATTGGGCAGAGACCTGCAGGGCTGGGTGGGATGGGAGCTGGGGGCACCCTGGCCGCATGTGAGTCCTAAGGTGAGTGCTAAGACTCGCCCTAGGAGAGGTTCAGGAGACAAGCTGGGACCCTGGGCCTCATCTCCTAGCAACATGGCTCCAGGGACCCACCTGTCTGCCTTAGGTGTCCCAGAGAGGCTGGTTCAACCACTACCCCCAAGAGGGTGGGGCTGGGACAGAGGGGCAAGGACAGACGTTCCAGCTGAGCACCAGGAGGGGGGAATGGGGGCTCCTCTTGTTCCAGCCCAGGATGAAGCTGCTTCAGGGTGCCCCGGGGTGGGGGGAGAATGGGCTCTCTGCTTTCCTCCCCCCAGTTCTCTTCCTTTGTCTTCCTCACCTTCTCCATCTTTTTTCTGCATCGCTCTCTCTGCCTTTTGGAAGCTTCTCTATCTCCATCTGTGTGTGTGTGTGTGTGTGTGTGTGTGTGTGTGTGTGTGCGTGTCTCCCTTCTGCATCTCCCTCCCTCCCTCTCTCCCTAGTTCTCCTTCATTTCTCTCTCTTTTTATCCCATGCACTTTCTCTTATGTCTCTTTCAAACGACTCTCCCACATCTCTCTCTCCTCCATGCTCCGCTCCAGTCTCCCTCATATGTGTCTCTCGTCTCTCTCTGTGCACTCTCAGCACTCACTTTCTCTCATCCGTGAGGTCTCCCACCACCTGATATGCATATCCCACTGTCCTCTCTGCACCCCATCCCCCCCAGCCAAGGAGTGTTCAAAGCGGGCATGAATGCTGGCTCCCCAGCCTTGGCTGGAAGATCACACCAGGAACGTTTAGTGAGATGTGCAGGGAGGTCAGTCTGAGCAGGGAGGCCAGAATTCACCTTGTGACATGGGGCTCTCCCTCTCCAGGACCTCTGGTAGATGGACGAATGGACCCAGTGGGAAGATCTAGGTGACCTCACACTATGGTAGAAAAAGATGGAATGTCAAGCCAAGGTGGTTTGGAGCGTTTTCTGGAGAAGAAACTGCACAGGTGTCCAGGCCTTTGGCTGGCACATCCCCTCTCATGAGTGGTCTTGCAGGACGAGTCAGGGAGGCTTTGGCTGTGTCACAGCGCCCTCTGGCGGCACCAAGTACACACTGCTGCCATACTTTGCTCCACCCGTTGGTCATTAGCTTGGACTTCAGGGCCTTGATGATGTATACTGAGCATTTGGTATGTGCCAGGCACTCTTCCAACTGCTTCTATGCACGATCTCATTTTATCCTCATCCTGCCATTACCACTTCCACCTTGCGGATGAGAAAGTTGAGACCCAGGGTTTCAAACCCAGGCGGTGTGACTCGATGTGATCACCACACTCCAGAATCCTGTCTCTAAAGCACCTGCAGCAGATGCCTCCAGTGCCACCGTCAGTGATGACTCACTGTTTGGGGCTACCTGTCTAACAAATACTTATTTACACCTGCTGTGGGCAGTGTCCTGCAGGAAACATCAGCGCCAAAGGAGCCTACAGAATCCAGCTAGCCTGACTGTGCCATTTTACAGATGGTGAAACTGAGGGAGGGAAGAGAGAGAGAGAGAGAGAGAGAGAGAGAGACCATCCCAAAGTCACACGTGTGAGTATGTGGGTGTGTGGAAGAGTTGAGCTTTCATGCTTAACCCAGAATGGTGTCTGTAGGTCACCCCCCTGGCTGAGGCAGAGCTAGGTCAGGGAGAAGGACAGTGCAGCCTGCCAGGATGAGTGAGGCCATCAAGGGTAGGGGCTGAGGACACTGTAGAGGTGGTGGCAGGTCCTGGTATCCTGTGCATTTGCATTTCCAGAATTCCAAGAGGCAACAGCTGGAGCAAAAGCACTAGGGGTGGTGGGGGCGGCAGGAAAGGGGTGTCTGACTGTAGATACAGGCACGTGTCAAGGTGTCCTGCAGGCCAGGCCTGATGGAGGCAAGGGGAGGGTTGGAGGAAGCCCCAAATGCTGAGCCAAGGCATCTGGGCGTTATTGTGGCAGCTGCTGGAGTTAGGGATGCAACCTCCTGCCATCTCGTTATTCCTCCCACAACTTTCCCATGCGCCAGCTCTGTGCCAGGAACTGCCAAGGAACAGGGCAGCCCAGCTGCCGTCCCCAAGGAGCTTGCCGCCCAGCCCAACAGGCACAAAAGATCACCTTGGAGAGAGGCCTCCCACATGTGCTGGTAGAGGTCAGCAGAGTGGGGGTGGGAGACACAGGGGTTGGGGGTCTTGCCTGAAAGCTCTTTGGGGTAAAGGGAATGTTCTAGAGCCACCGGAGGTTGTAGTTACTCAGAGTATACACAGGCAGCAGTGCATAGAGCTGTTCACTTAAAGTCAGGCACTTTCTGCGTATTTTGGGAGAAGAAGAAAACCAAAAGCAGGCTGTCTGGGAACGAAGGTTGGAAGGGCCAGCAGCCATGGCCTCTCCATCCAGGACAGAGAGAAGCAGGAAGAACCCTATGGAGGGGTTGCTAATGGGAGTGGATGCTGGAACCCTGCCCTGAGTAGAGTTCTGAAGAGACCCTCTCTCAGGAGCTCTCCCACCCCAGGAGTCAGAGGTAGCAGGAAGCCCACTAGGGCCAGGATCTAGGCCTCTTATTAAGTATACAGATGCCCAGGTCCCCCACCTCCTGCTCTCCTGGGGGTGGAAGGGAGGCCCCATTTCTCCATTTCCCCAAGTTTCCCAGGTGACCCTGACTTTGTCACGTTCCGACTAGCATTAGGAAATCAGCGCCAGAGGCTCTTTCAAACCCTTGGCTTCTGTGGTTCCAGAGTCTGAGATTCCCTGGGTTGGAAAAACCTTTTCCACAGTGGCTTCCCCTTCCTTGACCTGGAGGGGGAGGTCACTGGCCCTGACCTCACAGCCAGCTCACAGCCAGAGCTGCAACCAGCACATCTGGGCTGCTGGGCCAGGTTCCCAGCCTGCAAGGCTGACTGGGTCATGCCCCAGGAATTCCCAGCCGTCAGGGGCCTAGGGGAAAATGGGTGGGGCCAGCTGCTGGTGCTCCAGGTCTCCAGGGCTGGTTGGAGCCATGTGGGACTCTTGCCTGCTCAGGGTCATGCTCACCTCCTATCCCTGTAGCCCAGAATGGAGCTGCTGGAGGCACTTTGGGCCACCAGGGGAGGGGCAGAACCCTGGCTCTGGCCCTAGTGGTGGGAGACACAGCTGAGTGCTGTCACCCCCACCCACAGGACCTCATTAGGATGCAGGTGGTGCAGGCTGAGCAGGCAATGTCACTGGTTACTGGAGAATAGCGAAAGGGTGTGGGCACCAGCGGCCCACAGCCCAGGCCCCTCCCCCGCTGACCCCTGTTGGCCCTGGCTCCCTGCCTGAGGCAGTTGCCTGCACCTGGCCTCACCTCTGTGCCCTCTCTCCCCTTTCCTCTCTGCCTTCCCTTCTCTAATCCTCCCAGTTCCTTCCCCAGCTGTGGGGGCTCTGACCTGGTTGACCCCCAGACAAGCAGATCTGATTCGAGCCCCAGCTCCTACTCCCTCACACCCTCCCCGCTGCCCACGACTCCGCAGCTCTGTGACAAGTTGCTAAACCTGTCTGTGTCTCGGTTTACCAGTCTGCAAAATTGGGTAACAGAGCCTCATGAATAGATCGTGAGCGTTTCTGACAGTGGTCGAGCACGTAGTCTGTGCCAGGCACTGCGCATGTTATCTTACTGGACTATGAGAGGCGCTGCCACCTATTTTAAAGATCAGGAGACTGAGGCTCAGGGAGAAGGGACAGGCTTGTTTCTCGCTGCCCGTAAGTGCAGAGCTGGGCTTTGGGGCTCCAAGATCTGCGTTCTTTGCCAAGCAGGACAGCATCGGGGCACAGAGCAGAGCTGTGGCCTCACCAGCAAGGAGGTGGGTGGAGCTGGGGCCTTGGCTCCTGGGTTTGGGAATCAGGACTTAGTCTCCTCATCTGTAGAGTGGGGAACGTGGTAAGCATTCTTAGGTGGGGGGTGGTGATTAGTAGAAGGCACATAGCCCGGGACTGCAGCCAGCTCCCAACAGGCTCCCTGCCTAAAGCAAGATCAACTTTTGGGTTGCTTCCATTACGATGAAGAATAGCCCTAACTGGTTTGACTCAGTGGTTAGAGCATCGGCCTGTGGACTGAAGGGTTGGATTCCAGTCAAAGGCATGTACCTTGGTTGTGGGCGCATCCCCAGTAGGGGGGGGGGTGCAAGAGGCAGCTGAATCGATGTTTCTCTCTTATCAATGTTTCTAACTCTCTATCTCTCTCCTTTTCTCTCTGTAAAAAAAAAAAAAAAAAAAAATCATTAAAAAATATATTTTTTAAAAAGGTGAAGAATGGCCATGCCTTATGGAGGCACGCACTCATGGAGCAAATGTTGGTGAATGTAACCGCAAATTGGTGAATTTTTTTTTTTTGCAACCGTGGGTGCAAATCCCAAGGATGAGAAAGGCTGGACACATCATTGTGAGTCTCCCCCCGGTACCTTCCTCTCCTGAGCGACGCACAGTAACCCAGCGACAGCAGCAGCAGCTGCGTGTGGCCCGGGCTTGCCCCAGATCACACAGCCCTGGGTGGCAGAGGCCCTGTCCCTCCTCACCCACGGGACGGGCGAGGCTGGCTCCCCCTCAGCAGACGCCTCATTAGCATTCCTGAGTGCACCCACCCATGTTGCCATGATTGGGGAGATTCATATCTGTGGGTCCTCGTTCACCTTAATCGACCCTGCAGGGAATCTTTCAAACTCCTGGGGTTTTACCGCCTCTTGGAGTTTTATTTTGGCTTTTGAAAAATAGTGCGTGTATGCCAAACATGCAAGGCTATAAATTGATGCTGCTCTGATTAAGTGCAAGAAAGCCTGAGTGCTGAGTGATGGGGGTGGGGAGGGGGGGGTAGAGGGAGAGTAGGGGGACACAGTGCTCCCCCATGTGGCCAGGTGGCAGGCCTGGATGTTCCCCCACAACCAGCTCTGAGTTGAGGCAGGGAGGTGCAGAGGCCCCAGCAGCAAGAGCAGCCGGCCTTCCATGGCCACTCATGGTGTGCTGAGCACTTCACAGACATTAAGTAAAATTGCTCAAGGTCTGGCCACTGCTCACTGTCTGATCCAACGGCCAGCTTGGCCCGGAATAAGCAGCTCAGGACAGAGCCGATGAGCCTGTTCCCGCTGTGGCCAGTTTGAGGTTCTTGTGGGATATCCAGGAGGGAGAGTTTGGCTCAGAGGCTTATCTGCTGTTCCTCCTCGAGCAACTCAGTTAACCTCCCTGCCTCAGTACTCCATCTGCGAAATGGGGTTCACATTAGCACCTACCCCCACGAGGCTGTTGTATCAGGATTAATGAGTGTATGTGTGAGGTTGACCAACATTCAGGAGAGGGTTGGACACTCGGACCCGGATCCTGGTGATGGTGAGTTTAAGAGCAGCCCTAACAAGCAGGGCCAAGAGAGCCCCGACCTCGGCAGACATGGATGGCAGGGCCGCCTGCAGAGGAGGAGCAGACAGGAGGAACCCCCAGGTTGGGGCGTGGAGCTGAGAAGGGTCTGGGAGGAGGGTGGCTAGCAGTGCACAGGCCTCCTGCCACAGGTCAGGGTGAGCACAGAAGCACTCAGCCCATGGCTGTAGCCACAATGACACGAGTGACTCAGCAAGAACAGTTTGGGGGGACTGTGTGGCAGACTGCAGTGGCGGAGGCGGAGATGGGGCATATAGGTAAGGCTTGCAGAATGCCACTGAGAAAGGGAGAAGAAAGATGGGGCCCTGTTGGAGCCCCATGTGGTGCTGAAGGACTGGTTTAGAATCCCCAACAAGCGGTGGGAGTGTTTGCTTAAGATGGGAGAAGGAGAAAGGGAGGAAGGAAGGCAGGGAGGGTGCAGTTGGGCGCTCAGGGACTCGGGCTCCGCACAGGGGGCTGCTGATCTGTCCCAAGCCGGGCCTTTGGAGAAAGGGGCGGGATGCTTTTGAGGGCCAGAGTGAGTGCTCAAGACTGTGGAGGCAAAAAAGACGGCTTGGGGTCCAGGCTGGACAGGGAGGGAACCCAGGAGGAGGAAAAAGTGGGTGAGATGAGGTCAGAGTGTGAGAGGGTCAGGAGAGGGAAGCCAGCTCCAGGGCGGAGGTGGAAGGAGGGTGGTAGACAGAGGCCAATTCTGGGTGAGAGGGAGTAAGAGGAGTGAGGACAATGTCCAAGGTGTGGATGGCGGGGAGAGTGCAGAGGAGGGAGAAGGCTGTTGGTGGTGGGGGACCCCAGAACCGAGAGGCAGGGATTGGCTGGGTCATGGGGGGATGCTGGGAGTGCCTAGCATGAAGGCAGGACTCCAGTGTGTGGGGTTGTCTGAGTTTTATCACTGGGGAAGCAAGCTGATGGTGCTGTGAGCCTCTGCAGAGGGGAACTCAGATCTAAAGGTCTTAAGACCACTTACCCCTCTGGGTGCCTCCCCGGCCCTGCCCGCATAGGTGCTGGGTGTGGTCCCGGCACAGCTCCCAAGCCAAGCCCCCCCCCCCCTCACTCCAGGTGGCTGCTGATGGGGAGGGGGCTGCCTTGAGTCCCACTAGTTGCCCTGGGAAGGCCTGAATCATGGGGGAGCACTTGGGCTGGTCTCTCACTGCTCCCATCAGGGGCAGAAGCTCTCAGGGGGTGGCAGTCAGGTCCTCAAGGTGCCCTGAGGCACAGGCGCAGGCACTGGGCTGGGATTGAGGCTGGCAATGCAGAGGGCAGCAAGCCCGGATCCTGGCTGGCGCCCTCACCCCCACCAGCCTCAGGTTCTGCTCAGGCTCAGGGTAATTGGCTCCAGGGCCAGGGCCAGTGGCACAAGGCTCTGAGGTCAGTGTGCTAGGGGGTGGTGCTGTTGTGACAGCCATTTCTCACTGTCCCCCACACACCTGGGAATCAGTCAGGGTCCCATCCTGAGAGAAGGGGCTGGAGAGTTTGGCTCCATGACCACTGTGACCCCATCAGGGTCCCATGAGGAGCCCCTCCTGACCCCACCATGACTTCCTGACCACTGGGCGCTGGCTGTTGTTGGAACCAGCCTGAACCCGGCCATGCTGGGTGCCCACTCCTGTCCACACAGGGCCAGCTTCTCCCAACTCAGAGCGCCCCCGACCCAGGAGGGAGCCAGTGAGGGCTGAGTGGGGCACGTGTGGGTGGGGAGAAGCCACACGGATGGCAGGACCATCCGATCCTAAGCTGCTCCTCTGTGGAACGTCTATTCATTCAGGATGAGGCCCAGCGCCCCACATGGCTCTCCTGGAGCCGGTGGTCTGGCTGCCCCTGCCACACACTCGCTTCCAGGTCTTCCCCTACCTCTGGGATGCCAACCTCTCCTTCCTTCTCCTCTGCCTTTTCCTTTAAGACTCAGCTTGGGAGTTATCTCTCCTCAAAACACCCTCAACCCCTGACTGGTTGGGGGCACCCCACTGAGCATGGCCACTCCCGGTATATGCCTTTTCTGTCCCCCACCCCCCACCTCGGAACATGAGGTCTACAGGCCAGACCTATTACCAGACCACCTCTTTCCCAACTGCCCAGGTGGGAAACAGTTTTGGCTGAACTGGGGAAGGAGATTGCCAGAAGCTCCCAGACATGCAGCATGGTGGTGGTGGCGGTGGTGGTAGGGGGTGGGGGCGCGGCGGGGAGCGTGGAATCTGGGCCAAAGTGCTGGGACTGGGAGCTGTGTGGCCTCTGGCAAGCTCTGACCTCTCTCAGGCCTCCTTCATCTGCAAGTCAGAGGATAATGATGCCTTGGAGGTGGGTTATGTGCTCACAGCGGGCCTTCTTCTTAATGATCGTTATTACTTGTGCGGCCCAGGGATGGGTCTGGTCTCTGGCAGAGGCCGGCCAGGATTGGGGTTTGTCCCTGCTCTGGGGGCTGGAGTGCTGTCACCCCCACGGGTTGGTGCCAGCTCTTTCTCCAAAGCTCTGCCAGCAGCCAGAACCAGCTGGACAAGCGGCTCCATGCTGCTGTGTGACCCCCTGCGAATTGCTGAGTCACCCTGAGCGGGCCTTACCAGGACACAGGTATCTGCATCCCATCCCCCAAGATTTAGCTCCAGCTCCAGCTCAGCCCAGCCTCCCCCTGGAGGCCTCATTGCCGTGGCTCCCTGCAGGGTGAGGCTCTGGTGCCCCCTTGTGGCCACATCCCTCCACACACCACCCCTTGCTGGGCCCGTAATCCCCAACACTGGGCGGGCAGCCTGGAGGGAGCCCTAAAAGCGATACAATTTGTTTCAGGCCACACTGTGAGGGTGGGCCTGGCCTCCAGCCTGGTGTCCTCATCTTGGGGGGCAGGGAGATGGGAGGTGGAGGATGGGCCCTGCCCCTCCCCTCCTGCCCTCCCAGAAGCTTGCCTCTTCCTGGCAGGACATCCCAGGGAAGCCTGGGCCCAGCATGCCTGCTAGCTGGTGGGCAGGCCCCAGAAACTAACGGCTGGTGTAAGTGGGTGTTTGGCAGCACTGCCAAGCCCAGGCATTTGCCAGCTGGCAGCCTGCAACTCCGCCCTCCACTGTGGGCCACCCTGCCCAGTGGGTCTCCACGGCCCCCCAGGCAACCCCTGCAGGTCCGCGTGTCTTAGGGTCTTAGGCTCAGGTGCATTGTGACTGTGCAGGGTGCACAGCACGTGGGGCCTCCGAGAACGGGCCCTCACCTTTTTTCGTAAGCTCAGGCTGAGCTGGGCTGCGCCAAAGGCTCTGGAAGACACTCCCCAGTGAAGATGACCGACCTGGACTGATGATTCTGAGCATTTGGGAGGGACCTTGAGGCTCCTTCCTGACTCCTATCCCATCTGGGCCACAGACGGCAGAGTGAGTATGTGTGTGTATGAGCCTGTATGAGCCTGTATGTGTGTGTGTGTGTGTGTGTGTGTGTGTGTGTGTATGAGCCTGTGAGTGTGTGTGTGTGGTGTGTGTGTGTGTGTGTGTGTATGAGTATGTGTGTGTGTGTGTATGAGTCTGTGTGTGAGTGTGTGTGTATGAGCCTATGAGTGTGTGTGTGTTATGTGTGTGCTTTTCCATGTGACCATGACAATCTACAGGAAGTCATACTTCATCCATTTATTCATTCATCAAACCTAATTCTCATGCTTCCCAGTTTCACAGAATAGATCGATGTGGGCCAGGGTACCAGTGTTATTGGAGCCTGGAGGAAGGACAGCTGCAGCGTGAGGAAGGCCTGGGCATCCACACTGAGAGGCGGGTGGGAGTTTGCCAGTGCCACATGGTGTGGCTACTGGGAGTCAGGCACTTTGCAGGATCCCCAGCCCAGGACCTCATTAGTCCTTCACAATGAAGGCCCTTAGCAACCTGCCTCCCAGGTGAAGAGAGAGCTCAGAGAGATGGTGTGACTCATCTAAGATCACACAGTCACCAATGGCCACCCAGGTTTCAGACCCAGACCTGGCTCATTCAGAGCCTGTGTTTTAAACGGTTCTGTCCTCGGGTCTCAGTGAGATGAGCAGGCAAGTCCCAGTGGCCTCCAAGGCCAGGTTATGGCCAGATTTGTGAGTGTGTGTGTGTGTGTGTGTGTGTGTGTGTGTGTTTGTGTGTGTGTGTGTGTGTGTGTGTGTGTGTGTGTGTATGTGTAGAAGGGGTGTGCAGAGCAGGGTAACTGGTAACAAGGACTTGGCAGCCACCCAGAGGAGTGATGATGGTGGCCTGGATTCAGGTGGGTTGGAGGAGTTGAGAGATGGATGATTCTGAGAGTTTGGGAGGGGCTTGGGCAGGGCTGAGTGGTAGACTGGGCATGGGGCAGAGCGGGAGGGAGTTAGCAGTGTCTGGCTGGGGAAGCTGGGGCTTGATGGGGGCATTCTCAGAGGTGGAAGAGAGAAGCAGATGGAGGCAGCGAGCTGAGCCTGGGACCTGACGCATGCGCAGTGCTCCCGCTCACTGGGAGTCTCGCGTCCCTCTCTGAGCTGGTTCCTGTGCACACACCCATCTCCCCAGTGTGCCTGGCCTGATGGGGGGGCAGTCAGGAAGGGTCCTGAGGGCAGTGGCTGGCAAGTTGCTGGCAATTTCTCCATCCTGCTTTTTTTGTTTGTTTGTTTAGAGGGCTGAGCTCTCTCCACCACAGAGCAGCAGATCCCACCTGATTTACTAGGCCATTCTGCCCACTCCGAGCCTCAGTTTCCTCATCTGTCTGGTGGGTTTACATAGCCCCGACCTGGCAGAGCCATGGTGGGCAGGTCCCTATAATGGGGAAGGGACACATTCTGGGCGTGCAGGGGCTCTTGTCCCCCTCTCAGGGTCCCTCTCCCCAGTATGGGGTGCCTCCTTCAAAGCCCCACTCTGGCAAGCTGCCAGCAGCATCCTGGGGCTAATGCACTACTTTGGAGGGGCTGAGGAGGGTGGATTAATGAGCAATTGGCTGTGGGCTGTGATCAGAGCCAGCCCCCAGCCCCCACCCTGGAACTAGCAGCTCCCAAAATGCAGTGAGTTGGGCCTCCCTCTCAGGGCTGAGCTGTAAGTACCAGGCAGGGGCTGCATTGGGCAGGGCACCTGCTTGTGGCAGGCCTGGCCAGCTGTCCTGTCTTATGTCCTAGAGCCCACTCCACAGCTTCCCTAGACAGGAAGGGGTAAGGAGTGACTCTGTATATAGAGTCAACGCTGAGATTTCCCAGCAGGGACCCTAGGCCCCTTCCAGGCCACCCCACTCTCTGCTCTAGGGGATGGCTGTTTGGTTTCCCAACATTCCTGGGAATCTGAAACAGCAAGAGAGATGCTAGCCCTTGCTTGCCACAGCCAGCTCCACTCCTGGAGGCCGTGCCCGGGAGTCTTGTTCCTGTTAACCAGGAGGGTGACTATCAGACTCACGTGGTGAGGTGGGCGGGGCACGCCGCCCCACAAGCTGGCTCAGGACACACGAATTGGTTGGGGCCTCTGTGTGCCACACCCCATGCTGCAGATGGGATTGAGGGCCAGCACCTGCTTGGAAGAGTAGCTTTTGTCATTTCTCTGGACCTCAGGTGCCTCTTCTATAAAATGGGAGTGATGGAGACACCCATCTTGGAAGGTTGTTGCAAGGTTTCTTTCTTTTTATTTTTTTTTTCATGTAACAAGTCTTATCAGCAAGTCGAGAAATATTCTTGGTGCAACACATGATATAGGTATACAAATTTCTCCAGGTATTTTAGATTTCAGCATAGTAATATTTGGGATTTCTAGAACTCCCATAAATATTTTTTATTTTATTTTATTGGGGCAACATCCTATCTAATAAAGAGGGAATGTACTAATTGACTGCCACACCCTCACAAGATGGCGGTCCCCACAGCCATAAGATGACGGTGCCCAGTCCCCTCAGCCCCGCCTCATCTAGCCAGAGTTCCCCAGTCCCCTCAGCCTGCAGGAGAAGGCAGTTGGGGATGATCATGCCAGCAGGGGAGTGGTTAGGGGGCTATCAGGAGGCAAGCAGAGTAGTTAGGGGCAATCAGGAAGGAAGACAGGTGAGTGGTTAGGAGCCAGTAGTCCTGGATTATGAAAGGGATGTCTGACTGACAGTTTAGGCCCAATCTCACAGGGATGGGGGACTAAACCAGCAGTCAGATATCCCCCAAAGGGTCCCAGATTGCAGAGGGTGCAGGCTGGGCTGAGGGACTGACCCCCCTCACTCTCCAGTGCACAAATTTGGTGCACTGGGCCTTGTTGGTTAATAAAATTATGTAGGTTTCAGGTGGATAATTCTATAATATATCATCTGTATATTGTATTATATGTTCACCACCCCAAGTCAAGTCTCCTTCCATTCATCCCTCCTTTAACCCATTAACCCTCCTCCACCCCCTTTCCCGCTGGTACTCACCATACTGCTCTCTTTGGTCAGTGGTGGGCAAACTGCAGTTCATGAGCCACTGACCTAGACTCTCAATTCCAATAATTACAGGCTGTTTTTGTTCCTTGTGATTAAGCCCCTATCCCAGTGGTCAGCAAACTCATTAGTCAACAGAGCAGCAAACTGTGGCTCATGAGCCATATGTGGCTCTCGAGCCGCAGTTTGCCAACCACTGCCTTTGATTACTCTCTTCACCTTTTCCAACCAGTCCCCTAACCCCCCTCCCCTCTGACAGCTGTCCATCTGTTCTCTGTATCTATGAGTCTGTTTCTATTTTGTTTGTTAGTTAACTTTGTTCATTAGATTCCACATATAGGTGGAATCATATGGTACTTGTCTTTCTCTGACTGGCTTATTTAATCAAATACAGTGGCTGCCAGACCAGGAGGAGGTGCCTATGAATAGCCTAGCAGATTGGTCCCTGGTGTCTCATGCCTCCTGGCACACCTGTCTGCGTAGAGCTTCCCTGGGATGGGGGAGCACTTGCAGGGCCTCACCGGACCCTGTGAGATGGTGAGGGACAGGGGTCATGCCAAGGCTGGTGCTCCCAGCAGGGGCTCATGGTGAGGGGTGCTGGGCAGGCAGCTGCTATGATGGTGGAGCTCCCTGCCTAGCCAGCTGCTCCTGGCAGGGGCTGCCCAGCCATGATGGCAGCGGGGGTGGGGTCTGGGTGGGCTCCTCACAGCTCCAGCAGACAGATGGCCACTCTGTATACAGATGCTGTTCACATCTGCACAGCAGCCCTCTGGCCACACCTTCTCCATAAGCCCCCCCCCCCTTCACATCCTGCTCCCCCTCCCCCAGCCAACTGCCTAAAGCTGTCACAGGCCCATCCCAAGTACAGATGGCTTTACAGTTGTGCACGTGCTCCGCTCACACTCTCACGTGCCCACAGGCACACCCTCTTTCTCCTACCAGGAGAGCTTGCATGGTGCGCAGAAACACCCCAACCTGAGCCTGCAGTTCCTGCTCAGCAGAAAGGAGGGGGTGAGTGGCACTGTGCTGCTCCTGGGAGCTCTCTCACCCCAGGCTGTGCCTTCACCATGGGCAGGCACTAGCAAACTGGCAGACTGCTGGTTCCCCTCTCCCCAGATCCCCAGGGCACCCATGGCTTGCACTGTCTCTGATCCTCACCAGCCCAGCCCTCACCCTGGTCCCACCAGGCAGTGTGGGTGCAGCACCAGAAGTGACTCCAGACACACCAGGTGGCTTGGTAAAGGGACCCCGTGGCCTCTGGAGCCAGCACAGCTGTGCGACCTTGGCCAAGGGACCACCACCTCTCTGAGCATTTCTTATTGGTCAAATGTGAGCGATAACTGTACTCCCACACCCGGGAAATACAGGAGGATGTTGGAAGTAAAGCATACACAGGATCTCACAGAGGCGAAGGGGCCCCCCTTGCCCAAGGGACAAGGCACATAGTAGATGTGCAATATGTATCTTTTCTCTTCCATTCTCCCTCGGGAGCAGATCTGGGTGTAAAACTCAGGATTCCTGGCCTGCCTCTGAGCTGCATTTAGAAAGCGCCTACTGTATACAGGATGCACCCCCTGGAATGGTGGGGTAGACAAATGCCAGCCTCCATCTGCTTTTGTCTCTCTAGCCCTCCAGCCTCCCCCTCTGTGTCTCCCACACCCACACACATACACACACTTGCACCCATACATGTATACTTCTCTCAACACCCCAAGAAACAATTCCCAAAACCTTCAGAGATAGCCTCTCATTTGCCGTTTCTCAGATGGGGCAACTGAGACTCAGGTTCAGTGACTTACCCAAGGGCACTTAAGTACACAGATCTATGACTCTCCCTCAACTGGACTCCCCGTCCATCACGCTGCACCTTCCTCCCCAAGGACTGGGGCCACTGCATAAAGTCTCCTGACATCTGGCTGTGTCCCCCCAAGGGCTGTGTTCCCCTCCAGTTTGCCGACCACTGTTCTAGGTAACCCCGAGCCCTCTCCACCCTGTTCACACACCTGGTCTTCCTCCTGGGACTTCACCTCCACGAGAACAGTGCCCATGGCAGACCTGGTACAGCACCCAACACAGGGCTGGGCCCAGGGGCATCTGTGACTGTCCACCGAGTGACCGACTGGATGAATGCCCACAGCCCAGCGCAACCCTGGACACTCCTTCAGAACTTCTGTGCTCCCTGCTTGCCAGCCTCCAGCTACGGGGAGCTCGTTCCCTTATGGGAATCCATTTCTCTCTTCAGGTGACTCTGTCCACAAGTCTGCGCTTATGGCCAGTGAGAGGCCGTCTCTCCGGAGCTGCCCCCCAACGGCCTTCCTGCCCCAGGCGCCACATGTAACAAGCCTGTTCTCTTTCCCCACGATATCCATTGGCTGAAACCCCCACTGCTCCGAGTTCTAGGCTGAGGATGGAGGCCTGGCTCCTGCCCCTGGGCTTCTTAGCTGTTTGCATGCATCGCGCTCAGTTCTCAGCTCTGCACTTTGCATGGCCTGTTCTCCATGCCCCCAGCCCTTGGCTGCTGCTTCATAGACAAGGCAAACAAGAACCTCTGTCTCCTCAGAAGCCCCAGTTCTCTTTCCAGGGCCACAGGGGACACCCTATCCGTGTGGGCCTGGAGCAGAAGGGAAAGTCTCCCCTGGAAATCCTCTGATGGGCTGGGGAGGGTTGAGGGCATGGTCTCCTGCTTTCGTCAGCACAAAGCATCTGCCTTTGGAGAGAGAGCCTCTGACAGGCTCCTGTCCCTGCCCCGCCACCTGCTTCTGTCAGTCAGTCCTGAGGAGACGTGTCCGGGTTTGGGGAAAGCTGTCTGCACACATATACTCATCACAGCTCTGCTTAGAACAGCGGGAAGTGGAATCGGCCTTCAGAGAGTGAACCAGGAGCAGACTCTGGGAGGAGATGCGACGCGGAGCCCAAGGGGAGGCTCACGGAGCCCTGAGTGTACCCCAGAGATGGTCAGAGCGTGGGGAGGCCAACGCCCAGAGGTCACCGGATGCTGAAAGTGACTGGTGAGCCAGTGTGGCTTTGCTTTCTTGTGCTTTGCTGCTGTTGTATGTTTCAGATTTATTTAATGAGTATTAATTTTATAGTGGTCTGGGGCAGGAGGTGGGGGAGGGGGGGAGAAAGAGAGTCTAACCTTTCCAGGCAGCTAAAACTGCTTCCAGATGCAAATGAGAACCACATGTGCCCTCTGGTGCTGATGCAGATTTCTCCCCTGCCATGCCCTGCCAGGCCCTGCCAGGCCCTGCCAGGTGGGCGGGGCACTTATTCAACGAAGCCACCTCCTCTGAGGAGGGCTGAACATCTTGGTCCAACGTGAGGACTCAGGCTTGCCAGGACTTCCTTCCTCGGCACTTGTGGCCTTACCTCAGGCTTGGCCATGAGGTGTCTTGGCCGTTCTCTCCGCACACGTCCTCCCCGAAGCACAGAGTTATTTTTAATGGCATCCGTCTCCCTGCAGTGCTCATGCAGGCCGGGGCCTGGGGAAGGTGGGCTGCAGGCCTGGCAGTTAGCTGGCTGATATCCACATGCATGAGGAGGCAATACCGTTTATCTGATGGTTCAACCAAGGATTTTCTTTTTAAAAAATAATATATTTTATTGATTTTTTACAGAGAGGAAGGGAGAGGGATAGCAAGTCAGAAACATCGATGAGAGAGAAACATTGATCAGCTGCCTCCTGCACACCCCTACTGGGGATGTGCCCGCAACCAAGGTACATGCCCTTGACTGGAATCGAACCTGGGACGTTTTGGTTCGCAGGCTGACACTTTATCCACTGAGCCAAAAACGGTTTCAGCTCAACCAAGTAGTTTAATTATAATTTGGGTTTTCCAGGCCTGGTTGGGGGGGGGGTGTCCCTTCCAAGTCTGGCTAGGCCTCCAACATCCTATAGCCAGGGGAACACAGAAGTGCAGCAGATTGAGGCAGGAGACCAGAGCAAATCAGGTGCCCCAGACCCTGCTTCTTCCTGCCCAGGTTTTGTGTGCCCCCTGATACCGGCCTCCTCGGCCGGGTGTCTGCTCCAAGGAAGTCCTCAGGGAGCACCTGGTGCACCGAGAGGGCCCTCAGTAGGGTGCCTGCAGTCCCAGCCCCAGCAGGGAGCACGCTTCTGGAAAGTGGGAACGCGCTCAGCACAGCGTCAGCCTGTGCCATTTGAGCGGGCGGATCCTGGGGATGCCTGCAGAGGGAAGCCTGGGATGGAGCCTGCAGAGGTGAGAAGCAAAGAGGGGCGGAGGATGCCCTGTGCTTATTTAACTCCTTCCCCCATTTTAAGGAGAGGGAAACGGAGGCCTAGGATATAAGAGACTTGTCCCCGGTCATGCAGTCTGCAGCAGATCCAGGATTATTATCCAAGACATTAGGCTTTCAATGGTGGGGGACCAGGACCCCCAGGAACCCTTCACCACAGACAGCTCCTTGTGAACTGTTCTTCCTAAGGACTCTTTTGGTCCTAGATGGGCCCATGTAAAGAAGGAACAGTCTGCCAGAGGCTGTATATACTCTAGAAAAAGCACAGGCATTGGAGTAATGGACCTGGTTTATACCGTGTGATGGTGGGCAAGCCACTTAACCTCTGAGCCTTTCCTTTGATGTAACTGGGGATCAGTACCAATCTCACAGCGTTGGTACCCAGCAGAGGGGCTTTCCTGGTGAGAGGGAAATCATATAAGCATGTCCTTGTATTCTCCTGCCAGGCCTAGGAGCCCATTTCATAAGTGAGGAACCCGAGGCTAAGAGGGCAGGAATGGCTTACCCAAGGTCACCAGGTAAGTAGCAAAGCCCAGATGTGAATCCAAGTCCTGCTGTCTCCAGAGTCTCTGAGAACAGTGGCCTTTTCGGGGGAGAGAGAGCATGGGCGAGGGGGGGCTGCCCTGTTCGGCCACTGGCCCTCTCCCTGAGTCGAGCCTTCATGAGCCTCCACTTGCCAAGTCACAGCACACCTTATATGGGGCAATAATGGGGCCTTGCGAGGTCAAGCGCAGAGGTGCTCAACCAGTGTTAACCCAGGGCAGTCAGCACTGGCCCTACCTGGCTGTGGCCAGCAGGAGCTGTCCCTGCCTGAGACCGGAGGGCAGGGCAAGTGTGTCTCCTTTCCTGAAACCTCCGTACCTGACAGCCTGACACAGGGCAGGTGCTTGATAAATTCATTGAGCAAATGAAGCAAACCCAGCAGGTAGCTGAGGGCCCATCCCCACTCCCAGGGGCCTTGCCTGGCTCACTGTCTCGGTAGCCCTTCTCTTCTTGCACTGCAAGGTAAAGGACCCCGGTCAGTGGCTCAGGGGGACGTGGCCCTCTGCCAAACTGGTCCTCAGGTCTGAACGTGTTCTTGTTCCGTACAAAGGACTCTGTCCGTTTCCTGAGCACTTACTGCACACCAGGTGCCATGCCTCATTGGTGCCTGCATTCTCTCATTTATGCCTCTCAACGACCCTCTGGGGAAAGAGCTTTCAGAAGTGGAATCTGAAGATCAGAGGAGAAACGACTTGCCTACACCGACAGCAACAACCAGGATTCCCACTCAAGTGCATCTTGGTGGTTGCCGAAGCCTGTGCTCTTATTCATGACCCTGCACGGGCCCGTGTGCCAGGACATGCCTAACAATCAGGTCTGATGAGCAGGTGCCTTTCCTCCCTATTCCACCATCATGTTCCAGCCTCAGAACCTCCAGACCCTTCTCAGGACTGGCAGGCTCCCTGCTTGCCACTGGCTGGGTTTCTGCTGCGCCAGCGCCCCCTGCTGGACGGGACTACTACTGCTTTGTCCCAAGCCCTGCCATCTCCCCGCCATCGCTTGGGGTCTGCAGGGCAGCCGCTGCTTTGGCACATCTGAACCACCCCCTGTGAATCCAGGAATTCACAGGACAGGGTCAGCCTTCTCCTGGGCTTGGCCCTCCAGGCTGAGCCCAGCAATTACTCTCCTTGGACCACAGAATTCCTGTTCTCTCCCTGCCTGACAAAACTGCCGCTGCTGGGTCTCAGGCCAGTTGTGCAGGTGTCTTCTGGGCAGAAGGTTCAGCACTGGCCAGAGTGCCCCCAGGGACGCTGACAGACGAGAACTGAGTAGACAGCCTTGGTGGGGTTCGCAGGTGTCTGTCAGCCTCCTCCCTTCAGCCGCCCCAGGAGGCTGCCCTGGGCTCTGGGAGGCAGAGGAAGAGGGAAGAGATGCCAGTGTGGATGCTCAGGTGGCCTCCAAGGCTCTCAGAAATTCTCTAGCTGGCCCATTTCCTCTTATTAGTCATCCTCTCCTCAGGCCTGCAAATGAGAGACCAGGACCCTCAGAGAGGGTGACAGGAAGGAGGAGGGATCTGGTGGCCCCTGAGCCCAGGGTCTCTCCCTGGCTGTCTCCACCAACTGCTCACTGAACCCCTTCCACTCTCAGGAAGGGCAAGCAGGGATGCTGGAGCCAGACATCCTGTGTCCTTTCTGCATCCTGCCCACTAATTCACCTCTCTCTGGCCCCCCTCTCTCAATGGTAAAATCCCTTTTTGGGTATGAAGGGATGGGCAGAGGGCTTAGCACAAAGCTGGCATCAGGACCTGTTTGTGCAATGCACTAAGGGCCATGAGGCGAGGTGGTGCCTTGGTTGTGAGTGTCGGGGCCACCGTTCACCTCCATGCTGCTGCCTTCCTCACCCTGTCCTCCTTTACTAGAGCAATCCTAAGGGGGATGCTTCCCACCAAGTGCCCCCAGAGGCTAACAAGCTCCTTGCAAACCCCACTGTGTCTGTGCTTGGCCCTACTTTCTCCCCTGGGCAGGCTCCATCCAAGGAGGCATGCTGGGGGCAGCTTGAAGCGGGAGAAACTCAGAAAGGGCCCATGTGGTTCCAGCCTTGGTTCTGCCACATGGTTCCTTGCGTGGAACTCTGAGCAAACTGTTTTCCTGTCTGAGCCTCAGTTTCCTCTTCTAGAAAGTGGGAGCAATGTCCCCTGCCAGGTTAAAGGAACAACAGAGAAGGAGCAGCTCGCAGAAGGCGCCTCATGCCTGCATGCACCACTCCGTCCTGGTTGTATCTCACTGCCCCCTCCCCTCTGGGGCTCAGCTGCTCTGAGCTGAAGTTTCTCAAAAGCATCTCAAGCTCAGCCTGTTCCCCTCCCCCATCAGTGCCCCGTCTCAGCAGCTGCCTGTCCCATCGCACACACCAGAATCCTGGAGGGGTGTTTTCTCGGCTCCTTCCTCTCCCTCAACTCCTTCCCCAGCCTGAGCCCCTGGCCTGGCCCCACTCCAGGAGGTTCCATTCTCACACACCCCTGTCCTGACACCCTATTCCTACTGCCCACGGGCACTGTGCTGGCCCATGCCACCGTCACCTGGTGCAGGAGGCCCCTCATTCACTGGCTTCTTCCCAGCCCTTTCCATAGATGGCAGCCAGTGACATTGACCAGACAGTGTGATGTTCCCTTGCTGAAAATCCTGCAGGGCCTCCCAGGGTTTTTAGGATAAAGATCAACATCCTTAGCCAGAGGCTCTGCATCGTCTGGGCCCTGTGACCTGCTGGCTCTCAGCCCCCTTCCCCTCACTCTGAGCTCCAGCCATCCTGGACTCCCCCTGCCGGCCTTGGACTGGCCATTCCCTGTCTGGAATGCTCTTCTCCACCCCAGCTCATGAGCAGGTTGCTGCCTTCCAGTCTCCAGATAGCAGCCCAGGTGCATGGTCTCCAGAGAGGCAGTCTTCTGCCCCTGCCAGGTTAAATGTGTTTGCCACCAGCTCCCGCCAGCCCTTCTTTGGCTGGGCCCTTTTATTGGTTTCATTGGACGTGCCTCTGGGTGATCCTGTGGAGGGTCCTCTTTGCGGGCAGGGCCCTGTCGGTGTCTACTTGTCACAGCACCCCTAGTGGCTGACACGAAACCCAGAATGCAGTAGGTGCTGAGTAAATATGATCAGGGCTCCTCAGATCCTCTGTGGCTCTCAGTCTGTGGCCTGGGTTTTGCACGTGAGGATGCTCAGATTGATGGTTGGTTAATGAGCTCACGGTATGGCGGAGAGAAGCTTAGTTTGAGATTCAGGAGTTCCAAGTTCTGGTCCTGGTTTTGCTGTGTGACCCTGGGAAAATTATTGCCCTTTCTGAGTCTGTTTCCTCATCAGACCACGAAGGACTGGCCCAGGAAAACGTCTTGGAGGAGATGGGCCTGTGCAGGGGCTGATGCGGGGGGCAGGACTGAGCGGAGCAGAGCAGCTGGTGGAAGGCATTCCAGGTGGGAAGAGCAGAACCTGTGAATCACATGTGAAGCTGGACAGGGGAGGGGTCGGGACCCAGGGGAGACAGGAGCAAAAAGAGAAAGAAGAGTGGGGAGCAGGGGTTCATTCTCCCTCCTAAAGTCGTCTGGGGCCCCCAACTGAGTAGGATCATAGTCCCCCCCCACTCCCACAGAACACGGTCCTGCTTAAAGGCCCTTAATTGCAGGGCCCCTTAATTACCCACCCCGCCCTGCACCTCCTGCCTCTGGCATGGTGGGTTAATTTCCTGCTCCTTGGAGCCCTGTTAACAGTCTTGCTTTCCTGTAACCGACAGCTCCCTCATCAGATAGCAGCGAGGACGAGTCCTCTGGGGGAATCAGAGGCTCCTGCCTGCCGCCCTCCATTGCCTGGAAGATGGCATCACCACCCAGGAACGCTGAGCCCAGACCCCCTCCCGGTTCCCCATAGCGCTATCTAGTCTGGGATCTTGTGTCTGGCTCTGCCATCTCCTGTCCTGTGCCTCCCCCTGCCACTCCTGGCCCGACAAGCTTCCTCAGAGCCAATTCCTCAGATGGTTTGGGTCTAAAAGCTGTCAGGCTTGGTGACCAGGAGCCCCTTTAGGTCACTGCTAGAACCCTGGCCCCTTGGGCTGAGGTTGGGGTGGGTGCCGGAATCTTGGCTGGGGCATGGGATAATAGGCTGGGGGACACGTGCTGGGTGCAGCAGGCTGAGTTCGTAGAACTAAGACTGAGATGGGCTGGAGCTTGCTGCTAGAAAGAACCAGGATTCCTGAAGCGGTGCGGTCTGGGGAGCAGGAGTAAGGGTCTCACCTGAACACTCAGCCTGCCCAGGGGGCTCAGTGTCCAAGCAGAGGGGTGAGACTAGAGCAGGTGAGACCAGCTCTCCTCCTTTCTCCCTATGTTTCGGCCACACTGGCCCCCTTTCAGTTTGCCTGATTCCAAGTTCAATCCTGCTTCAGGGCCTTGCATGTGCTGTTCCCGCTACATGGAACCCTCCCCACTCTGCTCTCTGCATGACTTGTTTCTTTGCTTTCTTCCGATCTCAGCTTATACAGCGTTTCCTCAGAGAAGCTTTCCCTGACCACCCAGTATTTTCCATTGTGTCACCAGGTCTTTCTTTCTAGCAGAAATGACTGCCTAATTTTTTAGTTTATCTGTTTTTTAACTGGCGGCCCCCCCCACCCGGCTCCACTAGATTATAAATTCAGTGAGAGCAGAAACTGTGTGTCTTGTTTGCAGTCTCTCCCCAGGTTTTAGCCCATTGCCTGGCACACCTCTTCACTCAATAGTATCAGTGTCCCATGTTCTGACTTTAAAAGTCAAGACAATTTGTGTGTGTGTGTGTGTGTGTGTGTGTGTGTGTATGTGTGTGTATGTGTGTGTATATATATATGGCCTGATGCATGCAATTCGTGCAAAGACCTTGGCCTCCGCTGCTACCTCAACCCCCACCCGCCACAGCAGCAGCCTCTCCTTGCCCTCACCCTCTTAACCGTGGCTTCATCTTGAAGGTTGCCTGGAAGGACATCTGGTCTAATTAGCATATTATGCTTTTATTATTATAGATATATATAATATTTTCTGTATTTATGCTTTTGCATATGCCATTCCTTCTGTTTTGAATACCCTTCCCTCAGCTTTTACCTGGGAAAATGGAGGAGGTATGCTTTCCCAAGTGCCCCTACCTAGTCCTAGCATCTCTTTAGGAAGAAGAAAAGCAAACCTCTCTGTGTCCCCCACTGTGGGTCCAGTAAGTAACACGGTGGAGGAGTTTCTGTTTGGATCTAAATTCAATGCATCTTTCTGCAGGTTCAGCTCATTTCTTCAGACTCTGTCCTCAACCAGACAAAGACAGATCCATTTTATAGTTTTAAAAATTACCATTCATTTATTCATTCATTCATTCATATTTTTAAGCATCTGCTGGGTGCTAGGCCTTGGGTTGGGTCCTGAGGTTACAGACAAGAAGGCACAACTTCAGGCCTAGAGTAAATGCCCCAGTAGTTGGAGGTGGGACTGGGCAGATAGTCTAGCGCAGCTGGCTGGTGCTGAGACCGGTATGCAGATAGCAGGGGGGCTCACAGGTGACCCTGGGTGGCTTTCCCTGAGTTGTATTCAGAAGGATGAGAGGACAGTGAGCACACAATGCTGTGGGGAGAGAGAAAGGGCAAGTAAGTCTTAGGCAGAGCCAGGCAGAGAGGAGAATGGCGTATTTCCTGCACTAAAAACCAGTCTGGTTTGAATATATACAGTTCAGGGGATATAACAATAATGGCGGATATTTACTGAGTGCACACTGTATACACAATACTCTACGTGCCTTATTTAACCTCCCAGAAGTCCTAATTTTATAGGTGGGGAAACTGAGACCCAGCGAGGGGAAAGGCCAGGGCCACAAGCCTGTCAGGGACACCTGTCTGCCCAGCTCCTATATGGGCTGGACCTTCCTTTGTAACTGTCATGTGTGAGCCTGGACGTCTGACCCTAGGCCTTGCTGTCATTGTCACTGCACACAAGAGCCTCATTTTTATAGGATACCTGTGGTGGCACCTGAGAGGCCCCACGTGTTGTCCTGGGAGGGGCCTCATGATCACTGGTAACACTCTCCTTGCCCAGAAAGGAAAGCACAGAGCTGGGGCCAGAAACCCACCTCCTGCTGCTCACCACGCTGGCTCCATGTCTGGCCCTGGGCTGAGCCCCTCACACATTCTCTCTCATGAAGGCCTCATCACAGCCTTGCAGGAGACAGTGGCACTCTATTTACAGATTCAGAGACCAAGGCCTGTACCGAGGTCACACAGCTAGACTCTGGCCGACTAAGACAGTGGCATTGAACTGAGGTCTCTCTGGTTCCAAAACCCCAGCCCTTACCATATATGTGCACAGCCCTTGACAGTTTACAAAGCCCTTCCTAACCTCTTAGCTTATTCTTTCTTTCATTCAACAAATATTTGCTGGACCCATAGGACATTTGACTCATTTTTCTAGGTATTGAGGAAGCAGCCTGAGCAGATTGATGAAGTTCTTGACCTTGCAGAGCTGACCGTCTGCTGGAAGAATAGACATTATTGGTATAATTCACAAGGAAGTGCCTGGTTACACATTGAGTAGAGTCCTGTCCATGAAAGGAAGGATGCTATGGCACACAACACCTCAGTGAGACTGGGAGAATGCATATTGTCCCAATTTTCCAGATGATAAAACTGAGACCCACCCAGAGAAATTTAGTGATTTGCTCAAGGTCACATAGCTGAGTCAAGTCAACTGGTAGAGCTGGGACTCCAGTCAGCCCAGGGTAGGTCACTTCTACTTTAGCGCTGGTTCTATTTCCCATAAAACCTATGAGAGAGCAACTCACCTTTCTGTACACACACACACACACACACACACACACACACACACACGACAGAAAGTGACCTAAGGTGCAGGGTCAGTGAGGACAATTGCGGTGGAATGGAGGCTGAAGATGATGGCATGAGAGCAGCTCCGGAGCATGTCATTCCTGCATCAGACATTCGTGTGTGTGTGTGTGTGTGTGTGTGTGTGTGTGTGTGTGTGTCTCCCTGCCTCTGGTCTTCTTGCTTCTGCACAGAGTCTATGCGCTCCCTGATGCCTGTTCCATACATTTATCTGCCACATAAGTCAACCAGAGTTTCCTTCTGTTGCAAACAAGAACCCTCATTAGTGCAGACATTGGTGCTATAATTGGGGTGCAGGCAGAGACCTTGAGGGAATGGTGGGAATCTGGGATTGGTTACTTCCCTAGTTAGGCTGACAGCAGGAAAATGGCAGGTAGTGCTAAGGGGTGGGACTCAGCAGCTCATGGTACCCATGTTGAAATGCCTAATTAAAGTGTCCCTTGTGGTCATCTAAAATGAAGTGTCCACTGAAGGCGAGACGTTAGTGGCCTGAACCACTGAGCAGAAGAAAGGGCAGGAGGAGCTGAAGGATGCTGGGAGGCAATGTCTGTTTTTAATGGCACTGGATAGTTTCAAGAAAGAAAATATGAACAAAAATCCCTAGAGTCTTAGCTCAAGGGATGGACTGAAACTCAGGAACCGTCTATGACTGGGGAAAAGAATCTTATCTCTTATTGAAGCAGGGCTGAAACTCCCCAAAGCTAAATGCCTCATTTGTTCTGCTGAATTATAATATTAGCTGAGTTCTCAATCTCTGCAGGTCGTTATAACAGTTTAAGAAATTAATCTTGAAAGGGTGATAACTGAGAATCAAAATGAGAGCATATACGAGGACAGACTCAGTTATCCAGACTTCCAAAGCTGTGGAGTCTACCATGTTGGCCCAGCTGGCCGGCTCCTGTTAGATGAGGCTGTCCTGCCTCAGTAGGACTCCTCACCCAAGGGTGTTATATTGTAAAGGGAACCAAAAATCCTCATTGTCCCTCCAGGCTCAGGGCTAGGTCAAATTCCAGCATGTGCCTAGGGACCAATTATAAAGACAAACCTTGGAGGAGAAAGTTTATTCACTGACAGAATGACAAGACTTGGCAAAATTTATTTTGGCAAAATTCTAGGGAATACATGGGGGGGGGGTGTGAATTCTCAGAAGGAATAGCATTTTATTTTTATTTTTAAATGTATTTTAAAAATATATTTTATTGATTTTTTACAGAGAGGAAGGGAGAGGGACAGAGTCAGAAACACTGATGAGAGAGAAACATCGATCAGCTGCCTCCTACACACTCCCCAGTGGGTAAGTGCCCACACCAAGGTACAAGGGACCCTTGAGTCCGTAAGCCAATGCTCTATCCACTGAGCCAAACTGGCCAGGGCAGAAGGAATATCATTTTAAATCAGTATGAATTTCCTGATGTTGATGAGCCTGTCTGAGCTCTGGATGCAACACTCTGGTTTGAGGGGCTGAAAGGAATTTCTCGGTGTAAGAAATTCAGAGGAAAGAAGTGCCCTCTAAACTCTGACTCCAAAGAAAGCCCAGAAGAGACACCCTTCACCAGGACCTTGGGGGGGAAAATCACTGAGCAGCAAAATGCCAGTCTCTTGAGAAACTCCTGAATGGCTGTCCTCTGTGGACTAGGCATGCTGGTGGAAGTTGCCATGGTTAAATGGGCCCCGGTTTTGATTGTATTGGATGGTTCCTGGTGTGACAGAAGTCATGTGGTGGCACTTAAAGGTCAAAGGTTAAATGGGTGGGGTGACCATTATAGAGCAGAGCTATCTGATAATCAGAATGGTCCAAACTGCGGGAATTGTGTGCGTGTGTTTTTTGGGGGGGGGAGGAGTAGGGAGAAGGGGCATGGTTAATGACCATGGTTTTATGGCCAAAAGAGATGGGGAGCTCACTAAGGTTCTATACTGATTCAGATAATAAGAAAGAGGTGCATCTAATGAATAGAAAATAAACATTGTCAGAACCTCACCTAATCAATATGCAGAACCAGAGTCTGTTGAATGAAAGAGGAGTGGGCTCCCTGAGGAAATGCTCTCCAATGAAAAGAAATTAAATAATAATTTAATTCCTTAAAGCTTCACCAAAGGGATGGGTGGCCATATGTTAGGGTAATAGAGTATTGGCAAAGATTCTAGATCTTCTGAGAATTGTTAGACACTAGCCCTGAACTAATGCGAATTCCTAGAGACCCAGATTACCCCTGAGATTTACCAGTTAGAGTGGGGGCTTCCAGGGATCATTTTATGGAATGTCGACCTGAGTTCCCTCCATGGCAGAGAGCAGTCATGTCTGTGGCTACTTACCCAGGCTATCAGTGTCCTGCCAGAATAGATTTCCTAGTCTGGCCCCGTGACTGGAGTATGCACAGGCCAAGTGAAAGCCACCATAGGTTTCCAGACCTCATCAAAATAGGACAGCAACACCTCTTCAGCAGCATCACAAAGTAAAGCTACTGTCAGAGAAAGATGTAGGGATGATGATTCTATTTCACTTTCTGGTTTGGCCAGAGCACAAGCTGGATGAGTCTTAAAAAGGGAAAGTGAGTTATTATAATAATTAATCAGGTGGTGATTCCAGGTATAGTTCCGCAATGTACCAAATGTGGTCTCATGACTGGAACAAGTTAATGGGTGTCTGACACCCCGAGGATATTTTTCTTCTCCATCCTTGTAATCAGAGGACACCAGAAGCACTGCACATTTCTCATGGCAAGGACAGCATTACACCTTCCATCTTGCCTCAGGGCTGTGTTGACTCTGACTCCCTGTCTAACTTTCTAACAAGTTAGTTTATAGGGACCTTGATCATTTCATCATTCCATAGGACATCACATTAGTCTAATACATTGGTGATATCATGCTAATAGGAGCCAGAGATCATAAAATGGCAAGCATCTTTAAAATACAATTGTGTTTCAAGGGAGTTGGATGGAATAGACTGAGAAAGTACAGGGAAAGTTCTGGGAAAATAGGAGCCTGGGAAATTCAGAATATCCCCTTCAAAATGAAGAATAGGATGTTAAACTGTGCAGACCTGGTCACTAAGAAAGGGGCACCTCACTGAGGGAGTGGGGGGCGGGGCTGCTTTGGATTTTAGAGGCAGCCTATACCGTTTTTGCATGTACTTCTTCAAGCCATTTCCTGAGTGATCCAAAAAGCTGCTAGCTCTGAGTGGGATCAGAGCTGGTTAAGCCTTCAAGCCAAGTTCTTATGCTACATTCGATTCAATGGAGGCTGAAGAGTCCGTGGCAGATTGCAATGCTGTATGGAGTCTTTGGCAAGACAAGATAGAGAATCACAGTTAGAGACTCTTCAGTTTTGGAGCAAGGCCATTCCTTTCCCAGCAAATAACTATACAACTTTTGAGAAACAGTTCTTGGCTTGCCCCTTGGCACTGTCAAAGGCTAACCACCTGACCATAGACTATGAAATCATCGTTTAGTCCAAAATATCCACCATGTTATCGGCTCCATCTAACCATTAAATGGAGCATGCCCAACAGTTCTCCTTCATTAAGTGAAAATGGTAGAAAGGGGTTTGGACCAAGCAGATCCTGAGAGCACATGTATGTTGCATAAGCAGGTGGTACACACGTGTGGATGCCATGTCTTTCTCAGCCTTCACTTGTGCTCTGCCTATAGACAACTTATTGTGAAAAACCATTCTGTGACTGGTTAGCAAATGGCTCTGTGTGGTAAGCTGGCACCAGCTGGAAGAGGGAAGCTGTGATGTGGCAGCCCCACTAGAAGTATCTCTGAAAGACAGAGTAGGGAAGTCCTCCCAGGGAGTACCACTTTGGTATATCTCATTGTCTTGGTCTGGAAAAAGTTCTACAGTGATTCATGGCAAGTGGCTAATGATTTGGCCAGATAGACAGGAACTTGGGCAAGACAAGATGGAAGGATTGGTAAAGGGGGAACTTGGGGAAGAGGCATGTGCTTGGACTCACAGCATGGACCCAGCATAATAAGCCTACTTATGTCCTGTGTGAGCACTTGTGGAAAGTTCCTAAAGATCCTGGACAAAAGGACCTTAATAAACCACCCACATGATAACCTCCTTGTGGATGCCAATTAGTCTGTTTCTCTGGCCACCCCATTGCTTGCTCAACAGGCTCAAAGAGCAGCCATGACTGTCACCCGACACTGGATTCCTGTCTTCAGTAATTTTTCCTCATTGGAATAGCCATTTATTCTGGATTTGGAGTTGCTTCCCTGCCTGCTATCATTCTGCCAGCAGCACCATCTGCAGACTCACTGAACACCTCACTGGCATGATACCCCATATGCCATTTTTGTAGACCAATGTATTCATTTTACAGAGAGAGGAGTAAACCAATGGACTGAAGGCAGGTGGGCCTATAGAATTATGATCAATGAGGAACTTAGTTCCAGAGCCCATTGCAATTACAAATACTATGATGTCAGGGGGCCATTTTATAGGACGCCAGATACACTCTTGGCCAACTGCTTCTACCTGGTGCTACTTCTCTCAGAGCTAGAATGCATGGCGAGGGGATCATGGAGAAAAAGTAGGGGTGGCACCACTCACAGTTCCACCTAATGACCTTCTCCCCAAACTCGGAGTTTAGAAGTGTTAGTAACCAAGGAAGGAATGCTTCCTCTGCATTCAAGTGGAAGCAGAGAATGTCAGCTGGCCATTGTCAACTCCTTATGTCACTGACAAACATGCAGAAAATGGGTTTACAAATTGATTGGGGCTAATGATTCTGATTATTATGAGGAAGTCAGCTTTCTGACATTCAGAGAAAGCAAGGAGTAATAGGGATGAGAACTGTCTTAGGCTAATTTAACTGAAAATCACCAAGGTCCCAGATCTGTAGGAATGAGTGGATGACCTCACTCGGTAAAACATTTTGCCAAGGAAAGAAGAAAATTGGTAAACACCAACTATGATTTCATACTGAGTACACAGAAGGAGATCTGTAGTATTTGTCAGGGGTGGGCAAAAGCAAGCTTACAACTATAATACAAATAAATAATACACTAATTAAAAACAATAACACAAGAATACTAGTAAACTGTCTTGTTTACTCACAACTGTAAGCCTATTTTTGCCCACCCCGTATATCCTTTATTCCCTCCCTGTCATGTCTGTGTTAATGTATTTTAACCCAGTGCTTCTTAATCACTAATATGCATGCACATTATCTGGAGATCTTGTTAAAATGCAGGTTCTGAACTTGGGGTCTGGGTTGAGACCTGAGACTGTACTTCTGAGCAGTCTTCCTGCCCTGTTTATAGGAAATAATCCTTCCCAAGTGACTCTTTCTAATTACCCAGGCTTTTTCCTCCATGGCAGTGACTGCTGAGATTATTCATTTGTTTATTTATCCACTCATTTGTTGCCTGTATCTTACACTACACATAAATTGCATAGAGAAAGAGACCTTCGATATCTTATTCATCTCTGCATTCCCAGCTTCTAGGACAACATATAGTACACACTAGGTACTCAGTAATTATTAGTGGAGTAAACAAATGTATGTAACTCATGTAATCACTTGCACTTGCCTGTATACCTAGAAATGTAAAAATACATGTATGGGCACACACAGGCATAGACATATATGAGATGTGGTTAGACAGAAACATACACACACAAGCTGGTGTGGAGATTCACATTTATATTTAGACAGAGGAACACAGAGCATAGCAGAAATGCACACTGCCTCCTGGAAACCCAGACACCAGAGTCCTGGGTGTCACTGACCAGTCTCTCAGTGCTTTAGGCTAGGCCCTTCTTGGCCGCCTTCCAATCCTCTCTAGGTGTTTCACCAGCGAAGGCAGAGAAAGAGTTCAGAGCTTGGACCCCTCCACCTTCCTCTTAGAGGCCCCTGATGCTCTGCCCACCCCCATCGCAAGCCTGAGCTAGTGTGTATCAGTCAGTGCTACTGGATGCAAAGCATGTCCTTCATCTCGGCTGCTTAAAGGTAGTGCAGATGGCTCCTTCATCCCAATGCTAGTCATGTACAGTGTGGATGCCCAGGGTTCGTAGTCCTCAGATGGGCAGCCTGCAGCCAGAGAGAGGTGGCCTTGCCCCCAGCACACAGAATGCTTTTGAGACCAGAATCATAACCATTCTGAGTGCAACTGGTTCCCTCTATGACTCAGGGTTCTGTGCCTGATCTTGCGTGCCCCATTCTCTATGGAAAGGGGCCGTAGCTGCTACCCAGGCTCCAGTCTATTTTGTTTGCAATTATCTGGCCACAAAGCTCAGAAGTTGCAATGAGCAAGTTTCAGCAGACAGACCCATGTCTCTGCCTAAAGATCCCCACTCCTGATAATCCCTGAGGAAACCTGTAGCCTCATCTTCTCCTTGATGCCCACCCCCCAGATCTGCTCTGCTTTGAGTCCCTGATTGGCCTTCTCTTCCCATGGCTGGGGTCCTCTCTGAACCTGGCCAGGTGGGGGCAGAGGGGGGAGTCAGGGCCTGCTTGCACCTACAAGGCAGGGAGCTCACTCCTTCCCAGGGCCCAGTTTCCCTAACCATGGTTGGTCTTGCTTGTAAGTGACTCTGCTCCTATTGCTCCAGGAAAGCCCTTTAGAATTGAGAGACAGGGTCCATGTCTTTCCTGAATTGTTTTTTCCTTGTGACCAACTCCAGACTTCATGCCGTTCAAAAAGGACATGGCTTCAAGTTCTCATTACTTACCTATTTGATCGCTTATTCAACCAGTAGTTATATCGAGTTCCCACTATGAACTAAGACCTGGGCATCAATGGTGAGCATAACACATTGTGTGTAGCCTCATTGGGGCGGGGGTATAGTCTCTAGAGAGAGACAGACAAAAGGAAATTTGAAAATATTAATAAATATGATGTTATGATTATTACGACAATGTTAAAAGAAAGAAAAAATATTGCCCTCATGTATAGAAAAAAATAAGGGAAAACCCATTATAGGTTTTGTGGCTATGAGGCCTCTGAGGAGGAACATTTAAACTGTGATCTAAAGGATGAGAAAGAGCCACTATGAGAATGTGACCCTTGTGTGGCCCTGGATTACTATGATTATTTCCTGGAGTACTGAAAGTGATCATCAGAGCCTCAATTTTCTCATATATTTAATGTGCATAATTACGCCTGCTAAGAGGGCTATTAGAAGGAACCAATGAGATAGTCAAGTTCTGTGCTATAACTAGAATCACTCGCCTCACTAGTTAGAGAGTATTGGTCACAAGCCTCTTAATTTTCCAGTCAATTGCTCAAGTACCCGCTTGTACAACTTAATGAGAGCCCAATATTTTCTGATTGAAGCCATTGCCGGCCCTACTTGTCCAAACAAACCCAGGAGGTTTCCCAGTCCAACAGGGAGAATCCTGCTTCCAATGCTTAGAGAGAAATGAGTTCTCTCTGGTCAGGCCATCAGTATTACTGCCTCTGTAGCTACCACACGGGGGCACTGTTGAAGAGCTGTTCTGCACAGCCTTGTGAACACCTGTTCTCTCTGTGGCAAAGCCAGTGGCTTTTGGCAGGTTGGCTTCAAGTTATAGCTTTCTTACACTCACACTCCCTCACTTGGCCATTGGCCCTAAGGCAAGACCATCCTGCCAGGCCAAGAAGGGCTTATAGCCTGAGCCACATGGGAAACCAGAACCAGCTTCCTCTCAGTACTACAGACCCTGTGCTGAGTCAGCTCATCCTTTTAGACCCTGCCCTCACACATGGATGATGTGGCAGGTACTTGGTGTCTTTTCTGGACGATGAGCTATTGTAGCCCTTAAGACATTACATGGAACGCAGAGGATTCTTGATCCTTATGCAGATTTGCCCACCAATGCTTCAGAGACCAGCTTTGCAAGTCAAAGGAAGCCTTTGTCAGGTCACAGTAAGTCGTGTCACCCTTTCTCAGGACCACAGGGGCCTCCTGGCTTTGTGGTCGAAGAGCTGAGAAGGACATGCTTCCCTCACACTGGCCAAGTGACACTTACCTAAACCAAGGGACAGCTCAATTTGTACTTTGACAGAGAACTAGTGGCAGCCCTGACCTAAACTATCCTTGATAGGGGCTCTGGAGAGTATGTGTTTCCCACTCAGCCTCGCAAACCACTCAGTGAGAAAGCAGCTGCTGCAAGGATGGACTGGAATGACATATGATGTGGGCCAGGAAGAGTGGCCGCTTAATGAATGACAGGCGTTACTATTGTCATTATTCTCTGAGTGCATTTCGGGTTCTCCTTCAGTGAAAACACATCTTAGGGCCCTCACTTAAAGATTGCTTGAGGCCTGCCTTCTTGATTTAATGCAGCCCCTTCCCCGTGTGAGAGAAGAGCAGCTTTTACTGCCTCTCTGACCTGTGGTTAAGAGGCCCTATGACATGCCCCTGCTCAGTGCTCACCTGGATCCCTCCAGATGGACCAGGTGGATCTTCCCTAGCATCAGGGAGCAGGAGGGCAGCAGGGATGGGTAGAAACAGGCATTCCATCTGGAAGGCAGGTAGGCAGGTGGGGCTCCTGAACCAGGCAAAGGAGAGGCCAGTTTGCCGAGCCCAGCTGGAGAAGGGGGAGCAAAGCCCTCATAGCTGTAGGGTTCAGGCTGTGTCCACAGTGACCTTAGCCCCAGTCTCTGACTCCTAAATGACAGCAAGCAGAGGCAATGAACTGCCCCACAGGGAGCAGTGCCACTCTCAACTCGCAGGGGCCCACTCATGAAGAAACGGCCTCTTGATAATATTGGCATGGACACTCCTATATGTCTCCCTTCCAGACCCCCAAATCTGAGCTCTTCAAATCAAGGTCAGTGACTCTGAGTTCAGGGGGCAGGTGAGCGAACTCCTCTTGGCTCTCTGAAAGATGTTGTGAGAAGGGTGGAGAGAAACCACCATTTGCTGTATGGCTTAGCCATGTCAGGCCATCTCTGCAGGCTGCAGTGTCAGCTCCCAAAAGCCTTGGAGGTTCCTTCTGGTTCTGACATTCAGTGGGATATCAATGACAAAAGCAGCAACCCTGTGAGCACCCCTCTAATGAAACCCTCCTGAGCTTGTACTTATATTACTCCACTTTATAGACGAGGAAACTGAGCGTGGAAAAGCTAACTAAGTTGCCTAAGATTGCCCAGTGGGGTAGGGGCAAAACCTGGATTCAAACCCGAGACTCTCTGAGTGCCAAGTCCAGCACACGTGACCCTTCCACTATACCCTCTGGGCCTGCTTTTCGGGGTGTTGAGATCACCTAGTCCAATTGTTGGCAAACTGTGGCTCGAGAGCCACATGCGGCTCTTTGGCCCTTGGAGTGTGGCTCTTCCACAAAATACCACGACCCGGGCGAGTCTATTTTGAAGAAATGGCATTAGAAGTTTAAGTTTAAAAAATTTGGCTCTCAAAAGAAATTTTAATTGTGTACTGTTGGTATTTGGCTCTGTTGACTAATGAGTTTGCCGACCACTGGTCTAGTCAATGCTAGTCCATTGCTGGTCTTTCCAGTCAAGCTAGTCGATTGCTGCTCTTTGCTGTTGGGAAGTGATCTATCCCTTATTCGGCTTATGTGCTTTTTGGCCTTAAGAAAACTTTTCCACTCTTTTCTGCTGTTGTTTCTGAAGAAAATGGCCAAGCTGGCTCAGAACAGCCAGCCAAAAGAACTCAGTGTGAGTAAGTCAAACAGCCTCTTGCCTAAGAAAGCAGATGTGTGTGTGGAGGGAGAGAGCAGGGAGTAATTAGGGCAATATCTCATAGGGGCAATATGCCTCTTTTTTGGGGGAAGATGGTGGGCCCATCTGTCAGCAAGGCCTCCTGGACTCCCCTTTCCAGGCCGGGCACCATGGGGGGTAGAAGGATGTCAGGAGTACAGCGATCCCTCCCAGATCTGAACGCTCTGACATGAAGACGCTCTTTCCCGCTGCTCCACCTCCCCCGTACCCTGGAGCTCAAATCCTGTTAGGAGATAAGATTTATATTCGGGAAAGTGAAGGAACAATAAGATGATTTGTACCAAGTGTGTGGTCCCTCTACTCATTAATAAGCACTTATTGAGTGTTCTTGGGGCCAGGCACTGGGCTAGGCAAGGGAGATGCAGAGACAAAAGGGACTCTGTCTCCCCTCCTAACACCAGTGGAAAGACAGGCTTGTTACCCAGTCAGGACCACCACCATAGGTGCCAAGCACTGGGCTAAGTCCTCCTGTGGATCTCCTGATTTAATTCCTAAAAATCCCATGAGGTGGGACTATTACTCTTCCTGTTGTGTGTGTGAGGGAATCGAGGTCCAAGATCCTGGAGCCAGGAAATATGACTTAAATTATTATTATTATTATTATTATTATTGTTATTGTTATTAACATTATCATTTTTTTTTTCTTTCAGGAAACATGGCTTTAAAGGTCAGGTCCTGCCATGCTGGGTCCCTAGCTGTGGGAGCTGTGAGTGTGGGGCGCTGAGAGTGTAGGCTCGGGCTGGATTGTGAAGGCCCTGGTGCCTGTGGGTTCCTCCTGGAGCTAGTGAGGCAGGCTGTCAGTGCAGAGGAAGGTGAGCTGTGTGGTCGGAACTGAAGCAGTGTGAGGCCGATGGGCTTGAGTGTGCCATTGTTGCACGAACAGCATTAGGGAAAAAGAGAGGTGAGGGGTGAGGAAGGATTGGTGGGAGCAAAGGGAGGTGGGGAGGCTCTCCAGTGTGGAAGGCTCTCCATGTGTTGGGGGTGTGGACAGGGAGCAGCAGAAGGGTGAGTCCTCGAAATGCAGGCTACTGTCCCAGGGGCAGTCGGCACTGGCTGTTTGGAGAGGCGATGCCCAGGCAAGTGGGGCTCAGAGATGCCATGTGCCAGGCGCAGTGTGGCTGTAGGATGAGCAAGACAGACATGGCCCCTGGCTTCATGGAATTTGCAGTCCAGGAGCTGAGATAGACATGAATCAAGCAACCCCAGGCACCCTTGGGTGAGTGCAAACAACCTGGCAGCTGATGCAAACCCAAGGGCACTGTGGGGGATGGTGGGAAGTGTGGGAAGAAACCCTGGCCTGATTTCTTGGGGATGGGTCGGGGGAGAAGAGAAAGCATTCCAGGCAGAGAAGGCAGCAGGAGCTAAGCCTAGGAGACAGGCAGTGATGCAATGAATTAAAAGGCAAGCTAAAAAGCCAGATGGCTGGTGCTCAGAGAGCTAGAGGAAGGAAGGAACAAGGTGCCAGCATTTGGGGGTTTACTGGAGAGCAACTGGAAGACAGTGATGACTTTTAAGGAGGGAATGACATAAAGATACCGGAATTGGCATAAAGAGATCTGTGTTCTAGAAAGACCCATCTGGCTGCTCTAAGGAGAGTGGTATGAGGGGTAAGTATGGCTTTGAGAGACCCATTAGGATTCCCTACTGGAGTTCTGGAGTTAGGTCCTGGTGGTGGAATCGAGAGGCCTGGGTGGATTGTACAGGCGTTTGAAAGGTGGACTCAGCATAACTGGCCAAGTAAGGGTGTGAGGAAGAGGAAGGGTTGATGGCTCACTGGTGGACTTCAACTTGAACGAAAGGGTGGATGGTGGGGCTGTTTACAGAGATGGGGGCTTTGGAGGGGAAGCAAGTTTGAGAGAGAGAATCATGAGATGGTTGTAGACATGCTCCATTTGAGTTGCCTTTAGAGACATTCAGCAGAGGCAGTGGGTGCCCAGGCCTGGGACTCAGATGTGGATCTAGGAATCACTGGTTAGAGATGGGAATTCAATCCATGGGAGTGCCCAGGGGAACAGCATGATGGGAAGAGAAGAGGACCCAAGATAGACTGCCGAGTTTGGGTGGAGTAGAAACTGACAAAGGAGATGGAGAAGATGCTGGCAGAGCAGTGGGGGAGGGGGACAACAGGGGTCCCAGGGAGCCCCTAGGAGAGAATGGTCAGCAGGGGGACTGGCACAGAAAGACCAGGCAGGTTGGAGACTGCACAGTGCCCTGTGGGTTTAGGGAAATGTGGTTACCAGTGACTTGAACAGAAGCAGTTTGGGTGGAGGGTGCAGAGGGGGCAGAGGCAGCTGGATGAGCTGGGGTATGGGAGTGGCGCTGAGGAGGTGGGACCTGGAGATGACGGGTCCCACCAGGAAATGGGGCTGAAGGAGAGAATGGGACTGGCTGGAAGGAGAAGGGGATGGACAGAGGCTTCTTTGTCTGCCTGCTGGTGGGTTTGGGAAGGGAGGAACTGGGAATGTTTGCAGGATGGGGTGAGAGAGGCTCTGGTCTTCTTTCACAAAGTAGACCCTTGAGGCTAAGAACAGCTACAAAAACCCAGAAAGGCCCGGGGAGAAAAGGAATTTGGAGGTTTAGCTGAGTAGCAAAAAGGCAAGCCAGCAATTGCCCCTTGTTCCGCCAGGGCAGGTCACAGAAAGGCCTTCTTCGGGCGGGCGAGGGGGAGAAAGTGAGCTTTGCTTGGAAGGAGGATGGAGCCGCTTCTCTGAAGGTACACAGGCATGTGAAAGGGTCGGGGGGAGAGGGACGTGAGGCGTGGATTGAAAGTGAGAACAAATGGTAAAGATTCATATTTAAACATTGGTGTTTGAACTTGACTCTTAGCAATGGAAGCTTGTAGGGGAAGTGTTCTGGCTTGTAAAACTGGAGAGCTTGCTTCTGGTTTACCTCTGCCATTCCCTGACTTTGGGGCCTTGGGCCTTTGTTTCCCATATTTAAGTCAGGTTGGAAAATATTTCTAATATTTTCATGTGAAGTTGTGGGTTGACAACCTTGCTGGCTTGTGGTGGCTTGGTGTTTAGTACATGTGCTGCATGGGCTACACAGAGTAATAGCAGCCCTAATTATGACAATAGTAGCTCAAGTGGATTGAGTACCATCTCTGCAGTCGGCACCAGGCCAAGAGCTTCGAGTCCTGGGGAGGGATCATCATTCTCATTTTACAAAAGAGGAAACGGAGGCTTACTTCCCTAAGTTCACAATACCAGGAAGTGAGTGGCAGGGTGGACAGTCCTCTTTGCCATGGCTCCTCTGACTGGGGCAGACTCAGGACCACCTGTTCTTCAAAGGAAGGTATGCCCACTGGCTAGGATCCCTCCTTTCACCACAGGCTGTAAACAACCTGACAGGCCAAATCCAGACTGATGAGCAGGCTACATGGGAGAGCACCCCAAGACTCAGAGTCAGCACTGGGGCAGAGGAGAGCAGTGGGGATGGAGGTTAGAGACCAGATCATGGTGATGCTGAAAGTCAAGTCGAGGCCTGAACTAGACCCTGTAGACATGGGGAGCCATGGAAGGTTTGGGAAGAAGGCTCAGCAGAACTCCTAACAGGACCCACATCGGATAGATGGAGATGAGGTTGGAGTCCAGCAAGGAAAAGGGCAAGCAATAACCCAGAGGGGATTTATTAATGAGCCAGATGGGGAAGGAGCAGGACTGCTCCGAGGGAGGCGCTGGCCTCTCCAGATCCAAGCATAGCTGCCCACCTCCTTGGAAATGGCAGGGAATCTGAGCAGACCAGCTCCGGCTCTGAGCCCACGAGAGAGATGAGTTGGGACATGTCTGAGGGATTTTGTTGTCTGTTTACACACCAATCTCCTGCCTTTGGCTGCAGCTGGAAGCTTGCGAAAGCTCTAGCCTGAAGCTGGCTTGATCCCACTCTGTCTCTTAGTCTTACTGCCTCTGAGGTACCTTGGGGGGTCCCCGGGCCTCTGCTCCCTCTGCTGCAGGGCCTCAGTTCCAAGGACCCTGCATGCCTCCTTGCCACCTGCCCTCCTGGGACTGGGACTTCTCAGAACCCCCTGGAGGCTTGTCCTGGGCTCAGGCTTCCTGGAGTCCCTGATGCCACATCAGTGGGTTCCTTGCCTGCACTCTAAGCTACTCAGGAGTCAAGGCTGTGTGCTCTGAGGCCCCGCCCTCACCGCATATGGACGCTGCATTTCTTTCCAAGCACTTTCACATTTATTTCCCAATTTAATGCTCCTCTGACCTTGAGAGGTCAACCGCTGAGCCGCAGGCCAGAGCCAGAATCAGAGCTCCCCCTGCTACTGCTCAGGGCTGAGGCATCCTCTGGTTCCAAGCTGGAAAAAGGCCTGAGACACAGGACACTTGGGTTCTTCCCTGAGTCCCAGAGAAAGTCCTGCCTCCCCTCTGGGTGGGAGGTGGGGGAGGGGGCGGGGGGAGTGGACTAGAGAGCCTTTACATTTTCCCAGCTCTGAGAGCCTGTGGAGGACTGAACCATGCCCTTTATTCAGCAGACACCCATTGACCCTGTGTGTGCCCAGCCTGTGCTGGGGCTGGGGCCACCTGGCAGACCTGTCCTCAGGGCTGGGATGACCCATATGAAAGGCCTGGCCCACAGGCCCAGTCGCTGCACACAATGAGGCAGCATCCAGAAGGCTGCCGGCTCAGGAAGGGGATTCTAGCTTCAGCCTGGACCTCCAAAACTGCTGCAGACCTCCAAGCGCCTCTTGGGACTCTGCTGTTCTTCTCAATTCTCACCTGCCCCAGGTCTCTTCTCCTCCACCCATCCCACCATCACCCCAGCGTGGCCCCTCCAGCTCCTGGCCCTCTGTCTCTTGCCATGCTAATTGCTTAGTGGTGCAACCCTTGCCCTTTCAGCCTTTTGTTGCTTTGCTCTGCTTCACCAAGGATCTGGACCAACTTAGGGGGTGAAGAGGCATAGGGATGATGATAGGACACGATCTGAGACAATCCCGAGGTGGAGAGTCGTGGTCTGTGTTGTGGGGACACCTTGCAGGGGCCTCCTGCTCCCAGCCTGATTCCTTTGCCCCAGGGCCTCTTGTCCTCCCTTCAGTGTGTTTCTCTGAGTGCCCTGCCCCTGATCCCCTCAGGCCAGCCTGTGATGAGGGTCCAGCAGGCAGAGCCCAAGGGTCCATTCTGCATGGGAAAACCTGGAACAAGGTTCCCTGACACACAGACCATCAGAACAGAAGCTGCCCTCAAGTCTGCCCTTCTCCCATTTTACAGGCAAGGAAACTGAGGCTCAGCAAGGAGGAGACTGATGTGTCTGAGCTAATTTGAAGTCAGTCCCCTAACTCCCAGGCATGGCTTTCTCCCACAACATAATGCTGTTTGTCTCATTGGTGATGACTGCCATTATTGTCGGGACACAGACATGCAAAGTATTGTCATTGTTGTTCTTGTCGTCACTGCTTGTATCGTGACACGACTTTTGGTCACTCATTGAATCCTCCCTACAACCATCACGTGTAACAGATATTCTCATTCCAGTTTTACAGATGAGGAACCTGGGGGGCTTCGAGAGGCTAAATGATCCATCTGCAGCCTCCCAGTCAGCAGGTGGCAGTGTGGGGAGGCCCAGTGCCAGAGGTCAAACCCCAGTTCTCTGCTCATCCTCTGTGTGGCCTTGGGAGGTGACTTGCTCTCTCTGAGTTTTAGCTTCCTTCCTTGTAGGTCAGAGCTGTCCATTCCAACTGAAGGGCCTAGCAGCACTGGCAGTGCCAGTGCCCATCGCTAGCTGTGTGTCCTCAGCAAATCCCTCGCCCTCTCTTTTTTGGTGTCCGTATCCCCCTTTCAGAATGTAAGTTCCACGAGAGCAGGGATTTTTGTCTTATTTGCTCCTGGGTGTATCTCCAGGACCTAGCAAGTGCTGGCACACAGGGGTGGAGTGGGGATTGCAAGAGAGGGTGCACTGGCAAAGGGTACATCCTCTTCGGTGCTCAGTTAGCCACAACCTACCTGAAGCTGTATAATTTCTACCGTGACCATGGCCTGTGGCTGGGAGGCGGCCTCCCGTTGTCCTTCATATCACAAACGTGGCTGCAATGACCATCTGACCATCGTTTGGGCTCCCTTGCCTTGCTTCCTAGAGGGAAAGTCACGGAATTGCCTGTCTCGGGGTGGAAGGGCACAGACATGCAAGTTGGCAGCTTTTGTTATGAGCAGAGCTCTGGAGTCCAGGGATCTGTATGTGACTCTCTACCAGGCCCTTTCCCAGTGTGTAGCCTTGGGCAAGCGACTTGCCCTCTCAGGGCCTCAGATCTCTCATCTGTAAACCCAGGAGGATGCCTCCAGGATCGCTGCCTGATATGAAGGAAGTGCTCATAAGCTCCTTCTCGCTGTGCTCCCAGCTCGCTCTGAGCACCCTTCCTCGGCCCCTCTGTAAGAGTCCGAAGTGGAGTGAGGGGAACGCTGGTCTGGCTGAGGTCATACAGTCTGTGTGCTATTGCTGGCCCAGATCTCTCCCAGCCTGTTTCAGCTCTGGGACACTCTCCTGGACCCAGGGTGGGAACTGAGAGGGACGGAAGCTGTGGGGGCCTAAGACCTTCTGCAGGTACAGGCTTTGGGGACATGGGGACAGGAGAGGGAACCACTGGGTAAAGGTTCCAGATAGTTCTCTTTATCCTAGATGTACCTGCTGATCCCTTGCTATTTCCTTATTCCCCCTCCGGGCTTTCACGCTGCAGTTAGCTCCACCAGAATGCTTTCATGTCAACCTACCCTTAGGGCACATGGCCTTTCCCACTGGACTGTGAGGGCAGAGCCCCCCAGCCTCAGTCTCCCGGGCAGGGCACAGCACTTCTGAAGGAATGCTGATTGAAGAGAATGCCCTTGCACGTTTCAGTGATGGGCTGGGCCAATTTTATAGTTTCTAATGAAGAAACAGAAGCCCCGAAGGTGATGAACTTTGTCTGCAGCCACACAGTCTGTCCATGAATCCGATTCTTACAGATCTACTTAAGTGCTTAGTGCTGGCCAAGTGCTTGGCTGGGAAAGGGCAAGGTGTAGAAGGAATAGGAAGACTCAGGTTCACTCCTTTGCTGGGACCTGGCCTAGTTATGGCACCTCTTTAGGCCTCAGTTTCCCACCAGTTCCCCACTGTAGTTCTTGAGGCTGATACCAGGAAGGAGTGAAGACTATGCCAACGTTGCTCACGAGTGTAATGGTGGCGATGAGCCCTGGCAGGGAGGGGGGCTTCCAGGAGACAGGTGGCCAGTTCGGTCTGGAACCAGGAAGGCCCAGGCCAGGTCTCTGCTTCTCCACTTACCAGATGTGTGATCTTAGACAAATCATCTCTCCTCCCAGAGCCTCAGTTCCTCATAGTCACCTCTTCAGAGAGGCCTTGCCCAGCCTGCCTCCATCTGCCCCTTCATTGTCCCCAAGCTCTGGTTCCAAGGTTAAGGTACCTTATTTGTTCCTTTTTTGGAGTTCGTCTCCCCCTTTCAGAATGTAAGTTCCATGAGAGCAGGCATTTTTGTCTGATTTGCTCCCTGCTGTATCTCTAGGACCTAGCAAGTGCTGGCACACAGTAGGAACTCAATAAATACCTGTTGAAAGAATGGATGGATTACTAAATAAATTCAATGGAGTTCATAATCCTCCTTCCCCCAAAGAAGACAAGATGCATAATGTGCCCGGCCCAGCACACAGTAGGTTCAATCAGTGAGGATGGATCTGCTGTTGCCCTCCTGGAGACAAACTGCAGGTGCGTCCTGGATGCTGGCCTGCAGTAGAGGGCAGAACAGCGCAGCAGCTCTTCAGTGCAGCTTCCACTCCCTGGCTTGACCTGGGCTTCTAATTGTTCCCATCTCCTTGGCAGCCTCAGCAGCTGTCTAGTGAGTTTGCACCTTATTGGCTCCTGGGCCTGGATGCACAGCCCAGGCCTGCCTGCCCATCTGCAGGCAGACAAAGACCCTCTGTCTCTGGGATCTGCCTCCTGCTCGCCCCACGCATCCCTGACAAACTGAGATCCTGGCTGCCAAGCTTCTGAGTGGAAGAGCCCAAGACTCCCATGTGGACCAGGGGCACACTGCAGAGTGGAAGGGCTATTTGCCATGTAGAGTGGGGTCCTGGGTTCAAGCCCAAGCTCTGTCTCAACTACTGGGTGAGGTGGGAGGCCATCAATGTCATGTGGAGGAGCATGGCCTTGTCATGACTTTCTGGGTAGGAATCTTGCCTTTGGCAAGACAAGTCAATCTGTTTCTTCCTCCCTGAATTAGGCGTAGATTACATGCGCTAACAGGGGCAGCTCCTGGCACATATGAGGAGCTACTGTATCATTGGCGACTGCCTTCGATCCGGCATCCTCAGGCCTCTCATTTGTGAAAATGGGCTGCAGAACTCGGCGCTTGGACATTTTGGACTGGATCATTCTTGCCATCCCGGGCCATTCTGTGCCTTGCAGTGTGGCCAGTAGCTTCCCTCACCTCCACTGACCCAGTTTCAAGGTTCTCTGTCAAACTCAGAAATTCCCTGATTTGTTGCAGGAAGCCAGAGCACTTTCACACTCTGACCTCAACAACCCGGACTTGCAAACACCCACTTATAAGGGTTCCTCTCAGTGACCTCCCCAGGATGGGGTCTCCAAATGCCTCATGGGAGTATTAAAGCTGGGAGGAGGAGAGGGGCTTCTTTGTGGAGAGAAGCCCAAAGCTAAATTATGCAAAAGCTGTGGCAGGATCCAGCCCTGAGCACCCTGGAATCTCCTTGATATATATGCTCCCTGTTGCATTTTCCTGGATTCTCCCATCTTCCTCCCCAAACACACAGGCTGCCAGCCCTAACCCTGCTACTCATCTTCCATTGCCTGGGCCCAGCATTCACTGTGGCCCCATCTGCACACCATGCTCTCCCCTGCTCTGGATCTCCAAGCTGCTGTGTCTTTGCTGGCACTGTCCTTCCTGCCCTGTGCCTTTCTCCACTCTCCCCTCCTTCCAGGTTCAGCCCTGAGGTCCCTCCTCTCGAGGACTCCCCCAGGTCCTCAGCCAGGCTCTGCCCTGCCCCAGGCTGCAGAGCCAGCCCTGAGCTCCTGGCTCTGCCAGAACACATGTCTGCCCAGCATGGCATCCAGTTAATTTATGAGGCTGACTGTCTGCCCTCGATCCCTGGAGCCCCAGGGCAGGGCCTATCTGATTCATGGCCCAGCGCTGGGTCTGGCCAGCACCAGGGAGCATGTGCTGAGCAGCCCTGATATGTGCTGGCTCTGGGAGGAGGCATCGTGAGGCCTGGTTGGCACAGAGCACAGGCCCAGGGGTGGTGGGGACTTACCGATGCCAGGGCTGCTGGAGGAGCTGGGAACCCTCTCAGCCCTCCCTGCTTCACAGGCTCACTCACTATTCCCTCTCTCCCCCTCTTCCCCCCTGAGTCACTGACTCATTCACTCAGTAACTTCTCTGGCTCATTCATGCATCTGCCTGCTCCTTCACATACCCGTTCACTGATGGGGGAGAGCATTTCTCCACTCTGCTCATGTAACAGACACCTCCTGAGCTCTGAGAGTACACCCAGCCTACCAGCTGCAGAAGCCCTGGACATGCAGAGAGAAACTGGCCCCAGTCCAGCTCTGAAGGCCCTTCTGTTCAGAGTGGTGGGGGCGTAGGGGTGGGCTGGGGGAACACAGACATACAAACAAATAAATGACTGCAGTTCTGAGAGAAATGTGACTGCAACTGCGGAGGAACCTGGTTTGGCTTCAAAGCGGGGTGACATTTCCACCTGGGCCTGAGATGGAGAAATACCAAGTAAGGGCTGGGGAGGCTGGGCTTAGAGTTTGGGAGGGAGAGAAGGACAGATGGCAGAGCAGGGGAAGAAACACTTTCCATAGGACTTGGGGACCACTTGGGTAGGTGACTGGTGAGGGAGGGGAGGGACAAGAACTGTGTTTAATCCCCATCTTTCATCCAGATAGACTGAATCTGAAAATACACCGTGTACCAGGTGGTGTCCCGAGGCTGGGGATGCAACACAGACACCCGCCCGTAAAAAGTGAGCAAAGGTCCCAGGGTGGGGAGACAGACCACCAAAGAGCAAATCGAACATGCAGTGCTAGATGGCGAGGCGTGCTTTATGGACCCTGGAGCGGCGAGTGGCTGGTTCAGCAGTGTGCCAACAGAGGACCTCCCCACAAAGGCAACACTGGGGAGCGATGCTGCATTTGCTGAGTGTATCCACCAGATCCCAGCAGGAGCCTGGTCTGCTTGTGGAGGGTAGGGACTGGCCTCAGTTCTACTCCACAGCCCAGCAGGCAGCGTGCTGAGCAAAGATGCAGCCCCTGCAGCCACTGCTGATGCTGTGGCCTGGGCATCTACCCACCTGCGGCACCAGGTTGTGCTGGGACAGAGATGTGGCCTTCATCTCCGAACCAGGTGCCTAGCACATGTAGCTCCCCTGGAGACTGGGAAGTGACTCTGGGATCAGAATGAGCCAGAAAACTCTGAGGCAGCTACTGCCTAGCCAGGTGGGGTTAGGGGTGTATGAGCAGAATAAGGGGGTGTGGAGGGGTGGGCACCCATGGGGAGCAGGGTCTTTCAGTGGGAGGTGAGCATGGGAGAAATCCAGACCATCCCAATCTCAGGCAGGACCAGACAGGGACTGTGAGGGTCCTCTATACCACTTTTCTGAGAGTTGAGATGCTCAAAGTGGGGACCACATTGTACTCCACGCTGAGGTTTTTCCTGGTCCACACTGAGGATTTTCCCGGTCTACACTGAGGCTTCCTGATCCACACTGAGGCTTTCCCTGATCCACACTGAGGCTTTCCCTGATCCACACTGAGGCTTTTCCTGATCCACACTGAGGCTTCCTGATCCACACTGAGGCTTTCCCTGATCCACACTGAGGCTTCCTGATCCACACTGAGGCTTTTCCTGATCCACACTGAGGCTTCCTGATCCACACTGAGGCTTTTCCTGATCCACACTGAGGCTTTTCCTGATCCACACTGAGGCTTCCTGATCCACACTGAGGCTTTTCCTGGACCACACTGAGGCTTCCTGGTCCACACTGAGGCTTTTCCTGATCCACACTGAGGCTTTCCCTGATCCACACTGAGGCTTTTCCTGATCCACACTCAGGCTTTTCCTGATCCACACTGAGGCTTCCTGATCCACACTGAGGCTTCCTGATCCACACTGAGGCTTTCCCTGATCCACACTGAGGCTTCCTGATCCACACTGAGGCTTCCTGATCCACACTGAGGCCTTTCCTGATCTACACTGAGGCTTCCTGATCCACACTGAGGCTTTCCCTGATCCACACTGAGGCCTTTCCTGATCCACACTGAGGCTTCCTGATCCACACTGAGGCTTTCCTGATCCACACTGAGGCTTTCCCTGATCCACACTGAGGCCTTTCCTGATCCACACTGAGGCTTTTCCTGATCCACACTGAGGCTTTTCCTGATCCACACTGAGGCTTTTCCTGGTCCACACTGAGGCTTTTCCTGATCCACACTGAGGCCTTTCCTGATCCACACTGAGGCCTTTCCTGATCCACACTGAGGCTTTTCCTGATCCACACTGAGGCTTTTCCTGATCCACACTGAGGCTTTTCCTGATCCACACTGAGGCTTCCTGATCCACACTGAGGCTTTTCCTGATCCACACTGAGGCTTTTCCTGATCCACACTGAGGCTTTTCCTGATCCACACTGAGGCTTCCTGATCCACACTGAGGCTTCCTGATCCACACTGAGGCTTCCTGATCCACACTGAGGCTTTTCCTGATCCACACTGAGGCTTCCTGATCCACACTGAGGCTTCCTGATCCACACTGAGGCTTCCTGATCCACACTGAGGCTTTTCCTCATCCACACAAGGCTTTTCCTCATCCACACTGAGGCTTTTCCTGATCCACACTGAGGCTTCCTGATCCACACTGAGGCTTTCCCTGATCCACACTGAGGCTTTTCCTGATCCACACTGAGGCTTTTCCTGATCCACACTGAGGCTTCCTGATCCACACTGAGGCTTCCTGATCCACACTGAGGCTTTTCCTGATCCACACTGAGGCTTTCCCTGATCCACACTGAGGCTTCCTGATCCACACTGAGGCTTCCTGATCCGCACTGAGGCTTCCTGATCCACACTGAGGCTTCCTGATCCACACTGAGGCTTCCTGATCCACACTGAGGCTTTTCCTGATCCACACTGAGGCTTTTCCTGATCCACACTGAGGCTTTTCCTGATCCACACTGAGGCTTTTCCTAATCCACACTGAGGCTTTTCCTGATCCACACTGAGGCTTCCTGATCCACACTGAGGATTTTCCTGATCCACACTGAGGCTTCCTGATCCACACTGAGGCTTTTCCTGATCCACACTGAGGCTTCCTGGTCCACACTGAGGCTTCCTGATCCACACTGAGGCTTTTCCTAATCCACACTGAGGCTTTCCCTGATCCACACTGAGGCTTCCTGATCCACACTGAGGCCTTTCCTGATCCACACTGAGGCTTTCCCTGGTCCACACTGAGGCTTCCTGATCCACACTGAGGCTTCCTGATCCACACTGAGGCTTTTCCTGATCCACACTGAGGCTTCCTGATCCACACTGAGGCTTTTCCTGATCCACACTGAGGCTTTTCCTGATCCACACTGAGGCTTTCCCTGATCCACACTGAGGCTTTTCCTGATCCACACTGAGGCTTCCTGATCCACACTGAGGCTTTCCTGATCCACACTGAGGCTTTTCCTGATCCACACTGAGGCTTTCCCTGATCCACACTGAGGCTTTTCCTGATCCACACTGAGGCTTCCTGATCCACACTGAGGCTTCCTGATCCACACTGAGGCTTCCTGATCCACACTGAGGCTTTTCCTGATCCACACTGAGGCTTTTCCTGATCCACACTGAGGCTTTTCCTGATCCACACTGAGGCTTTTCCTGATCCACACTGAGGCTTCCTGATCCACACTGAGGCTTTTCCTGATCCACACTGAGGCTTCCTGATCCACACTGAGGCTTTTCCTGATCCACACTGAGGCTTTTCCTGATCCACACTGAGGCTTTTCCTGATCCACACTGAGGCTTCCTGATCCACACTGAGGCTTCCTGATCCACACTGAGGCTTTTCCTGATCCACACTGAGTCTTTCCCTGATCCACACTGAGGCCTTTCCTGATCCACACTGAGGCTTTCCTGATCCACACTGAGGCTTTTCCTGATCCACACTGAGGCTTTCCTGATCCACACTGAGGCCTTTCCTGATCCACACTGAGGCTTTTCCTGATCCACACTGAGGCCTTTCCTGATCCACACTGAGGCTTTTCCTGATCCACACTGAGGCTTCCTGATCCACACTGAGGCTTTTCCTGATCCACACTGAGGCCTTTCCTGATCCACACTGAGGCTTTCCCTGATCCACACTGAGGCTATCCTGATCCACACTGAGGCTTTCCTGATCCACACTGAGGCTTTCCTGATCCACACTGAGGCTTCCTGATCCACACTGAGGCTTTTCCTGATCCACACTGAGGCTTTCCTGATCCACACTGAGGCCTTTCCTGATCCACACTGAGGCTTTTCCTGATCCACACTGAGGCTTTTCCTGATCCACACTGAGGCTTCCTGATCCACACTGAGGCTTTTCCTGATCCACACTGAGGCTTCCTGATCCACACTGAGGCTTCCTGATCCACACTGAGGCTTTCCTGATCCACACTGAGGCTTTTCCTGATCCACACTGAGGCTTTTCCTGATCCACACTGAGGCTTCCTGATCCACACTGAGGCTTTCCTGATCCACACTGAGGCTTTCCTGATCCACACTGAGGCTTTTCCTGATCCACACTGAGGCCTTTCCTGATCCACACTGAGGCTTCCTGATCCACACTGAGGCTTTTCCTGATCCACACTGAGGCTTCCTGATCCACACTGAGGCTTCCTGATCCACACTGAGGCTTTCCCTCATCCACACTGAGGCTTCCTGATCCACACTGAGGCTTTTCCTGATCCACACTGAGGCTTTTCCTGATCCACACTGAGGCTTTTCCTGATCCACACTGAGGCTTTCCCTGATCCACACTGAGGCTTCCTGATCCACACTGAGGCTTCCTGATCCACACTGAGGCTTTCCTGATCCACACTGAGGCTTTCCTGATCCACACTGAGGCTTCCTGATCCACACTGAGGCTTCCTGATCCACACTGAGGCCTTTCCTGATCCACACTGAGGCTTTCCTGATCCACACTGAGGCTTTTCCTGATCCACACTGAGGCTTTCCTGATCCACACTGAGGCTTCCTGATCCACACTGAGGCTTCCTGATCCACACTGAGGCTTTCCTGATCCACACTGAGGCTTTCCTGATCCACACTGAGGCTTTCCTGATCCACACTGAGGCTTTCCTGATCCACACTGAGGCTTTTCCTGATCCACACTGAGGCTTTCCTGATCCACACTGAGGCTTCCTGATCCACACTGAGGCTTTCCTGATCCACACTGAGGCTTTCCTGATCCACACTGAGGCTTTCCTGATCCACACTGAGGCTTTCCTGATCCACACTGAGGCTTCCTGATCCACACTGAGGCTTTCCTGATCCACACTGAGGCTTTTCCTGATCCACACTGAGGCTTTCCTGATCCACACTGAGGCTTTCCTGATCCACACTGAGGCTTTCCTGATCCACACTGAGGCTTTTCCTGATCCACACTGAGGCTTTCCTGATCCACACTGAGGCTTTCCTGATCCACACTGAGGCTTTTCCTGATCCACACTGAGGCTTTCCTGATCCACACTGAGGCTTTCCTGATCCACACTGAGGCTTTCCTGATCCACACTGAGGCTTCCTGATCCACACTGAGGCTTTTCCTGATCCACACTGAGGCTTTCCTGATCCACACTGAGGCTTTCCTGATCCACACTGAGGCTTTTCCTCATCCACACTGAGGCTTCCTGATCCACACTGAGGCTTTTCCTGATCCACACTGAGGCTTTCCTGATCCACACTGAGGCTTTTCCTGATCCACACTGAGGCTTTTCCTGATCCACACTGAGGCTTTCCTGATCCACACTGAGGCTTTCCTGATCCACACTGAGGCTTTCCTGATCCACACTGAGGCTTTCCTGATCCACACTGAGGCTTTCCTGATCCACACTGAGGCTTTCCTGATCCACACTGAGGCTTTTCCTGATCCACACTGAGGCTTTCCTGATCCACACTGAGGCTTTCCTGATCCACACTGAGGCTTTCCTGATCCACACTGAGGCTTTTCCTGATCCACACTGAGGCTTTTCCTGATCCACACTGAGGCTTTCCTGATCCACACTGAGGCTTTCCTGATCCACACTGAGGCTTTCCTGATCCACACTGAGGCTTTCCTGATCCACACTGAGGCTTTTCCTGATCCACACTGAGGCTTTTCCTGATCCACACTGAGGCTTCCTGATCCACACTGAGGCTTTCCTGATCCACACTGAGGCTTTTCCTGATCCACACTGAGGCTTTCCTGATCCACACTGAGGCTTTCCTGATCCACACTGAGGCTTTCCTGATCTACACTGAGGCTTTTCCTGATCCACACTGAGGCTTCCTGATCCACACTGAGGCTTTCCTGATCCACACTGAGGCTTTTCCTGATCCACACTGAGGCTTTCCTGATCCACACTGAGGCTTCCTGATCCACACTGAGGCTTCCTGATCCACACTGAGGCTTTCCTGATCCACACTGAGGCTTTCCTGATCCACACTGAGGCTTTTCCTGATCCACACTGAGGCTTTCCTGATCCACACTGAGGCTTTCCTGATCCACACTGAGGCTTTCCTGATCCACACTGAGGCCTTTCCTGATCCACACTGAGGCTTTTCCTGATCCACACTGAGGCTTCCTGATCCACACTGAGGCTTTCCTGATCCACACTGAGGCTTCCTGATCCACACTGAGGCTTCCTGATCCACACTGAGGCCTTTCCTGATCCACACTGAGGCCTTTCCTGATCCACACTGAGGCTTTTCCTGATCCACACTGAGGCTTTTCCTGATCCACACTGAGGCTTCCTGATCCACACTGAGGCTTCCTGATCCACACTGAGGCTTTTCCTGATCCACACTGAGGCTTCCTGATCCACACTGAGGCCTTTCCTGATCCACACTGAGGCTTCCCTGATCCACACTGAGGCTTTCCTGATCCACACTGAGGCTTTCCCTGATCCACACTGAGGCTTTCCTGATCCACACTGAGGCTTTCCTGATCCACACTGAGGCTTCCTGATCCACACTGAGGCTTTTCCTGATCCACACTGAGGCTTTCCTGATCCACACTGAGGCTTCCTGATCCACACTGAGGCTTTCCTGATCCACACTGAGGCTTTTCCTGATCCACACAGAGGCTTCCTGATCCACACTGAGGCTTCCTGATCCACACTGAGGCTTCCTGATCCACACTGAGGCTTCCTGATCCACACTGAGGCTTCCTGATCCACACTGAGGCTTTCCCTCATCCACACTGAGGCTTCCTGATCCACACTGAGGCTTCCTGATCCACACTGAGGCTTTCCCTCATCCACACTGAGGCTTCCTGATCCACACTGAGGCTTTCCTGATCCACACTGAGGCTTTCCTGATCACACTGAGGCCTTCTGATCACACTGAGGCTTCCTGATCCACACTGAGGCTTTTCCTGATCCACACTGAGGCTTTCCTGATCACACTGAGGCTTTTCCTGATCCACACTGAGGCTTTCCTGATCCACACTGAGGCTTTTCCTGATCCACACTGAGGCTTCCTGATCCACACTGAGGCTTTCCTGATCCACACTGAGGCTTTCCTGATCCACACTGAGGCTTTTCCTGATCCACACTGAGGCTTTCCTGATCCACACTGAGGCTTTTCCTGATCCACACTGAGGCTTTCCTGATCCACACTGAGGCTTTCCTGATCCACACTGAGGCTTTTCCTGATCCACACTGAGGCTTTCCTGATCCACACTGAGGCTTTCCTGATCCACACTGAGGCTTTCCTGATCCACACTGAGGCTTTCCTGATCCACACTGAGGCTTTCCTGATCCACACTGAGGCTTCCTGATCCACACTGAGGCTTTCCTGATCCACACTGAGGCTTTCCTGATCCACACTGAGGCTTCCTGATCCACACTGAGGCTTTTTCCTGATCCACACTGAGGCTTTCCTGATCCACACTGAGGCTTTCCCTGATCCACACTGAGGCTTCCTGATCCACACTGAGGCTTTTCCTGATCCACACTGAGGCTTTTCCTGATCCACACTGAGGCTTTCCCTGATCCACACTGAGGCTTTCCCTGATCCACACTGAGGCTTTCCTGATCCACACTGAGGCTTTTCCTGATCCACACTGAGGCTTTCCTGATCCACACTGAGGCTTCCTGATCCACACTTGAGGCTTTTCCTGATCCACACTGAGCTTTTCCTGATCCTCACTGAGGCTTTCCTGATCCACACTGAGGCCTTTCCTGATCCACACTGAGGCTTTCCTGATCCACACTGAGGCCTTCCTGATCCACACTGAGGCTTTCCCTGATCCACACTGAGGCCTTTCCTGATCCACACTGAGGCTTTCCTGATCCACACTGAGGCTTCCTGATCCACACTGAGGCTTCCTGATCCACACTGAGGCTTTTCCTGATCCACACTGAGGCTCTGATCCACACTGAGGCTCGATCCACACTGAGGCTTTTCCTGATCCACACTGAGGCTTCCACACAGAGGCTTCCTGATCCACACTGAGGCTTTCCTGATCCACACTGAGGCTTTTCCTGATCCACACTGAGGCTTCCTGATCCACACTGAGGCTTTCCTGATCCACACTGAGGCTTTCCTGATCCACACTGAGGCTTTTCCTGATCCACACTGAGGCTTTTCCCTGATCCACACTGAGGCTTCCTGATCCACACTGAGGCTTTCCCTGATCCACACTGAGGCTTCCTGATCCACACTGAGGCTTCCTGATCCACACTGAGGCTTTTCCTGATCCACACTGAGGCTTTTCCTGATCCACACTGAGGCTTTCCCTGATCCACACTGAGGCTTCCTGATCCACACTGAGGCTTTTCCTGATCCACACTGAGGCTTTTCCTGATCCACACTGAGGCTTCCTGATCCACACTGAGGCTTTTCCTGATCCACACTGAGGCTTTTCCTGATCCACACTGAGGCTTTCCTGATCCACACTGAGGCTTTCCTGATCCACACTGAGGCTTTCCTGATCCACACTGAGGCTTTCCTGATCCACACTGAGGCTTTCCTGATCCACACTGAGGCTTTCCTGATCCACACTGAGGCTTTCCTGATCCACATTGAGGCCTTTCCTGATCCACACTGAGGCTTTTCCTGATCCACACTGAGGCTTCCTGATCCACACTGAGGCTTTTCCTGATCCACACTGAGGCTTCCTGATCCACACTGAGGCCTTTCCTGATCCACACTGAGGCCTTTCCTGATCCACACTGAGGCCTTTCCTGATCCACACTGAGGCTTCCTGATCCACACTGAGGCCTTTCCTGATCCACACTGAGGCCTTTCCTGATCCACACTGAGGCTTCCTGATCCACACTGAGGCTTCCTGATCCACACTGAGGCCTTTCCTGATCCACACTGAGGCCTTTCCTGATCCACACTGAGGCTTTTCCTGATCCACACTGAGGCTTCCTGATCCACACTGAGGCCTTTCCTGATCCACATTGAGGCCTTTCCTGATCCACACTGAGGCTTCCTGATCCACACTGAGGCCTTTCCTGATCCACACTGAGGCCGTTCCTGATCCACATTGAGGCCTTTCCTGATCCACACTGAGGCTTCCTGATCCACACTGAGGCTTTTCCTGATCCACACTGAGGCCTTTCCTGATCCACATTGAGGCCTTTCCTGATCCACACTGAGGCTTCCTGATCCACACTGAGGCTTTCCCTGATCCACACTGAGGCTTTTCCTGATCCACACTGAGGCTTCCTGATCCACATTGAGGCCTTTCCTGATCCACACTGAGGCTTCCTGATCCACACTGAGGCTTTCCTGATCCACACTGAGGCTTTTCCTGATCCACACTGAGGCTTCCTGATCCACATTGAGGCCTTTCCTGATCCACACTGAGGCTTCCTGATCCACACTGAGGCTTTTCCGATCCACACTGAGGCTTCCTGATCCACACTGAGGCTTCCTGATCCACACTGAGGCTTTCCCTGATCCACACTGAGGCTTTTCCTGATCCACACTGAGTCTTTCCCTGATCCACACTGAGGCTTTCCCTGATCCACACTGAGGCTTTTCCTGATCCACACTGAGTCTTTCCCTGATCCACACTGAGGCTTTCCCTGGTCCACACTGAGGCCTTTCCTGATCCACACTGAGGCTTTCCCTGATCCACACTGAGGCTTTTCCTGATCCACACTGAGGCTTTCCCTGATCCACACTGAGGCTTTTCCTGATCCACACTGAGGCTTCCTGATCCACACTGAGGCTTTCCCTGATCCACACTGAGGCTTTTCCTGATCCACACTGAGTCTTTCCCTGATCCACACTGAGGCTTTTCCTGATCCACACTGAGGCTTTTCCTGATCCACACTGAGGCTTTTCCTGATCCACACTGAGGCTTTTCCTGATCCACACTGAGGCTTTTCCTGATCCACACTGAGGCTTTTCCTGGTCCACACTGAGGCTTTTCCTGATCCACACTGAGGATTCCTGATCCACACTGAGGCTTTTCCTGATCCACACTGAGGCTTCCTGATCCACACTGAGGCTTTCCCTGATCCACACTGAGGCTTTCCCTGATCCACACTGAGGCTTCCTGATCCACACTGAGGCTTTCCCTGATCCACACTGAGGCTTCCTGATCCACACTGAGTCTTTCCCTGATCCACATTGAGGCTTTTCCTGATCCACACTGAGGCTTCCTGATCCACACTGAGGCTTTCCCTGATCCACACTGAGGCTTTCCCTGATCCACACTGAGGCTTCCTGATCCACACTGAGTCTTTCCCTGATCCACACTGAGGCTTTCCCTGATCCACACTGAGGCTTTCCCTGATCCACACTGAGGCTTCCTGATCCACACTGAGGCCTTTCCTGATCCACACTGAGGCTTTTCCTGATCCACACTGAGGCTTTTCCTGATCCACACTGAGGCTTTTCCTCATCCACACTGAGGCTTCCTGATCCTAGAACCAGAGGCTCTGGAAAGGGGCGTAGTCCATGGTCCAAGGATATGGATGAGGCCTGGGGAGGAGAGGATGGTAGGCAGGGGTGAGCAAGTCCTGAAACTTGCCTCTTCTCTAGCTCCTTCATCTTTCTTCCTCCCGTACCCTAGCTCTGAGCCAGAGCCCAGCTTCTCCAGTCCTTCATTGTGGGTACGAGGTCACCCCTGGATTCCTCCTGGGCTGACCCCATAACGGCCTCTATGGGACCTCCAGATTTTAAGTTACAAAGATTATTTATGTTTACTTTAAAAATTCAAACAGTACGGTAATACCAACCTAGAAAGAGAGAGATCTGTTTTCCTAAAATCATCTTCCCCAGAGGTGACAACTGTTAAAAATTTAGAAGTTCTTCCCCCAGGTTTTTGCGTGAGTGTTTGTATTACATAGATAATGTCTTTGAAATACAACAATGGGTATTTTTTAAATCATACTTCCCTATGAGAGCTTTCCTGCACCGCCAGAGGTATCCATCTTTCTCAGGGAGATTTAAAATAGTAAGAAGAGTAATGTGAAGAGGAATCAAGAACTTGGTTAGCTTTTGACTCCCAAAATAGGATCTCAAAGCTCATAGTAAGAGAGTAGTCTTGAATTGGCTTTGGTGAGTGACATATTGGTTAGAATGCTTTGGGCTGCAAGTAACATTAAGTCCAACAGACACTACTTCAACATGCGATGTATTGTTCAATCGGCGTGACTTAGTGGTTGAGCATTGACCTATGAACCAGGAGGTCTCAGTTTGATTCCCATTCAGTGCACATGCCCAGGTAGAGGGCTCAATCCCCAGTGTGGGGCATGCAGGAGGCAGCAGATCAATGATTCTCTCTCATCATTGATGTTTCTATATCTCCCTCTCCCAAATCAATAAAAATTTATAGAGAAACAAATGAACAAAACCCAATGAGATGTATTGCCTGAAATAACTAGACTCCAAGGATAAGGTGGGCTTCAGGGCTGGCTTAATTCAGGAACTTTGGACCATTTTTCTGAAGCCTTCTTGTGTCTGATGGTTTTGTCTATGGGTGGCCTCCCTCAGAATGCCAAATGGCGGGACTACACATTCACCACCATGACCCTTAGGAAATGTCATGGTAGTGAGTGTATAGGAAGGTAAAGCATGTCCCTTCTGGTGAATCTTTCTTAAGATTAAGGAAATACCTTCCCCAGACGCCTCCAGCAAGTCTCTCCTTGAATCTCAGTGAGGATCACACATCTGATCCTGTGGTCAGGGGTGTGCCTGAGCTAGAGCTGAGGCCTAGATTTCTGGACCATCACTGGGCCGGTGAGATGGGATTCTATGACACCAGTTAGAACTGTCCCTGGATATGAAGTTGGGGTCCACTTCTCTTGAAGCACATGGGTGATAGGAGGGCAAGGTGGACTCCAGAGTGAAAATTGGGGGTATTTTCAAGAGGAGGAGCAGGGAAATAGAAGATGGATAGAGAATCAAGACCATTCACCATAAAATCAAAGTCAATTTCTCTGTTCCCAGAACTTTCCTGTGGATATTAAGAGCAAATCTTGAAGGCCTGAACATGGAGTTTGACTCTAGGTCACAGGTGGAGCAAATTTAGGGTGTGATCATAAGGGAAATTCCCAGTCAGCTTTGGAGAAGGTAGAAGCACTTCCACATAAGAGTTGGAAAGACAGTTCTGGAAGAGGCAAGAATGAGACAAAGAGGCTGCCTGAGGGGCCCAGGGCCCCCCCTTTCTTTCTGAGCCCCAGCCTGGGGAGGAGTGGTGGACAAAGATGAGATTGTAACAGCTGATGGACATTTTGACTCACAGTGGAAACCCCAGCTGGCGGCTTCCATTCACTTCTAGAACTCTAGCCTCTGGGGTTGCTGTCTGAAGGGAAGTTTGGTCCACGCCCACAGTAGAGTAGAAAGAGTAACAGAAGGTATCTGTTAGTTCCTCTGGTTGTCATAACAAATTAGCACAAACTTGGTAGTTTAAAACAACAGAAAGTTATTCTTCCACAGTTTGGAGGCCAGAAGTCTGAAACAGGGGTATCGGCAGGACTGTGCTTCTTGGAAGAGGCTAGGGGACAATCTGTTCCTTGCCTCTTCCAGCTTCTGCAGGCTGCCGGAATTTTTGTGGCTGCATCACTCCGATCTCGCCTGACGTTGCACGTCCTTCTCAATTACTGAGTCATCTCCCCTTCTGTGATAAATCTCCTCTGACTCTCTCTATAAGCACTTGTCATTGGATCGCAGGCCCACCTAGATAATCCAGGATGACTTCATCTTGAAACTCTGACTTAATTCTATCGTTTTGGAGGCCAACATTCAACCCACTACAGGAAGTTCATGCAGAGAGGAGAGCAGCGATAGTGCCCCTAGTCATGCTTGTCTCTGTGTGATGTGGAAGGGATACCCCAATTCCCCAGCACCACACAATGGGAGGACACAGAAGGCCACTGAGAACTCTGCTGGGTCATTTGCCAGTCAGGGCCCAGAACAGGGACACAATGACACTCCCACTTCCAGGTCATAGTCAGATCTTAGGGATCAGGGTCAGCCCAGCAATTCTGGAGCTCCCGCTAGTCTTTGCCAGAGTCAGAACAGACCTTGGGCTTTGCCTGTTGCACAGGTAATGACAGCCAGGACAGAGACAGAGGCTCAGAACACACCCAGTTGCTGACAACTGGGTGACCTGGGCCAGGAAGGGACCTTTTCCTGATGCTAAGAGGACATCAAGCTCCCAGCGCCTAGACCCTCATCTTGGGAGCAAGATGCCCAGTGATGGGGAAATAGCCTGGATAGGGAACTGAAGTTTGCAGCAACTAAATCCCCAATGAGAATGTCACCTTTCATTACAGTTTACTTTTCTCCTTTGCTCCACATCTAAGTGAGTAAACGATAAGCCTCCTGTAAGTGATAGACCTGCCAGGTATTATCTTTAACGGGCACATATCACTTTGAAAATTGCTTTTTAAAAATGCCCCTTTATGAGGTACGATCGTGGAAACTGCATTTAATTATATTACAGACATTACAGACATATTAATTCTTATAACAGTATATTCCAAGCTACCTTACTTCTTTTTAAATCCACATACTACACTTTATTTAACCAGATCCCTATTGATGGACATTCAGGCGGTTTATCTTAATCGAATTAACAAGTGTATCAGTTGAGCAATATGTCAACAACGCCACTCACACTGGGGTTGTAAAAATGCAATGTTTTCTTCCTTTTCTCCTAAATCTACAAGGCTCTGACCCCCCAGATTTCAGCAATAAAATAAGTGTCATTTAGTGATTCCACAACTGTTGGTCAGAAAAATGCGCCGCGGTCTTTCCCACCGTCCAGAGTACTCTGGGAAGTCAGGAGGTGGGCAGCGTGCCAAGACACGGCCCTTCCAGTGTGATTAACATTCTGAACTCTTGAACACAAACTGCTGGCAGCGTCTGCTCTATTTCACATTAGTCAATTGTCACTTCTCAAAGAAGGGCAGCAGGGTATGGATCTTTGCCTCATTGCAACAGTCCGGTTGCAATGGCCCTTTGAAAAGAAACTCCCTGCATATCTCTGTGTATCTCTGGGAAATGAAGGTGTGGAAAGGACTTGGCTGTGTTCTCACCTATGTTTTAATCAGAACCATTTAGACTGTGACAGAAACCCTGAGGAAATGTAAGAAGAGCAGGACATGTATTGGCTCATGGAAATGAGAGGTCCCAGGAACTTCAGAGATGGTGCATCCAGGTGTTACACTGATGCCTCGCCATCTCTCCATCTCTCAGCTAGGCCTGCCTGTTTTTAGCTATTTTTTCTTGAAAGATTTGCTCCATGGGATGTAACATATCCACCAGCTGCTACAATCTCATCTTTATGGCTCACAATCTCTGAAGAAGAGAGTTTCCTTAGAGCTCCAGCAAAAGTCTCAGGGAAGACTCCTATTGACCTGCCTTGGGTGATGTGTTTTTCCTTGTCAATCACTGTGCCAGGAGAGGGGGGTTTGGGGGCTCTGATTGGCCAGGCAGAGTTCACAAGTTCTCCTGCCTGGGTGTGGGGAGGCTGCCCCATCTGAGCCACATGGACAGAACAGGATTAGTGGGGAAAATGTAGCTTGCCAAAGAAAGGCTGAGCTAACAAACAGGTGTCCATGATGCTGGGCCTCTGTCAAGATTACACCTCTGTCTATAGAGAATCTGCTTGTTATTTTGGATACAGAATTGGACATGGCTGTACTCCAAACCGATAGCTATGCACAGCAGTCAGACCCTGCTCAGACCTGTCTTAGGTTCCCACCTCCCCATCCCCCCTCAGGCCAAAACAATGTGCAGGTTGCCCAGCTAAGCCCACAGCCCTGGCCCAGCCTTTCCTTGACCCTTGTGTGGGCTCTGCAGGCAGGGAAACCAACACAGATTTTCTGGCTGGTGACAAGACCTCCGAAGAGCAGTACAATCTGAATTCAGGTGGCCCGAGGTGAAATACACAGCATTTAGGATACCCTCAGCTCAAGGTCCTTTGTTCAGGTCTGGCCTTGGGGCCTACCCTTGACTCCCCTGATTCTAGAAGATAAATTGCTGATCCATTGCTTGTTTTGACTTCATTTTTCTTCTGCTGCTATTCTGATCCCCACTTAGGATAACCAAGGAGACCTCTGTTTTCCATTCCTGGTTGAAGTCAGGGGACCTCAGTTTCCTTCTGTGGCTGGGGCATGCCTGCCTATGCCAGGTGTCATGAGGTTCTAAGTGCTTTTTAAGGGAGTAGTCAGGTTGTGAGCCCCTTTGACCTCCTGGCCCAGATCCAAACATTCTTGAGGCCAAAGGTATCCCAGAGCAGGGCTGATACTGCAGATCCAGCCCCAGGTGCAGGAATAGGGCAGTGGGTGAGTCTTCGGGTCAGGGCCAGGCCAGGCAGGGGAAGGCTGGCATGGAGCAGGCACAGCCCAGGTTCAGGGTCCCCTGCGAAGCAGGAGGTAGGATCGGGAAGGCTCTGGACCACTTGGTGTCTACCTGAGCATGGGCTGGCTTCCTTAGCACCTGCTTGCTCTTCTCTGGACTTCCATTATCTCTTCTGTCAACTGGGGATCAGAGTTGCTTCCTCCCCAGGATTGAAGAAGATTGCATATGCTTTCCTGGGGTGTATAGGCATTGTCATCCCATTTCACAGCCCAAGAAGCTGAGGCTCAGAGAGGTTAAGGGGGTTCTCTAAGGATATGAGCCCAAGTCTGCCTGATCTGAAGCCGGTGCTCCTTCCACTCCATGAAGCTGCCCACCTGGAGGAGACATGGTATCGTTAGAGGGGCATAAGAAAGGCCAACCCCCAAAGTCAAGCTATATCTCTTCCAGGGCTTGCGTTTTCATCGTTAGAACTTTATTCTCTGGATTAGTAATACCCTCCTTTGAAAGTATGTGGAGACGAGGGGCAAGATGTGCCACATCCAATGTTTCGTGTGCCAATGACTTCCTGGCAGAATTGTAGACTATGAGCCCTCCAAGGGGTGCTGAGACCATGTCATCCCCTTTTCACATCATTCCCCTCTCAGCCCCACACAGGCTCTGTACCTTGGTGAGTGGGAAACAGGCCCAGAGAAGGACACTGAGCTGCCTAGACTCATCTTTATTGCCTTACCCCAGCAGCCTCTCTGCTCGGCCTGCACGGACCCAGGCTAGAGGGGCTGAGCGGAAGAGGGCCAGCGGAGATGCCTGGGGTTTCTCAGCCAGGCCTGCTTGGGCCTCAGGGCCGCATTGGCAGAGGCATACTTCTACAGAAGGGAGGGAGGCCTGGGTGTGGTCTTGGGCCCAGAGATAAACCTGCTGCGCTCACACCCACGCCCTCTCTCCCTACAGCACGCAGCCCTGGGGATTGCCGACCTCCCCTGAGCTGTTTCTGATCCGGAGATAGAGGTCCCTGGAACGAGGCTCTCTGGGCTGCTGCCCCTGGATCTTGGGTTGGAGCCCCTGAAACTGACCTGAACCAGGATTTGAGGACATGGAGTTTATGTGTGAGGTGATTCCAGGAAGCCACAAAGGACGAAGGATGTGTGAAGTGAGTCAGGGAGGGAGACCGATGAGGCAAGTTAATGAGCAGCAGGTGGGCAACTGGGAGGGTTGTAGAACCAGCCTCAGAGCCATCCCATCACCCACCTGCTCTTCAGGATCAAGGGTCACTTTCAAGGGCATGAAGGCAGTGTGAACAGAGTCACAGACACCTGCCAGTGCCTGGGAATGTGGGTGGGGCTCATAAAGGAGAAAAGGAAAGCTGGAGGATAGAGCCTGGAGAAGGTTCTGGAATCAGGAGGGCTTGAGGTCCAGCTCTGGGGCTGACTCATCTTCTCCGGGGGTCAGTTTCTGCATCATTAAGATGAGAATAAAAATATCGCTTACCTCCCAGGTATGTGGTGAGGATCAAACACGATAAGACTTGTAAATGGCCGGGGGTGGTGCTGGTACCGGTGAAGATTGACAAATAGTGGTTTCCCTTTCTCTCGGGGCAAGGGGCAGCTGACTCACCTAGACAGGGGGCACTCAGTGACCTGTTGTGTGTACCAAACATTGCTGCTCCCAGAGCCCTCGCCCCTCCTTTCCTCATTATTTGCAACCTTGGAAACTCAATAGTGAATGATATCTAAGCCATGTCAGGTGAGGGTAGGCTCTGGGGACCCAGGAATGTCCTTGCCTTAGGAGTTCACAGTCTGGTCAGGAAGACAAACAAACATGTGTCTGGGTGGTGACATGGGCATGGGCTTTGATGGGTGGGTAGAAGTTTGTGGGTCAGGCCTAAGCAAGGAGGCCGTGCACACTTAGGGTGGAAGGAGGGCTCCTCCTGAGAGGTGGCAGACTCGGGGCAGGGGAGGAACAGGGAGCATAGAGCACACTGAGAGAGGAGCTGGGATGGAAGAGGAAGAGAAGCATAGAAATTGTTCTGGAGCAGGAGGGAGTTGACCTGAGAAAGGGGTGCAAATGTCAGAGTTTGTATTTTGAGTTTTCAGGTAAGATTGTCTGCTTTACAGATAAGGAAATGGAGGTTGAACAGGGACATGTCTTGTCCAGTTGCAGTCAGGGCAGGGCTGGTCAGATCTCTGTCTGATTCCTCCAACCCCCCAATTCTACTTGAGCCAGAAATGGGGGCTCCTGGGACCAGGAAAGTGATTTCCCTGGGTGTGGAGTGGGGATGGAGCTCAGGGTTGGGAAGCCCTGGAAACAGGCAAGGGCGCTCTATTCAGGCTCCTCCCTTTCTGGTCCCTGCAAGCATGCAGCCAGCACTGCTATCCCTGACCCTGGACAGCCTCTGGCCCTTGGAGGTGGGAAATCCTCTACTTCTTGTTTTCTGTTCAAATTCCATATGACTACTGCATCTATGATGTGTTTGTTCAGAAAATCAGTAAGGTTTGTAATGACATTAATCACTAAAGTGATTGTTCTGCCTGTAACTAAAGCAAGACATCAGAGGTGACAACGTCCCTGTTTGCTCCTTAGTGTGAGGTCCAGTCAAGGTGGGGGAGCACCCAGAGGCAATCTCAGTGTCTGAAGACTTCGAGGTGGCACATGAGGGGAGCAACTGCACATTGTGTGTACTCACATCTGCAGAGCCACAGGACTCTATCTCCATACATACCTACTCCCTCACACACGGAAGCACCTCTAGATCCACACATGTGTGTGCACACCAATGCACACACTCCATCTATATTTCTGTCAGCTATCATGTGTTCTTACACATACTCAGACACAAATACATACACCTGCGTGTATGCTCATGTCACTTGTGTACCCGCACACCCTTAGAGGACTTGTATGCACAGCCTGCAGGCACACATGCATCCTCACACATGCACATACATGTAGCACATGCATGCACACAACCAGGTAAAGATTTACACATCCAGTGGCACTCATAACCACTCCTGCTTGTACATGTTGACATGCACAAGAATACGCACGTGTGAATTATGCACGAAAACCTGTCACATAAGATACAAACCCGAATGCCTGCAGACATGCAGAAGGCTCCCCTGTTGTGCAGAGAACATGTTCTACACACAGGTGTACCTTGTGTGCATGCACTCATGCACCGTCTCCTATTAGCCAGGTGGGACTTGGTGTACTAAGCTCCCCACTGGGCATCAGTGTCACAGGGAGGGAGCCTCAGATATCTGTCCCTGAGGGAACATGGGCTTGCTCCCCTTTTCTATGCTCCCTGCTCCTCCCCTGCCCTCCTGTCTGCCATCTCTCAGGAGGAGTCCTCCTTTCACCCTAATTCATATGGCAAATGGAGCAGATTCTGCATCTGCTCCCTGGGAGGGGTCTCCCCAGACTTGCAGCTGGAAACCTGGAGCCCCAGAGGGGCAGCAGCCTACCTGGGGCTACACAGCAAAGCCTGGGCAGAGGCAAGGTTCAAAGGGCCAGCTCCAGGCTCCTCCTTTTAAATATCTACCAGGTTCAGGTGCTGAAAGTCTCCCCTCCCACATGCTTTCCAATGGTGATGCTGTCACCTGAGGGCTCTACTCAAAGGCACATTTATTCGGGGAGGATTGGCCAGCTGAGGATGAGGCTGGCCAGCCCCTCCACCCTCAAATTCCCTGGGGCTGCCAAATGATTGGCTGGGGGCTAATGCCAGAACTGGAGGACCCTGGAGGAATCCTGTGTGCCAGCTGGGGAGGGTGAACAGGAACCTCCAGGACCCTCACCCTCATCAACCTGGCAGCATCAGGTCTGTCTGTTTTGCACATCAGATTCCATATGAAGAAATGGGTTCTCCATCAGAGCAGCCAGTGCTGGAGGGGAGGGGAGCAAAGGGCGCTCAGAGTGCAAACTGGAACCTCATTCTCGGCAGACAATTGAAAACCTGCATACTCTTTGGTCAGCAATTTCACATATAAAAATCTGTTCTTTGTGCACAAAGGCGTATAAACAAGGTGTTCACTGGCACGTCTTTATGAAAGCAATAGATGGAGGGCATCCTAAAGGCGTCAGCAGGTGAACGATTAAGTAAGTAATAGTCTATACATGCCAGGGACCACCACGGGACTGGTAAATGCAGACTGGGACGGATCCATGTGGACTGGTCTGGGAAGATGTCTATGAAGTGAGGAAAGCAAGTCTCAGATTAGGGAGGCCTCTGTCTCCACTTGTATTTTAAACACCTGTTAAAAATTAGATATAAAACATTTATCTGAATTTATAGAAAAGGGCAACATAACCCACTCTTATAGCACCTTGGAGTGGGAGGCAAGAAGACGACTTAATTTTTATTCTAGATACTCCTTATATTTTCATTTTTTTGTTTGTGTTGAGCCACAAGCTTTTGTGTGTTTATTGTCTTACTTTGTAGTTAAGAAAAAAATGATTTCTTAACAAAGCATTAAGAGTTCTCTTTAAAATCTTAAAAAAGCATTAAGATTCTCATCTCATTAGATGGAGGCTCTGAGGAGGCAGAGACCCACTCAAGGTCACAAGTGGCCTTGACTGCAGCTGTAGCTCTGACCTTGACTCCATCCGAGGATCCTTCCTCTGCCTCCCAGTGGTAGGACACTGGAGCCAGGAGAGGAGCCAGTGCTTACCAGGCGGGGATGGTGGAGAACTAGGCTCTGGGTTGTAGGTCACTGATGCTCAGCAGAGGGAGTAAGCCCACACAAGTGTGATGTCCCTATTTTGGGGAGAATCACCTGTGTGCTGAGATAGCAATTATTTATCACTGAGTGTCCTGACAACCCTGTCTAAACTTGGGGTCCTGTCTGGTCTACCCTGGCTCTGCCACCTTCAGAAACACTGCTGAGAAATGCCACCATTTGCTAAGTGGCCGATCGATGTCACCTCTGTGGGTGCTGACCTACACTATCTTACTCAGACCAAGGAGGCAGTATGACCCAACAATTAAAGCATTCATCTCCCGGGCTAGACTCCTGGGGTCAAGCCCCCCACTGACACTCACTAGCTAAGTGACCTGGGAAGGGTTTGTAACCTCTCAGGACCTCAGTCTCTTTGTCCATATGATGATGTAAAAGCATCTCTATGTAGGGTCATCGAGGACTGAAATTAGGTGCTTAGGCCAAAAGTGGAAACAACGCAAATGCCCGTCAGTGAATAAACGGATAACCACGGTGGTCTCCCTACCACGGAATAGTACTGGAAAGGAATGAAGTGCTGACCTGCTACAATGCGGATGAACCTTGAGAGCCTTTATGCCAAATGAAAGAAAGGCCACATGGTGTATGACCCATTTATAGGAAATGTCTAGGTTAGGTAAATCCCTAGAGACAGAAAGTAGGTTAGTGATTCCCACTGGGATATGGGGAACGGGGAGTGACTGCTAAAGGGTGCAGTATTTCTTCTGGGGGTGATGAAAATATTCTGGGATTAGATAGGAGTGATGGTTGCACAACTTTGTGAATGTACTAAAAACCACTAAGTTGTACACTTTAAAAGAGTGAATTTTATGGTGTGTGAATTATGTCTCTAAAAAATGTAGCAAAAAGAATTAGGGATGAATATAAAAATTATGTGTAAGTACAGCACACAGTGTTATTGGTTGGAAATTGAACACACTTAAAAAATATACCCTTGCTACCTCAAATGCATTACGGTACAGCCTTATGATGATATGTTATGTAGCCATGAATAAAATCTTGTCTTGGAAAACTTTTAAAAATTAAGTAAAATACTTAGGATGGTGCTTGACACATGAAGTGCCACCAGTGGGGGTTCCCATTAACGAACTCCGTTGGTCCTCTCATCCCCATGGCGGACAAGGGAACTGAGGCCCAGAGCCGGAAGGTGACTCGGCCTAGGGAAGGGCGGAGTGTTGACTTCTGGCCAGTCTGGGTCCTCGTCATGGCTCCGCCACTTCCTATCTGTAGGACCCAGTTCCAGTAAGTCCCTGCACCACCCTGAGCCTCCCTTGTCCTCTGAGTCCACCTGTGGAGGGGAGTAGGGTCTGGAGGAGTCTCTGGAGTATGCACAGGCCTCTGGGACCAAATGGGGGGAGACCCCCGGGAGCAGAATCACTTCCTCCAGCCCCACCTGCTTGGAGTAGTGAGTGAGCCACTAGTCCCTGCGGGTCACCCAAGAGCCAGCGGAGAAGGAGCCCCAGGGGAAACTTTAGGAAGAGGCCATTCAATGCCCAACCAAGGGGTGTGGCCTTCCCCCTGCAGGTCCTTACTCCATTCGGATCCTGAGCCCCCTTCTTGGGAAAGGCATCCCACTGTCCTGGGACCTCAATTTTCTCCACTGAGCCAGTCTAGCAGGGTAGTTATGACAACTGCCTGGTCCGGGTGCCAGCTTCCCTGCCTGTGCTTTCTGATTGCATGTTCCTGGGCAGGGAAATTCTCCTCCCTGAGCTCCAGTTTCCTCATCAGCAAAATGGAGCTGCTAATAGTAGCCACCTCTGTGGTCCTTGTAGCGGTGCGATGAGAGTGAATGCAACATGCTTTCAGCACTGAGCCTGGCACTCTGAGCCCTCAGGCCTGTTGGCTATCACTGTCACTATTATTGTGTCATCAGCTCTGGAGGGGTCGGGGACACGTGCATGCCTGGAGGCGAGGGGCTGGTCCCTGAGCCCAGTTCCCAGTTCCCGCCTGCTGGCCCCTCACTCTCTTCAGTACCGAGTGATCGACAGGCCGGGCCGATGGCATCCTGGCAGGCCTGTCCTGGCAGCTGCTCCCACAAGGCGAGGCCCTTGAGCTTCAGAGAATTAATTAGGCCACATTCCTCTTCCAGGGCTCCTGGCGGGCCTGCACACGGCCCCCTTCCGAGCTGCTGAGGGCTCTTGGCTCAGGTCCCTGGCAGGAGAAGTGAGGCCCACACTGCTCTCCCAGGAGAGGGGCTGGGGGGGGCCCTCCTGAGTTGGAAGCGCTGGCTGGCTGTGGAGGGCACAGCCATAAGCCAGCAGCCCGAGGCCAGCTCCTGTCCTGGCTCTCCCCTACTAGCCACCCTCACTGGCTCCCCATCACTCAAGTTCAAACTCTGGACATCAGATGCACTTCCCAGCCTGGTCCCTGCACATTCCAATCCATCCATGCCCTGGCCAGACACCCTTTCCCCAGCTATGATGCCCTTTCCCACAGCCCAGCATGTCAAACCCTACCCATTCCCCCCTTCCTCCCTTCCAATCCCCACCAACTGCAAGGGCAGCCCATAACACACTCCATCTCCTGTCACTTTATGTCCCGTTGTCTGTCTCACCTGGCAGTCTGAGGGCAGCAAGAGTGGTTTGATCCAAAGACATGGAGCAGTGGTAGAGGGCACTTGGTAATTCCTCAGGAGACGTTGTCTGAAGCTGTCCTGGGGTGACAGATGTCCTGGATCTCCCTGCCTGCTGACCTTCCCCCATTCCAATGCTCAGGCTTGATCTGGTGCTCAGGAGGGCACTGCCCATCCCCACCGGCTCCTCTCCCACCTTCTCTCTGCCCTTCTTTTGCTCCCTGGGAAAGAGAATAGCTCCCTTCCCCACAGAGTATTCACCCCTGCAGTTCCCTCTGCCTGGAACACTCTCCTTCACCCTTCTCCTTCACATGACTGGCGCCCTCGAGCTTGGCCTGGATGCCACCTCCTTCAGGAAGCCAGCCTGGGTCCCCCACCCCAGGAGCTCTATCACAGGGTGGATGTGCTTTATCAGGGAGACAGAACAGCTACCAAGTTAGTCTGAGGTTTAACTCCACCTCAGGCACCTCCTAGCTGTGTGACTCTGAGCAAGTTAACCTCTTGTTAGCTCTTTAAAATGGGGATAACAATGCTAGCACCTGTTGCATTATTGGTTGCTGTGAGGAACTGAGGAATTCATATGCAGAGAGCATTTAGTGAGCGCTCCATAAATGTTAGCTGTTACTTTCATCTTAATAGTTAATTTAACAGTGTTTTCCTCTTGGCCTGCGAGGGCAGGGGCTGTGTTTTTCTTGTTCACAAGACTCTCCAGAGAGGTGATTATTCATAATTGTTGAATGGATGGAGGGCCACATTCCAATGATTTATTGCCCTGATAGGCAAATGACTTTTCTGAAGTGAAAATCCTGAACCTGGATTTTTTATCAGAAAGAGAAATGAGAGGAGAGGGAGAGGGAGAGGGAAAAGGAGAGAGAGAGAGAGAGAGAGAGAGAGAGAGAGAGAGAGAGAGAGAGAGAGAGAGAGAGAGAGAGAGAGAGAAGTTCCTGGGCTTCAGGAACTAATTCCTTGGGGCTCTCTCCTGAGTGAGGTGTGGGACCCCATTTGCAGCTGAGATATGTATCAGGCCTGGGAGCCCTGTATATGGACCCAACTCGGCCTCAGCTTCCATCCGTGCACGTAACCCCAATAAATCTAGCTTATTCTGTGTCCCTCTGGCCTATCTTTGCCTGGTGTTCCCACCAAAAGGAACACCAACTTGACTCAAAAGCCTTCATAAAACCTGTTAAACATTTATGGGAAAGGCAGAAGAAAGCAGGAAAAGGGGAGACTTTGTCCCACAAAATCCAGACAAATTTCTTGAAATGTTGACATCTTTCCTCCCAGAGTTCCAACCCACTTGGCAGCTGCTTCTCACAAATTTCTCTCTGCTTCTTCCAAGCTCCCCATCTCCCCCCACACTTCTAGGGCCCAGCTGCCTGGGAGGTGGTCTAGAAGCAGGCACAGACTTCAGGTGCATGGAACCCCTTGGCCCTGCAAACTCCTCGCCCCGTGGAGAGAGGTAGGACCAAGGTAGCCAGAACAGGACCACCTACTGTGCCAGGCCCCAGAAGCCCCATTGCCAGGGCACTGCGGTATCACCTTGCCTTTACCTGCTTCCTGGGCCTCTTCTCCTCCCTTTAATCATCTCTGTTGTTTAATCATGTGGGCCGCTGATCTATGAACTCTGGCCGGGGCCACTGGTGCCTTTGCCAAAGGCATGAATGCCTGTTTCCCTGGGCCTCTGCCACACCCTCTCCCAGGACCTTGCCATCCCTCCGCCAGGCTTCCATTGCACCTGCCACCTGGGCTTGTCCCACTCAGAGGCCCGCCTGGCCGTTGGCTGTTATGTTGGGCTCCCAATGGGGGCAGAGTGATTTTGAATGGGCTGCTGGGCTGCCAGGGAGTGAAGTTCCTGGGCTTCAGGCTTGCCTGAGATTTGAGAAGTGTGCTCTGGCCCTGGGCTGTGGTAGGAAATGTCTGGGCTGGGCCCCAGTACACCAACCTCACCACTCAGGATGCATCGTGGACCCCTTAAGGCTGCCTCCTGTCTCCGCATTCCCCCCTGCCCTGCGCGACCCTCTGGTGGCCTGTTGCCAAGGCCCCCTCCCACCAGGCCTGTGCTCACAGACCTTTGGTGGCTTTCCATGGCCCACAAGAGAAAGTCCTCAGGGCCTCTCCGGCTTCACTCCTGCTGTCCCCCCTCACCATGCTCCAGCCACATGGGGTCTTCTGTGCGAACCTCCTTTGTCATCCCTGCCATACCGTCACCCTTCCTGTTTCCTCTGTCTGGAGTTCTTTCCTGATTTCCTTGCTATTTCCTTGAGTCTTACTCATCTTCAAAAAAAATATTGTTATTGCTTTCAGAGAGGAAGTGAGAGGGAGGAGAGAGGTAGAAACATCAATGATGAAAGAGAATTGTTGATCGGTTGCTTCCTACACTCCCCATCCCGGGGATTGAGCCAGCCACCCAGCCACGTGCCCTGACTGGGAGTCAAACCGTGACCTCCTGGTTCATAGATCAACGCTCAGCCAGGCCTGACTCAACTTTTGCGGCTATAGGAGTAGCCTTTCTCCGACTACTGCTCTTGCCCCCAGCCAGCCCCAGGCTCTCTCCCCTCAGATCTTTCAACTCTTTGCCCCTTAGCAAGCCTGCTGTGAGCCCAGCACTGGAACTTAACTGTTCAGTGTTCATACCAGCCCCACAAGGGAGGGACTATTGTTTGCCATTTTACAGACTTAAAAACAAAATAAAACTTAGGATCCGGAAGAGACTTGTTCAAGGTGATATGCAGTGATGATCCATTAATTCAATCAATAAATATTTATTAAATACATAAATACGTATGTATGATAGACTCAGTTCAAACCCTGATGCCACCACTTACTTGCTGTGTGACCTTAGGCAAGTCAATTGCCTTCTCTGTGCATCAGTTTCCTCACCTGTAGAGTGGGAATCATAAAGTACTGACGTCATAGGGTTATTGGGAGGATGAAACAGGTTACTCTGGGGGAAGTGCCAGTATGCAGTAGGAGTTCAGTATGTGTCAACATGTTATTTTCTCAGGAGGGGGTTGGGGATGGCTTCGTGCACAAGGCAGTATTAATAGTGTCTAGATAATTCTTTTTCAGTTGCTGGCTCAGGTCACAAGCTGCCACTGTTAGCACAGGCCAGCCAGGAGGAAAGGGACAGCCTGCTCACGAGGGGATCTGGCAGAGATGGAGGTTGTAAGCCTAGGCAGCTGCCAAGCAGGGGTGGCCCTAGTTGCTTGCTGTGCCTGGAACTCAGGTGGGCTGCTTCTCTGGCCTTGGTGGGATTAGCCAACCCAGCCCTAGAGCTCTGGGTTCCTTCAGTCAGAGCAGTGTTGAGCCACTTCTACTGGGACTCCACAAAATGACCACGGTGAGAGGCAAGGCCAGAGCCAGGGCCATTGCTCTACCATAGCACCGGTAACCTCCCATAAGGATGCACACAGCCTTGGGATCCACAATGCAGCTCTCCCTGGAGAGATGTGCCCTAGGCCTCCCAGCAGGTCCTGAAGGCACAGGAGGCTGGACTAGAAGTGAGTCTTGGCTCCTTCCAAGTCTGCTCTTGGGAAAAGCTGGCTAGTGGTTGGTTACTAGCCTGAGGGGAACATAGGTCCTGGAATCCTGGATGTCAGAGCTACAAATGGCTGTCCAGGCACATGATAGGCAAAAGCCCAGATAGGGTCAGTTAGCAGCCAGAGACGCCCAGCAAAGGCACGAGGAGTGAAACCCAGAGGTCTGGTCACCTCCCCCCCCTTCCTATGTCCCCCAACTTCCAAGCAGCCCCTTCCCAAGAGGTGCCTCCCACCCCTGCCTCAGCCAAGATGAAATGCCAGAGTACAGCCTGGCCCGTGTGGGCCAGTGGCTAAGCATTGACCTATGAACCAGGAGATTATCGTTCAATTCCCAGTCAAGGCACATGCCTGTGTTTTGGGCTCAGTCCCCAGCAGGGGATATGCAGGAAGCAGCCCACTACTGATTCTCTCTCATCATTGATGTTTCTCTCTCTCGCTCCCTCTCCCTTCCTCTCTGAAATAAATAAAAACATATTTTAAAAAATGCCAGAGTACATTTCACCATTTATTACAAACACAAGTTTATAAGCAAATAATTGAAACTCTAAAAAAATACATTACAATAAATAATTGAAATTCTCAAAGTTCTTAGAGCAAATAAGTTATATACAGACAGGTGAAGCAGAATGGCCCTTCTCACTAGGAGTGTCCCGAGGGTCTAAGGGTACAGGACCCTGGGAGGGAAAGCTGGGGGGAACAGATGAAGGCAGGGGTGGAGGGGAGGACACCAGCCATTGGGCTGGCTTAGGTGTGAGCGTCCATCACTGTGCGTCGCTCCTGGTGTGTAGCCAACAGACAGGACACCTCTCAGGACATGGCCTCCAGGTCAGTTCTTTTCAGCAGGGATGTGGGACAGAGCCAGAGTGGGAGGCTGTGCCGCAGCCTGGAGCTGAAGGCTTTGCTGGGCAGTGTGAGGGCTCGGAGATGCCTCGGGGGGGCTCCCTCACTAGGGTGAGGAGGCCACAGCGTGTGCCCATCCAGCAGGTAGCTTCCTGGTCCAAGAAGCAGGTGCAGTCTCCTGCCCTGGGCTGCCCTTCTCCTCCCATCTCCACACAGGCTTCTTCCCAGAGTTTCTCCATCTTCCAGCACTATCTCTTCTGCTGCCTGGAGTGTGTGGGCCTGGTCTCCCTCGTTGCCTCCTGCTGCTGCCTAGCAAACCGGATCTTGGCAGAAGAAATGTCCCTGGAATGAGAAGGGCCAATTAAGCATCGAAGGAGATAGGGAGCGCCCAAGAGTTCCCTGTGAGAGGCAGCAGTAGTAGGGACTGCACCCCTTAATCATGGCTGCCCTGGGTCAGAAAGTGGCCACTGACCCTGAACACAGGCCTAGAAGCTTCTTTGCCCTCAGAGCTTGGACAAAGCTGATATTCCATATCAAATACAACTGGAATGACTGGACAGCCAAGAAGAGCCCAGCGTTTCTTTCCCAGGACCTGCCTTCCATCCTGGCTGCTCACCCCAACTCCATCCACTACAGTTCCCATTTCCAAGGTCCAGACAAATAGAGTCTTAGCTGCCCCTTGAACCTGACTGAGACCCTTGCATGGACTTGTGTCATTCAGGTGGCCTAGTCCTGGCTCAAAGCATTCTAGCCTGGAAGCTAGGAGACTGGCTTTCGTTCCACCTCTCTGAGCCCCTTTCTGGATCTGTAAGATAGAAACAGTACTAAATTATTCTAAGGAGGGGTACAGGTTGGCTAAGCAAGCTCTCTGCCCATTTTGAAGGGTCATCCCCTTGCCAAGTCTTATCTTGATTTTTTTACCCTAACACAGTTCCTAACTATATGCTGGGTCCTGTCCATCTCACCACCTGGGCTTTTCTTCTACATTTCTGCCTGCCCACAAAGACTGGAACCTGAAGCCACGCTGGGCCCAGCACGGGCTGATTACAGAGGTAGAATGGCTAACACCACCAGGGCTCCCACTGGGGGCAGGTGCTTCCTTATGTCAAATGATCTGACCTCAACCCCATGAGATGGGTAGCCCCTGTTTCAAAATAGGAACTTAAAGCACAGACAAGTGACAAACCCAAGGTCACAAAGCTAGTTTGTGGCAGGGCTTGCGCTCAAGTCAGGCAGTCATGGGTCAGAAGCTGGCCTGTAGCCACTCTGCTGCATAGCCTATGGGGGGGGGGGGGTTGTCCTCAAGTCAGTTTGGTTAGACAAACATTCATGGGCACCTCTGTGAGCAGACTCTGAAGCTGAGCCATGCTGAGGCCACCACAGGTGGGATCCAGTCTGGGATTGGGGAAGGAGCAGGCTGGGTAGTTGGCCCCTCTAGACCCCAGCATATGGGAGATGCTCAATTAAGACACAGCCTGAATAAACACCTTCAGGCTATAAAGTCAGCTTCCAGGCAGGGGAGTTAAAAGCATGGGCTCTGGAGTCAGCCTGATGCCAGACTGCGGTGTGACCTTGGGAAAGTGCCTTCACCTCTCTGAGCCTCAGATCTAGTAACTGTCCAATGAGGACGCAGTCTGCCTCTTATGGAGAACAAGAGAAGTGTGAGGAAACGTGCCAGGCACACAGGAGGCACTGGGTCAGTGCAGTGGCCCTTACCTCAGCCGCTGGAGGAGCTCTCCTGCAGTGGTCCATGTCTTGCCAGCCCGAGACACGCCTGCAGGGGACCCAATGCCTGGGTTTGCCACAGTTTCAGACCTGAATGAACAGTAGTAGAGCCCAAGTGAGGGGCTATCCAGGGCCCCAAGTCCAGCTGGCAGCAGGCCCAGCCTAGCCCCACCCTATCCCCACCTGCCTTCAGGAACAGATCCATTTCCACCCTGTGCACCTGGCACTCTTCCTTTCCAGGCAGGGTGGGGAAAACCGATCTATGGGGAACGTGTTCCTAGCTCCAGAGAGAAGCAGCTGGGTGGCTGGCCTTCTCAGAATCTGGCCACCTGCGGCTGAGTGTGGCCCTTTTCAGGAGAAACGAAGGCAGAGCAGAGCGACAGCATGAGTCTCAAAGGAGAAGTTTTCTCATAAACCATCATGGCCATGGAGGCTGGGATTGCGAGGCCAATTTCTGCTTTCCCCAAATGCTCTAAGTCAGTGGTCACATGCGGCTCTCGAGTCACATGCGGCTCTTTGGCCCCTTGAGTGTGGCTCTTCCACAAAATATCATGTGTGGGCGCACATGTACAGTGCGATTGAAACTTCAAGGCCCAAGCGCAGAAGTTGTTTTTCAGCTCTCAAAAGAAATTTCAATCGTTGTACTGTTGATATTTGTCTCTGTTGACTAATGAGTTTGCCGACCACTGCTCTAAGTGGAGGAGGGAAAGAATGAAATTTCCCACGATTTCACACACGGGAAAACTGAGGCTGAAAGAGTTAAGGGATTTGCAAAGCCCCCCAGCAACTCTGTGCCATGGCCTCCCAAATCCACATGGTACTCCTCCATTGAGAACGCTCCAAGGTCCCCTGAGCCTCAGGTCTGACTCCAAAGCCCTGTGGACTCGGTCCCATAGACTGAGGCTGAAGCCCAGTGCTCCCTCTGACCAGTTGTGTGGACTGACAGGACTTGCCTTTGAGGCCTCAGCTGTTACCTGGGAGAATCCCCCTGCCCAGGAGTGAATATGGCACTCTGGAAACCCCCAGGGATGGGCAGTGGGAAGGACTCAGGGGTTACTGGTTCCCTGTGGGAAGGGACACTGCCATTGACCCAGGGCAGCCTATGGGTCCCTGGGACTCTGCTCCCTTCCCCCATTTGCTCCTCTGCTTTTTTGCTGGTCTCCTAGACACCTTGCTGTCTAGGGCAGGTCTGGGTTGGCAGCTACCCCTGACCCCTGCAGCTGGGTGCCCACTTACCTTCGATGGCAGAAGGTGGCACAGTCAGGGTCTCTGGCACTGGAGCATTCACAGCGCCCTGGCAGAGAGCGGCGCCGGCGTTTTGGCGGGTTTCCCAGGCCGTAAGGAACTGTCTGTCTGTGGGCAGGCAGCCAGTAAGGTAGTGATGTAGAGGGAAAGAGGGAGAGAGGGAGAGAGAGGAAGGGAGGGAGGATTAGATAAATCACTACCATTGACAAACAGAGGGACCGTCTTCACTGTACTCTGGGATGGCCGGTGTGACAGCAAAAGGTGACCAGCCCCTGACCTCACGACGTTCCACCTCAGGCTTCTCCCTAGGTGCCAGGGAGCCCTGACAAGACCCAAGACTCAATACCCTTCCCTTCTCTGGGACTCTGCCTCCCCCCAGGAGTCCTCCCAGGCCCCCTGCCCAGACAGGAACATGAGCCGATAGAACCAGGTTGTCCCTTATTCTCAAAGAGGCCCACAGCGTGCCCCCAGGGGAGGGGAGGAAATACCATCTCATAAGTAAACACGCAGGCTCACAGCTAAGCTGCCCCCAGCTGGTCCCCACTTGCCTAGAGAAGTGATGTGTATGTCTTAGAGTTTTGACTTAAAAATGGTGAAAGTGTATGTGCATGTGTGTATATGTGCATGCACATGTGTGTGAGATCAGATGGGGTTGATTTCAGATCAGAGTCTAGCCAAGGTGGGTCGAGGGCAGGGCTGGGGCCCTGTGGCCGGTTGGACCAGCACCTTCGGGTGCCAGAGCTAATTTTAGCTAGTGTCTGAAGCTATAATGACTCCAGGTAGACCCGGCAGGCAGGGACTGGCAGGGTTCCCACCCTGAGTGAGTGTTTGGATGTGGATTAGCTCCACACGCTTACGTGCCGGGCTTCTCTTGTCTTTTGCAATTTGGGGAAGGGAAAAAACACAAATGCACACAGAAACTTCAACATGAAGTATGCAGTGGCCCGGAGGCAGTGCGGGTGCAGACAGAGCAGACAGCACAGGCCCCCACCCTGGCTCCACCAGGTGACAAAGGGCAGATTTCTCATCTGTCATTTGGGGACAACAGCGGTACCTGCCTCAGGGAAGGATTGGAGGGGGTGGGGGGTTCATGAGACGATCATGCACGAGCCCTGCTTGGCATAGGGCCCTGCACGGTCGAGACATGGGCGCTGTCATTAATTGTATTATTCTTGGAAGATCATGCTGAGGCAGCATGGCCGAGTGGGTGTGAGCTCTGGCATCCACCGGACCTAGGATGGAGCTTCCATCTACCACTTTCTCCTTCTTGTGTGATCTTGCAGACAGCACCTAACCTCTCTGAGCCTCAGTACCCTGATCTGGAAAATGAAGCCAACACTTTCTTGCCGGATGTCGAGAATTCTCCTGAGACATCTCTCTGTATTGCTCAGGCAGCCTCCCCAAGGGAGTGCAACAATAAACTGCTAATGATTGGTACTGACCCAGGGCTCCCACCTGGAGGCCCAGGGAGAGCAGTATTGTGCCCAAGGTTTCCCAGTGTGCCAGCAGTCCCCTCCCCCGACTCCTAGCAGCCCGCCTGGATCCCCATGGTAGCTCACCCGGGAGTGTTCACCCAGATGATGTCCAGGTGGCAGAAGTAGACGCACTCCTTGTCGAGCCAGGAGCTGCAGGAGCAACGCCGAGGCCGCAGGTGGGAGCCTCGGGCATGGCGCGGGGTCACTGGCTGCTCCTGGGTGGCAGCGGCCTGGCCCTTGCCTGCACGCACAGAAGGAAGAGAGAGGTGGAGAGGTGGGTCAGGACGCCAGGCACAGCTGGAACAGGGGGACCTGCCAGGCTCCTCCTCTTGCATAATCGAGGAAGTTGGCATTCTCACTGCTCAGGAGCTCCAGACCAGCCCGGGGAAGCTTCAGGAGCCGGATGGGAAGGGTCAGCAGCCGCTGTGCCCTCCCTGAGCCGCAGCACCTCTGCACTGGCAGAGTCCTGGCCAGCAGTGCCGTCGCTGCTGGGCTCCCGCCCTGTGTGTCCCAGCTGGCTTGTGGGGCACCACGGTCCCCAGAGGAGGGGACACTGCTGAACAGACCCAGGGCTGCTGCAGCAGGCGAGGCCAGATGGCTCACCTTCAGGCAGGGCCATGAGCAGGGCCAGAGCGATGGAGCACCAGGCAGTGGGCATGGCAACCATAGCGGCGGAATGCAGGGCTGCACTGGAGCAGGGAGCACGGAGTGCGCCTGTTGCCTGCGTCCTGCTGCCAAGCTGAGCCAAGCCGATAGCTCATTGCCTCCGTGCCCTGGCTGCTTATAACACCAGGCACACTTCCCCGCCCCTGCCGTCCAGCCCTGCCACTGCACCAGGGGCGGGTGGAGGGCCCAGAGCCAGGGACAACGCCTCCTCCTAGGGCGTCAGGCCCTGCCCAACCTTCACGGTGGGGGGGGGGGGGGGGGGGTGGGGAGGGCGGAGGCTGGAGGGACGGCCCAGCTCCTCCCTCTGAGCTTGGAGTGCGGAGGCTCCTCTGTAACCTCCAGGGACTCCTCCCAGTCCCTAGAACTTCCTCAAATCAACCCCCAAAGTGCCCTAGAGCCCCTCCTCCACTCTCCCCAAGGCTGCTCCCAGGTCTTGCCCAGAGCGAAGAGTTTGAAAGGGAAACATGAGAAAAACCTGCCCTCTCCTTGGAGAGACCCTGCTGTCCTGCCTGCCTGCCTGCTGCCAGCTGAGCTGAGCATGCCCCTTGTATGGTGCAGGAGGTGAAAGACTTGCTTATGGCTGTGTGTCCTGGGGCAAGTCAGAGCCCTCTCTGGGCCTGCTTACCTCAGTGAAGGATACAGCCTATCCCTGACCTCTGACCTCTGACCTCTGACCAGCCTGGAGCTGCCTCATCTGTCCCTCACCCAGGAAGTGCCCTTCTCCCCTCCTTCCACCCCAGGGTCCAGGACAGGAATCTTGGTCCCTCCCAGAACCTTTTCAGCTGTGCAGCCATGGCTAAGGATATCCATCCTGCACCTCAGTTTCCTTGTTTGCAAAACAAAGCTAAAATGGGGGAATCTCGATGTGTTGGCTCATGGGCTCCATGGAGACTAAGAGGGAGCTTCAGAGCCCTTTCCAGAAAGATACCCTGGGGGCCCACACAAAGTGCCCCTCAAAGGATCTTGGTCTCAGCCATGGCTACTTTCTACAAAAAGGCCAGATGGTGGGATGCTCCCTGAGGGCTAGCATTCTGCTGCCGCCCCTCTGCTGGCTCCGAAGCTGGGCGGTGCTGGAGGCCAGAGCGGGTGCACTCCTGTTGACCCACACAGTGTGTGGACCTGGAAGTTGCCCTCTGTTCCTGCCCAGGCTGGGCTCAGGGTCCACCTCTTCTAGCATCTTCCCAGAGACCCTGTCTCTAGGCACAGCAAGAAAGGCTCTTCATATCTGGGAGGTCCCAGAGCCCAGGCTCTGGAGCCTGACTCATGAGATTGTGCTTATCTCCCCAGCAATCTTTAGGTCCAGAACTCCAGAGAAGGCAGGGCCTGGAGCCTGCCTGGCACACAGTAGGAGCCCTCCGAGCGAGTGCACTCTGAAGGAGGGGGAATGAAATAATAAATGCCTGGTTTTGAGCTGGGCAAATCGGGTCTGCAGGGACCCAGTTCAGCAGCAATTTTGTCATTAGACATTTATGAAGGGGGACATAGATGACCACAGAGAAACAGGCAACCTTGCTTTTTCATAGAGTGTGTTCGGAGCACACATGTGTGCACGTGTGTGTGTGTGTGTGTGTGTGTGTGTGCGGGCACACGTGAGATCCTAGTAGAGCAGAGGGAGATTCTGGTAGGAAGGAGGGAGAGACCTTTCAGCCTTATCTTTATTGCTCTGACTGGGCCAGGCTTCGCCCAGACTGGGCCAGGCTGTAGGGAAAGCATGAATAAATATTCCTGGGCACCTACTGTGTGCTCAGAACACTTTTATTTCTTCTCATCACTACCCAGGAGGCAGCTGCTCTCATCTGGCTCCCAGCTCCACTGCTGCAGCCCAGGAGGAAGTGGAGCCTGGCTGAGGTCACACAGCGGGTAGGTGTAGAGCTGGCTTTGGAACTCAGATCTCTGTCTCTCGGGCAAACCAGTGGCTCCCCAGGTGGTGCTCACTGCCTTCCCCCGCAAGGTGCCTCTCAAAGAATTTAGAAGAGTATTTCTGGAATGAGGTGAGCAATACTCGCAGTTATTTCTATTAGCCTCCGAGAGAATATAAATACAGAATCAAGCAGGCTCGGGGTGGGGGTAGGAGGTGGATAGAGATGTTAAACCACTGAACCATGAAGAGAAGAAAGAAGCAAATGCAGATCATGGGGAGGAGGAAGAGTCAGGGTGGGAAGAAAACAAGCAGGAGGCAGATAAAAAGACAGGTAGAGAGAGAGGGAGGACAAGGAAGCAGAGCGTAGCCAGAAAGAAAGAACTCGGATTTGAGAAAGGAAAAGAGAAAGAGCACTGGGAGTGAGAGCGAAGGTTTTAACGTGTCTAATCTTTACACAAATGCAAAGTGCCTGCTCAGGACAATAGGGAACCAGAGGCTCTGAGTCTGGGAAACATAATAGAAGAATTAAACAGAGCAGGAGACAGGATCCCTCTCTGGTGAGAAAGGAGGATGACGACAGGGCAGGGGCGGCTGCCCAGCTGGGCAGGGTCAGCGCCGGCAGCTATGCTGGACTTGTTTCCTTTTACCCTGCCCTCAGCTCCAGCTGAGCTGGCATGAAGGGCTCCTGTGAAATGGAGAGGCCTGGCCCAAGGAACCTGAGTGACCCCAGGTCTCAGGGGTTAGCGCTACCCCACTGGCAAGAGAAATTAAGCCGAATAAAAATAGCTCCCTAGGCTCTTAGTCTGGGTCCTGAACCTTCACCTTTATCCTTATGGCTGGCCTGGCTGCATGGCCTTCCCATTCCATTGCACTGCCCCCCACCAACTGCCCCAGCCAGCTACCCTGCTGCATCCCCCAACCCGACCTGGCCTTGTTACCTGCCTAGGCTAGGGAAGGCAACAGGTCAAGGGGCTAGGGATTCCCTGAAGGTCACCATCAGGATTTGTATTGCACACAAAGTAATTTGTTCTACTTCTGCTTGGTGCATGCTTAATCCAAGAGGGAGAGATTTGCCCTGGCTAGGTGGCTCAGTTGGTTAGAAAGCCATCCCATATACCAAAAAGTTGTAGGTTCAATCCCCTGTCGGGGCAATGAGAAGCAACCAATCAATATTTCTCTTTCACACTGATGTTTCTCTCTTCCTTCCTCTCTTTCTAAAATCAATAAACATATCCTCAGGTGAGGGTTTTAAAAAAAAAGGAGAGCTTTGTGGGGAAGGCGGGCTGGCATATTTCTGGGTGAGATGCTGTGTTAGATACTGGCCTCTGGAAATCTTCTGCATCCTCATGCCCATTTTCTGGATGAGATAACTATGGCCTAAAAGAAGGAGCAACGTTGTCATGGCAGTGATGGGGCCACATTCATTCTCTTGCTACCAATCCAGCCCCACCCTTTCCTGCACAGCAGTGAGGCACTCCCAGGGTCCAAGTAGAGTGGGAACTCTGGGTCCATTTGCAATGGGCTGCCAGGAAGGACCAGGACACTGGGGCCCAGGGTAGGCCATGTGCCTGTGCACCCCAAAGCTCTCTCCATCACACCTGCACTGAGAGTAAATGTGGGTCCATTAGCAGCTGTCCAGAAGCCATGGGCATTGTGTGGGGTGGGAGGTGCACAGGAGGAAGGATTACATGTCTTGGTGATGGTGCCCACCGGGAGGTGTGGGCTGGAGCAGGAGGCTGGCCCAGCAGGAGCAACAAACTGTTGTCACTGTTGTGTTGTTCATGCTGTGTGGCCTTGGGCAAGTCCCGTTCTTTCCTTGGAAAACTTTCCTGTCGTCCCATTGACTGTGAGGGGCATGGACTGCCTATGACTTTCACAACCAACCTGACCCGAGTTTAGAGGTCCCCAAATCTGAGCCCTGCAGACTGTGCTGTGACCGTGACTCCCAGCTTGGGACCCTCTGCTCTCTCTCCTCTGGAAAACCAGTCACTTTCCCCTTGCCACCTGGCCCCTCCAGATTTCAGGCAGTTTTGTTTGCAGCCCTGATGGAAGGGACACAGTGTCTTGGCCACAGGCACATACCGTGCAGGCAGCTTAGTAGAGCGAGCAGCTGGGAAGATGGATCTGGCTAGGGCAGATGTCTGGAGCCCCGGGGAATGAGACCCTGGGGAGGGTATGGCCCTGGAGCCAGCCTGGGTTGGGGACTTAAGGAATGAGCGAGTTCAGACATTCCCATCAACACTTGTCCCCAAATTATGTCCCCAAGGCTGTGGGTCAAGGCTGCCCCCACTAGGGCCGGAGGACACTCAGCCCCGGGGCCTCTTTCTGGTGGGTGGTCTGGGCCTCCTGCCAACAGCCACAGCTCACCCCGAGCCTGCAGGGCCTGGCACCACCCACACCATTGTCCCGCACTGGGACTCCACAAGGGCAGTCTCAGCCCTGAGGGACCAGCTGTCCTGGTGTCTACGGCTTCCCTCAGAGGACACCCCCTTACGAGTTGTCTTCCTCCCTCTTCCTCAGCCCATTTGTAAAGATTTATATCTCCTGCATGAACTGTACTTTTAAAGGAATAATTCATGTGCCCTGTTTGTTATTACTCTAAGGGTGATCAGAACAGGGTCAGCGAGGCCCAGGGAACTGCCGGAATTTCAGCCGAAGGCAGATATTGTTCATGAAGGCACCGTGGAATCAGGCTGGACTTTTTGAAATGAGAAAACCAACTCAGGCATTCAGTCTCCAGGATGGAAGTCTCTGAACTCAGAATTTTTGAGTTACCTCCAAAGAGCAAAGGGCCCATTGCCCACTTAGCCTTTTTTAGGGGTGTGGAGTAAACATGCATTTCTTGAGGAGTTAATATATTCCAAGCACTGTGCTAAGCGATTTACATATACTGCCTTTATTAACTGTCACAACATACCTGGTACCATAATTAGTTCCTATTTCATAAATGAGGAAACAGGCTCGGGACTTGCCCAATGTCTAAGCCAAGGTTAGAAAGAAGATCTGTGCAACTCCAAAGCCCGAGCCTGAGCCCTGTGCTTTTTTGACTTTCCAGCTGTGAGGAGCCCTCCTGCAGCAACTGTTCACCAGGGGTCCCTTCTCTGCTCTTAGGAGGCAGAGAGCTCTACACAGGCTGGGAAGGTGGGAGCCTAGGAACAGAGGTAGCTTCTTACCTGCATCTGTGGGAGCCCTCACTCCCAAGGCAAGAATGGCATGTCGCCATGCCTATCAGGCCAATGGCCGAGGCCTGGCTCCAGCTGTCAGGGAGGTATGGACAGTCCATCTTTATTGCACTGGATGTCCACACCAGACCTGGAGGCACGCTGGGCCCATGAGTCTCACTTTACAGATGAAGTCTTCCCAGAGGAGATTCTCACTTTACAGAAAAGGAAGTGACTTCCTCAGGGTCACACAATGAGCAAGAGGCAGGGCTGGAACTTTTCCCCTATTCTCATCTGTGATGGGGCCAATAGCCTATATCACAAATATCCAATGATCCATCCATCTATCATCCATCCATCATCCATTCATTATCCATTCATCCATCCATCCATCCATCCATCCATCCATCCATCCATCCATGGCCCAGCCAGTTCAACTTTCCATAGCCACAACCATTCATTTATCTTTCCTGCCTTGCACCCACCCATTATCTAACTGCCATCTACTCTTCCATCCATTCATCTACACACCAGTCTCCCTTACATCATCTTCCTTCATGACAGATGTGGTTGGAGAGATTAGAGGGTCAAAAGTTGAAGAGTTTCGAAGGGCACATTATACTTGTCCTGAGAACAAAATCCTGGGGAGAGAGCTGTGTCTTCCTCACTGACAAAGAACTCATTGAGGCATGGTCTTCTCTAGAATCTTCATCACAGGGTCCAGCACAGGCCTGGGCACGTGGTCCGTGTCCAATGCTGGAGAGAAATGGAAAGTACGAGTGGCTTTATCTCACCAAAGCCTTACTATGCATAGATACCCTTTCTGAGGAAGGAGGTCTAAGCCCCTTTCTTTGACTGATGCCATCTTCAAAATGCTCTAAAGGGGAAGAGTTGAGATAATTTTTAAGAAAAAACTTGGACAGGCAGCTAGAGAGGAAAGGACCCTTGGCCTATGCCTAGATGAGGAGCCTGAGGTCCAGCAGGGAGGAAGAGCCTTCCAGAGGCCGCCCTGCCAGGCCTGGATCTCAGAAGCCCAGAATGCCTGCACTCTTTTCTCTCGGAGGACTGGGCCCCGGTACTTAGAGGGGCTGGAACCCCAATCTTCACCTCCATCCCACCACCACCACCAGCCAAGACATGCAGCTGGTGATTTTTCAGTTACACCCACTCTGTTGCCTAGGACCCATGTTTTCCATGGCACACCCAGCGCCCCACCAGGAGGCCGCCTTTCCCCTCTGGGAAGGGGTGAGCCACCAGGAGGCCGAGCTATGCAGAAACACTGTATTTCTTTTTAGAAGTAAGTGTCAGCTAAAAACCAGTGCCCGGTGCCTACATCATCAGGGCAACTTGGTGCCCATCAGGCAGGCAAAGCCTGGGTTTCCGAGTAGTTTAGGCTAACATCCGGAGCAGAGTGTGACTGGGATACCTCCTGGCCTAAAGGCCTTGGCCTTCCCACCCAGCTCCAGGGAATCCTGAGCCATGAATGACCCAGGAGGGGCATAGCTGGGCTCTGGTAAACAAGAGGAAGGTCAGGAGCTGAAGCTGCTGCCTGGGGCTGGTTTGGGGTGTGGGGGTGAGTCAGGGGCCATCCCACCCTGGAACCTCTGAGGCTTGGTGGATCCAGCGGCCAGCTTCAAAGCCCTATGACTCAAGCTCCAATCCCATCTCCACTCCTCTCCTCTCCTCCTGTGGACAAGTGTTCAGCACGGTGACAGGCCTGAAGTCGTGTAGGTTAGGGGTTGGCCAGTCTGGGTCTGTTGCTCCCTAGCACATGACCAAGGGCACACCTTGGTTTAACCTTCCGGAATGCCAGAGGCCATATCTGTCAAAAACATTAAAGAACACCCCCACCTCTCAGCGCTGAGAGGCTTTGTGTGGCAAAGCCAACAGAGGTCTGACCTGGGGTCTGGCGTGGGAGGGCTCTGCTGGGCAGTCTCTGTCCTCCCTTCCTCATCCTGGACTATAAGTGAGGGCCTCTGGGAGGAATGGTATGAATGTGTGTGTGTGTGTATGTGTGGTTGTGGTGGTGGGACAGAACAGGGGGGTTGCACACCATTGGCCAGATCCCCTATGAATGGTCCCTCCACTGCTCTGGGTCACATAAGTTCCTCCTTGGGCATGAGGCCACCTCAGCTCGCTCCACTCAATCACATTTGCTTTGGCACACCATACAATGCCATAGCAGACAAGAAGTGTGTTGAGATTTGGGCCAAAGCTGTCTTCCTATGAAAACAGCTGGAAGTCTGCAGCCAGGACCTAGCCTGGTGTCAGGGTAAAGTCTCACTAAGCCCTAATGCCCAACCTGGCATCGGGGCTGCATGGGGTCCGACTTTGAACTACCGCTCCTTCCTCATCTCACCAACACTGATGTAGGTGCCCAAGGCTTTAGTCCACCAGGCCACAGGGCATGTTACTCTCTGGATACACTACAGACTTTCTTGCCTCTATGTCTCTGCAAACTGGGGCCTCCCAGGCATCTTCCATTCTTATTTTGTTTATTCTTCCCATCCTTTAAGGGCTATCACAAGTGATACCTTTCCCCAGGAAGCCTTCCTACCTCTATCTAGACAAGCAATATGACCCTTCTCTGAACACTTACCTGGTTCTCATTTATAGCCACCTCTGTCTAGGCCTTATCATAAAGGTCTCTTATTCTGGTGTCAGACTGAGCTAAGGTTCTCATTCACAGCCACTTCTCATTACAAGTACGTGTGCCCTTTCCTCCTTCTCTGAGCCTCAGTTTCCTCATCTATAAAATGGATATAATCATGGTAACATGGCTGTGGTAAGGAATAAATGAGCTAGAGCTCCATCAGTGATGGTTATTGTTATTGATTACACCTAATTACAGAGCAAATTCATGTTCTTGTTCTCACTTAATTCTTGCAGCATAACCTTCAAGATATGTCATTGTATCCTTTTTCAGATGAGACTTCAGACTCTGAGCGGCTGGCTAGCTCGACCTGTAATGGTCAGGATTCAAACCTAGGTCTGTCTGATCCCAGGGTCAGTGCCATTTCTACTCCACTGTGCTTCTCCACCCATGTGACTTCTCCCAGCCTCTGTCCCTTCATCCAGACCACATGCTTAATAAATATCTGCTGAGTTGGAAATGGGAGAAATTTTTTTCCAGGGTTCACACTTCCTCCACCGACCCCAGCCCACGTTCACTGGATCCTGCCTTTAGAGCGCAGTGGGTTAAGGTGAAGACAAATGCTTTGTGAGCTGATGGCACACAACTCAGTGTTTGCCATCGTATGTTCCCGGAAAACACTGGGTGCTGTTGCCTTTGGGAAACTGGATTTCCAGCTGGGTTTCAAGGAGCCTCCATGGGCACATGAGCTCTGTGAGTGCTGTTTCTGAAAATGGGAGGTGAGGCTGTCCCGGGTCTGGGGCGGTAGCTCCCAGGCTGGGAAGAGGGAGATGTGGGGTTGCAGGCTTGTGTTCTGCTTCCAGCTGAGAAGCTGAAGGCAAGCCCTTGTTCTTGCCTGAGCATCTGCTTTGTCCTTCATGAATGAGGGGCTCTATGGGTGCCCTAGAGACTGGAAAGTGGAAGGCCAGCTGTAGCCCAGGAAGACCTCTTCAGAGAGCCCTTTGGACTCCCCTGGGGAAGTTCGGAGCTCAGCCTATGGGCAGTACCCTGGAGCTTCAGTGCTTCGTGAGCTCTCCCCTGATCTATTCCCTCATCCAAGGAAGAGCCAGGACATCTACTCCCATCTCCCCACTAGTCACTGAAACCATCCTGGGCTCACGCAGTGTCTGGCACTTTAAAAATTAATCTCAGCTATGGGTTTATCCATGTCTGGTTCCAGGTGCCAGTCACTGCACAAACCCTTCACATTTATTATCACCTTTAATCACCACAGCAAGTCACTTGTCTGATTATTCCCATTTTGCAGATGAGGAGCCTGAGGTCCAGAGAGGTAAAGGGGCTTGGGCAAGGACACACAGCCATTTGAATCTAGATCTGCTTGCCTCACTGGCTGCTATCCTGGGAAATGTGATCTCATGTAGAATCCTCATATAGTTTATTATTATTACTCTCTATTATTATTATCATCATCATCATTATTATTATTATTATTTTTGCAGATGGGGAAACTGTCTGAGATCACCCATTTAGTAAGGAAGGAGCTGGGATTTGAACCCAGATCAGTCTGAACCCTTAGCCTGAGCTTTCAACTTCAATTCTAGATTTTTCTACCAGAGTCAGAGAGTCCCTAAAAGCAGGTCCTGGAGGTGGAGTCTGCGGGCAGCATCAGAAGTTCCCCCACTCCCCAGCCTGGCACCTGGGCCTTTGGCTGCAGGAACTCTGGGAGCTTGGGGAAAGGAGTAGGCTGCCTGTGCACTGAGCAGTGTGTGGCTGGTGAGGTGAGCAGTGACTCAGGGTGGGAGATGGTGGGGGCAGCCCAGGCCAGGCCATGGCTGGGGTCCCCTGGAGGAGGAGGTTTGGGTAAGTCAGGGCTGAGTCACAGTAGCGAGATCGGACAGGAAGCTGGGATGGCCCAATGACCTCACGCTTTCATCTGAGCTTCGCAGGAGCCGCGGGCCCAGGCGGGCCTGGTGGGCCCACCCTGGCAGGCTGAACACACCCCCTCTTTGTCCACCCATAGCCATGAGGTGTTTGTGAGACCAGAGTGTCTTCCTTGGGTTCCCTGAGGCCCGGTGTCACCGGAACCCTGAAACCCTGTCAGATGGTGAGGCAGCTGGTATCGCACGCAGACAGGGGTATAGGGAACAGAATCACACTCTGCCTCTTAGGCTGTGTGACCTGAGCCAAGCAATTCCAGCTCTCTGAACTTGGATGTCATGCTCTGTCCTAGGGGTTCACGTTAGAACCTCACAAACTGATGATTCTTGTCCAATCCCTGGCACGTAGCTGGTGCCCTAGGCGGATTAGAGAGGGAGAGAGCCAGGACCCCAGGAGAGAATGGAGGGCGGTGGCAGATGGGCTCTGACCCGTAGCTGCAGAGTCACACACCAGTGTCCTGACGGTTGGCTGTGTGGCTTTGGATGAGGGCCTCTGAAGTCTGAGCCTCAGTTTCCCCCTGTGTCAAATAAAAATAGTAATCCCAGACTTTCCGGAGGAGGATGTCACAGGGCTGCTGAGAGCTCACACCACTAGCATGGGCCAGAGGCGGGAGGAAGAGAGCAGGACACATTCCTCTGGGCCCAGAAGCCGTGGGTCAGCCCCCTCCCTGCCACTATGCCTGCCAGGAAGACATGCCTGGGAGCCTTGTCAGCCACTGCCTGCCCTCTACCCAGCACTCCCCAAGGTTGGTCCAGAGAGGGTGAGGGTTGCCAAGGCCATACAGCAGCCAGCTGAATGGATCCAAGGGGAGGGGGCCTTTATCTCTCCAGATAAGAAGCCTAAATGGGCTTGGAAAGCCCATGGCCTCAGATTTGGGTGAGTCCCGGGGGTGGGGAGAGGAGGGCCACAGCTGGGCTGGCTCAGGCTGACCATAAAGCAACCATTTCTGCCGATGCCCCCTCAGCCTGAGTCAGCCAGGGCTGCGGCTGCTTCTGAGTTCACCGCCTGCCTGCCCGCCAGCCACCCAGCCTTGGAACCCAGGCCTCGGGCACAAGTAGGTTCGTAATAATGACCTGGTGATAATGACAGCTGTGTGGGGAGCTGTGCCCACGTGCCAAACATTCTCTTTGTCTTCATTCATTTGATTCTCCAAACAGGCCTGGGAAGCAGGCAGGGCAGGGCAGGGCAGGGCAGGTCCTGGGAGTAAGATTCAGAGAGGCTGAATAAGCTGCTCAAGGTCACACAGCCAGGAACAGAAGGGAAGGATCTTCGGGTGTGAGGCTGTGCCCTCTGCCACCATGCAGCAAACATTCCAAGCCTGCTCTATCAGACCTGGGCTGGGTCTGTGGGTCTTTGGGATTTGGGGAGAGGGGCCTCAAAGGCATCACTGTTTGCTGGGTGAGGGACTGGGGAACATGAAGGGCCTGTAATGATGGCTCTGGGCCAAGAACCAATATATAATCTGTGCCTGGCTCTGTGATGGCTGAAAGGGAAGGACTCCAGAGGAGGGAGTGCTCGCCTTTGACTTTTCAAAACATTTAAAAAAAATATGTTTTTGCTTTTATTGATTTTAGAGAAAGAGGAGAAGAAGAAAGAGAGAGAGAAACATTGATGAGAGAGAGAAACATGGATCAGCTGCCTCCCACATGCTCCAGCCCACCACTGGGCATGTTCCCTGACCAGGAATTGAATTCGTGACCATTCTGTGCACTGGATGCTCAACCAACTGAGCCACACTAGCCAGGGCCCACTCTGCCTTGAGGATAAGGAGGGCTTTTCAGCAGAAGAGACATTTGAGTGAGACTATGAAGGCTGAGAAAGCATTCTAGGCATTGGGAACGGCACGGGTCAAATCTGGTAGGCTTGAAAGAGCATGCGTATCCTAGGAGCTGGAACAGCTTGGAGGCCACACCACAGGCCTTGTATGCCCAGTTGGGAACTGACCTTTTCCTGAGGTCCAATGGAGTCCATTAGAATCTGTGCTGTGGAAGTCCTGGCCAGGTGGGACCCAGACCAGTCCTGGGTGGGGAGGAAGGGGGACTTCCTTCAGGGCCTTCCCTGGACTCTCAGATGGGCCCTTGGGGGGTGACATCATAGTATGGGAAAGGCTGCCCAGTCTATCTGGGCACTGAGAATAAGGTCACCAGCTGCAAAGCCACCTCATTTCTGCAAAACTCAGGGCAAGCCTCTGACCCGACATCCTACAGTGCTAAAGATCTTCCCTTTCTCGGGAACCAGGCTGCGAGAGGGAAGGGGACAGGTTGGCAGAGAGATCATGATAGGGACCCTCCCTCTGCCTCGTTTTCCTAACAGCACAGGCAACTCAGGGCTCCCCAGCCTCCCGCTGCCTAAGGAGGGCCTCCCCAGTGTAGCCTGCCCTGTCGGTGACCCGGGCTCAGCGTGGCTCCTTTCTGCACGTTGGTGTTGGTCCAGATGACCCAGGGACACCGGGCGGAAGGTATCCACCTTTTCCTCTTCCTTCCTCCACGACCCCCCGAAGGTGCCCTTCTGCAGGTGCTCACTTTATAGGTGTGAAGGGAGGTTCAGTGAGATGCAGGCAGGGACCTGGTGTCAATCACGAAGGGGCAGAGAGGACACACTCTGTGTGCCAGACTGCACAGCGCACACTAGCGTATAAGGGATGCAGCTTAGGAACCTTAAAACCTGGTCAAATCCTAGCTGTGCAGCTATGATATGTGACCTCAGGGAAACCAGTGTCCCTGCCTCCGTTTCCACAGGGCTGGTGTAAGATTTAGGTGAGATAACGCATACAGAGGGCTTACAGTCCCGCCCTGCACATCCCCACTTGGCACATGGGGAAACTGAGGCTTAAAGACAACCAGTTCCCCGGGGCCTGTGTTGACCACCCAGCCCGCCACCTACGCCCTGCTCACCCTCCCATCCCCACTCGCAGCCCCGCTGCCTCAAACCTCCCTGGCTCTGGTGGGGCCCGGCAGGGCCCCATTGCTTCTCTCTCTCATGCCTCTGCCTAGGGAAGTCTGCACGCTGCGCGGGCTCAGAGCAGCGGCTGCGGAGGAGCGTGGAGCGGCAACAAACTGCCGACCTGCGGCGGCCTGTTTGGCCCGCCTCACGACCAATTTTGGGCAAAGCTGCATGCGGCAGCGTGCTACGTGACAGCCTGACAGCCGTGAGTCAGCGCGGAGGAATTTGTTCCCCAATCTGTGAACGAACGTGCTGGGACCGGGGCGCGGCGGGCCTGACATCACTGCGGGCAGCGAGGCCACGTGCGCCCCGCCCCCTCCGCTCCTGCTCTGGGGACTCCAGGGGACCGCGGAGGCCCCGCCCCTCCCAAGCCTCAGGGCTCTGCTCTACCTGGTCTGTTCCCAGCCGCCCAAGCCCTCTGCCTGGGTCACAGGGAAACAGCCCGGGGAAGGGCTGCCCGGGAAGAGGAAGGCAGCCGTTCTGGGAGGGCCAGTGGGTGGCACACAGGTGGAATAGCCACGGCCAGACCCGAAGGCTGCCCAGGGGACCATTTGGGGCTGTGACCCCTTCTTCACATTGAGACTGGTGTGGGAGAAGGAAGCAGACAAGAGTCCTCCAAGCCTTGCGTCCAGCTTACTGTGCATCACTCCCCCGCTCTGGGGCGAGGTCTGGCCAGCTGACACCTGGCTGTCCTGTCCTTCTCCCCCAGAGCCCCGTGTTGGGTGACGGATTCCAAGCCTAGGAGTATTTGGGAAAGTGCAGGGAGCTCGGGAAGTCCTTGGAAACGCCACATGGCGGTGCCTGGGTCTTTCTAAATGCGGTGCCATCTAATGATAAGAGTCGCCCTGAGGGTGACTTTGCTGCTTATGGAAACTGAGGCTCAGAGAGGTGAAGTCATGTGGCTCAGGCCACACTCTCGCACTGACTCAGAGCGGGTAGAAGCTGGGGCCATGTGGCTGGGTCTCCCTTCTCCCTGAAGGGTGTGGACCCTCCTCCTGGGCGGTGGGGGGGGGGGCAGGCTGGGCACGGAGACATGCTGGGTGGTGCCAACACGGCCAGCCCTGGCCAGTGCCACAGGAAGTCTTGAGGGTCCACTTTAAGGTGTCCTCAGAAGGAGCAGCGGTGGCTGGAGTCAGAATTCTTCCTACCCTGGGTGGCCTTGGACATGTCACTTGCCTGCTGGGTCCTCCTATGACAGCACCATCATGTTCTCATTTTAGCTTCTCCAAGAACTGAATGGCCAAGGCTATGTGTAGAACCTATAGGGGGTATGGCAGGGTGACCAATATGGTGCAGGGGGGGTCCTCTGGGTGGGATTTTTTCATGCACTCTCTCTATTCTCCCTTCCCTCATCCACAAGGTCCCGGCCATCAAGGCATAGTGCCTCCAACCCCAGCCCAGCCCCCTCAGCAAACAGCTGGGGATGGAGGCCACCAGTGTCAATTCTGGTCTCAGGGGCTCTGCAACTGGCAGGTCTTCAATGGGGTCCTCACCAGCCACCTTTGCTCAGGCTATTCTTAAACTCTTTGGCTTCTGTCCTTTGTAGGCCATATGTTCTATGTAGGAGAGGCAGCAATGACCGATCCCCATGCCAGAATTGGTCCGGGAGAGGCCCTGCTCCCACCTTAGTCCTGCCCTCTCTTGGTACCCCAACATGACACCTATCCAGTCTCAATTGGTCCCCAGTGATGGGCACAGGTGGAAGAGGTCAAATTTCTCAGATGGCTCTTTCCCTGTATAGTGGTCATACCCATAGGAATAGCCCAGCTGTGACCTGAAGAAGGTTGATGATGCAGGGGCCCCAACAGGCGCCTCTGCCTCCTGGGGCCAGAGATCCCTGCGTCTGGGATAGTGCCTGCCATGCTAAGCGCAGGGCTTAGGCCTCAGGTGCCAACGCCTCCCCAGTGGCAGAGGCCACACCACACAGTGGTTAGACACTGGGCTCTGGATCTGGGTAGGTTATTCACCTCTGCACCTTATATTCTGCATCTATAAATGGGGAGCAATGTCTCCTTTGTGAGCATTAAGGGAGTTGGTTACTAGACACAAGTGCCTCAGTATACCGTGGTTGTTGGGTCAGCATGAGTGCTACCCAAGTGTCTTAGCGGCTTCCACATTATCTCCATCCTCTCCCTTGACGCGAGTCTCCTCCCCCCCGCAGGTCTCTGCTTATGATTCTTCTGTCTCCTCGTGAGGAAGGCCATCTTGTATGGCCCCTCGCCGTTCAGACCAGGCTAATGCAGCTCAGAGAGACACAGGGCCTGCCACCCAGCAAGGGACAACCTGCTTGCTGCCTGGGGAGAGGTCCATGACCTGTGAGACCCTTTAGCCTCCAAGTCCCGAGACTCCGAGGACACAGGGTGATGGGAGAGACTGAGAGGAAGTGTCTGCAGTCCCCCCTCCCCCCAGCACAATTCCTGGTACCCGAGAGCCCCGCCTCAGCCTGGCACGCCTGCCCGGATTCCTGCCGGTGTGGTTTCTCCTGGGCCTCTCCCTCACGTCTCGTCCCCGGCTGTTTGCATTCCTCTCCTGTGAAGACAGCCACCTTAGGGCCAGGCCTGGCTAGGACACCCTTGAGTGTGGGAGCATGTGTGCCGCTGAGGATGTGCCCTATGTATCCATGTATGCATGAGAGGAACCAACATTGTGTGGACATGCATGAGTCCGTGAGGGGAGCAAGGAGCTATGGTGTGGGATGGAACGTAAGAATCCCTAGGTTCCTACAGGCCTGTAGACCTGCACTCTCACACGAGGGGATGCGTGTTTCCCACAGCCGAGAGCCCTTGTATGTGTGAAGGTGATGCACTAAGTGTTTGGGCCAAATTCACTGCCACTGGAGAAAGCAAGAGAAGGGGGTCAGCATGAGAGCGAGTGTGGAAGCCCATTTACCTGGCTGAGCTAGATGTTTCCCACAAACTCCCTTGCTCCATCCAAATACCAACCCCAGGAGGGATAAAAGTGAGACTGAGGCTTGGAGAGGGCCAGTCACTTGCCTAAGGTCACACAGCCTGTAAGTGGAGAAGCCAGCATTCAAATCTGTGTCTGCCTGACTCTAGAGGGGCAGGGAGGGAAGGGAGGTGCCACAGGGGCCACAGCACAGTGGAGACCTGTGCTCCATAGTGCCCAGGCCAGGCCATTTTCTAGGAAGATGGGAGCCTTGGAGCCATGCACCCAGGCCCCTGGTATCCCAGCCCCCACCTGCTTCAGCTGGATAATCATAATAAACATGCGTGGAGCAGTTGCTCTGTGCCAGGTGCTTGCGGAAAAGCTTTGCATGTAGTAACTCATCCAATACTCCCAACTCTCTAGGAGACTAGCGCCATTATTAGGCATTATTATTATTATACTACCAGAGGCCTGATGCACGAAAATCCGTGTAAGAGGAGAACTTCCTTTTCTCAGCTGCTAGCACCAGCTTCCCTCTGGCACCTAGGACTGGGCTTCCTTCCTCTGGCCACCACAGGCACCCAGGACCAGGGCTGGCTTCCCTCCCGCCCCAGCTTTGCCAGGAAGGATGTCTGAAATGATGTCCGGTCTAATTAGCATATTATCTCTTTATTATTATAGACTAGAGAGAGTCCTGGTGCACAAAATTCATGCACGGGTGTGTGTGTGTGTGTGTGTGTGTGTGTGTGTGTGTGTGTCCCTCAGCCCAGCCTGCACCCTCTCCAATCTGGGATCCCTCGAGGGATGGCTGACTGCCTGTTTAGGTAGGACTTGGCCTAAATGGGCAATCGGACATCCTTCTCACAATCCAGGACTGCTGGCTCCAAACTGCTCACCTGCCTGCCTCCCTGATTGCCCCTAACTGCTTCTGCCTGCCAGCCTGATCACCCCCTAACCACTGCTCTGACAGCCTGATTGATGTCTAACTGCTCCCCTGCCAGCCTGTTTGCCCCCAACTTCCCTCCTCTGCTGGCCTGGTCACCTCTAACCATCCTCTTCTGCAGGCTTGATTGCCCCCAACTGCCTCCCTTGCAGGCCTGGAACCTCCCAACAGCCCTCCCCTGTTGGCCATCTGTGGTGGCCATCTTGTGTCCACATGGGAGCAGGATCTTTGACCACATGGCCATCTTGTATATTAGAGTGATGTTTAATCTGCATATTACTCTTTTATTAGATAGGATAAAGGCCTGGTGCACAGGTGGGGGCTGGCTGGTTTGCCCTGAAGGGTGTCCCGGATCAGGGTGGAGGTTCCCTTGGGGTGTGGGGTGGCCTGGGTGAGGGGCCTGCGGTGGTTTGCAGGCTGGCCATGCCCCCCCCCCCCCCCCCCCAGCGACCCAAGCAGAGGCCCTAGGATCTGGGATCAATTTATGTTCTTCAATTGAAAGTTCATAGCCTGGAGCGGAGCCAAACCTTCTGCTCCCTCCATGGCGACAGCCATTTCTGTTTGGGTTTATTTAAATTCTATAATTGAAACTTTGTAGCCTAGAGTGGAGGCCTAGGTGCTAGGGCTGCAGAAGCTTGGCTTCCTCCATCACCCAGGCAACCTTAGCCTCTGCTTTCTCCAACTCTGTGGCTGCCACCATTTCTGTTGGGTTATGTATCTTTTTATAATTGAAACTTTGTAGCATTGAGTGGAGGCCTAGGCTGGCAAGGGCAGGCAGAAAGCTTGGCTTCCTCCATTGCTGGGGAAACCCAAGCCTCCCTCCTGGTCTCAGTGGCTGCAGCCATCTTGGTTGGGGTTTATTTGCTCCTGATTGGCTGGTGGGCATGGCTGGTGGGCGTGGCTTGTGGATGTATCAGAGGTATGGTCAATTTGCATATTATTCTTTTATTAGACAGGCTATGTGCAAGTATGCAATATTTATACCCTATCAGGACATAGAATAATAATTATTATTCTCACTTTCGAGATGAGGAAACTGAGGCAACTAACATGTTAAGCAACTTCCTGAAGTCCCACAGCTGAAACTTGGCTCACACACTCTGGAGCGCCTGAGTTGGACGCGTGCTGCTGGGGCGACACCTCGTGCATGAGACTCCAGCCTCAGCCCCTCTCTGCAGGGGGGTTACCCACTCCATCCTCCATGCAGGCCTAAGGAAATTGAGGCTGTGTTCACCCCTCCCCCCATTAATGGGGAAACCGAGTCTGGATGGTGTAGTGCCTGGGCCTGAAACGATGACTACCATGTGGCCGCCCTAGCTTTTCCCACTCCTAACTTTCTGTGGGACTTAAAGCAAGCACCCTGATCTCTCTGCACCTCAGTTTCTGCCCCGCCCCAGAGAGCGAGTAGAAAGGGCTGTCCCAAAGTTTCCAGCTGGGGAGTCCAGGAAGGAGGCGGGTAGGCCTGGCAGCAGGCACGGAGTGGGCAGGCAAGTGAAGGTGAGATTGGGCCAGGGCTGAAGCGGAGGCTCAGAGCAGGTTTTCCCAGGCCGTGTCTGAGTAATCCTGCATCTATATTTATCTCCTCTTTTCTTGGGTGAGCAAACAGAGCCCGCTGCCAGCCCAGCCTGTCACCCCACCCCCCACCGCTGCATCATTTCCCTCACCTGCCGGGTGGCCCTGGAGAGTGCCACAGTCTTGGCCCCAAGTTCAGCTTGGCCCACATAGGACACACAAGTCTGCTTGAACCCTGTGTGACTTCTGAGACACATCTCATGGCCAGTGGGGACCAGGGAGCTCCAGGAGGGCTGTGGTGCACAATGGCAGCTGTGACCATGGCCTGGGTACCAGGGGAAGCCCTGCCGGGGCTGCCCTATGCCGGCTCACTAAGCAACAAGGGGTCCTCTTATCTCGGACAGTGACTTTCATTCCTCCATTCATGCTTTGGTCTCAATGGCACACCCCCCCCATCCCTCTAGAATCTGAAATTCCCAGAGGAGAGGGTCTACATGGTGCAGTGGTCTAGAGCAGTGGTCGGTGAACTCATTAACCAACAGAGCCAAATATCAACAGGACAACGATTGACATTTCTTTTGAGAGCCAAATTTTTTAAACTTAAACTTCTTCTAATGCCACTTCTTCAAAATAGACTCGCCCAAGCCATGGTATTTTGTGGAAGAGCCACATTCAAGGGGCCAAAGAGCCGCATGTGGCCTGCGAGCCGCAGTTTGCTGACCACTGGTCTAGAGTCACACTGCTCTGGGGTTGAATTCTGGAACCCTGACCTCAGGCAAATAACTTCTCTGTGACTCAGTTTCCTTGCTTTTCAACTAGGCCAAGACATCCTACTTCCCAGGGATCTTATAAGCATTAAGTTAGAGGCCTTATGGGCTGACAGGTGGACTGGGCTCTGCTGTGGGTGGGGAGGAGGGAGAGAAGGTCTGTCTGTCCCCATGTGCTTCTACCATCCCAGCCACGGCAGTGATGATAGGCCCACAAAATGCACACTCTAGTGGACACCCTAATTCTGTGAGGTGCATGCAGCTGTAGACTCAGGACAGGTTAGGTGAATTGGAATTTGGACCCTGGGAAGACCCCAGAAGAGATAAGATACTAACTTTGCTGAGACTGTTCCCAGCAGTGGAGAGGGCAAGACAGGTGGCCAGCTTGTCAAGAGATGGCTCAGCCTGGACCAGGCCTATGCTCTATCGCCTCCTGACCCAAGCTGGGATCCCCACTGTTGGTTAGGCCCCTGCCCTGATTCTGGTCTCTGCCCTGGCAATGCCACCTTCCTGACCTTAGGGAGCCCTGGGCCTGGTGCACGTGCACCACTGCCCTCCCTGCTCCTGGGATGGATTAGGCAGAGTCCGAGGACGTGCAGGGCTGGCAGGCTCCCGGGCGGGGCAGGTGCCGGCCCCGGGGCTGCCCTATGCCGGCTCAGGACTAGGCCGCAGCAAGGCCTTGTATGGCTCTGGCAGGGGAGCTCCGCTGGCAACACCCATTGGCTGGGCTGGCACTCCCAGACTGGCTCCCTGGGCCCCAAACCACGGTAACCAGAGCTGCCAGGAGCTGGTGGATTAGCATGGCAACCTGCCCATCCGCCAGCTCTTTTCCTTTCCTAAAAAGGCAGAGCCGGACAGGAGAGCTGGGCAGGTGAACTTGGGCCTGGGGTAGAGGAGCAGTGGGTGGGGTGGCACAGGTGGCTCTGCCCAGGGTTTGGGAGTCTTAGCCCTGGCCTCAGGCCAAACTCTTCCGGCTCTGGGCGTTAGTTTTCTCATTTATAAAAGGAGGCAATTGGCAGCTGTGTCTCCCTCAAGTGTCTTTGATGGGATTGAAGGATGTGTACCCTGGGGTATCTCACCCCCAGCCCAGGGCTGCCAGGCAGCAAAGTGGCCCAGATTCTCTCTCCATAGGAAACCAACCACTGAGTGCAGGGGCTCAGTTTTACATCCCAGCCCTGCCACTTACCGCTATGACTGTGGGAAGCAGCCTCACCTCTCTGAGCCATCTTCATCCTCTACAAAGGCAGTGAGGTGATTGGTGCTGGCCCCCACCCCCAACTCCGCCCAGGATCGCAGGAGCCCAAGAAGACCCCATGCAGTGTTGGCACCCCCCCCCCCCCCCCCGTGTGCTCCCTAAGCCCTCTCTGTCCTCCCTGGACTCTTCCTTCCTCCTGCTTCTCTCGCTCATGCCATCTCAGGCCCACCTGCCTCTGAGGCTGTCCTGCCTGCTGTCACCTGGCCTGGGAGTTTGTAGGACAGAGTGTGGACTCCGGGTCTTGAGCTCAGAGAGGGTCCAGGTGTAGGGGTGAGGCTGGATGTTTGAGCGCTGCAGGCCCAATCCAACCCTGGACTGGTCGCCGGGCAAAGCTGGGCTCGGGCCTTGGTGCCAGATGGCAGCACAAGCCCTTCTGAGGCTCTGGGTCAAGTGTAGCTGGGGTCGGAGGCCCTGCCACTTGCCAGGTTGTGGTCTCGGTCTCTGTCTTTTGCCGGTAAAATGGGGTGTGTGCCCCATCCTGCCTCCAAAAGTGAAAGTGCTTTGTGAACTCTAGAGAGAGCACCTGCTGGAGGCCCTGTGGCAGGTGGGATGGGGCAGGTGGCTGGTCTTCAGAGAACTCATGTGCACTGTTCATGCTTGTAAGTATGGGAATCCAAGTCCTGGAGCTCCGTAGGGTTAGTGAAATATTGGATGCAGGGCTTGGCACAAAAACTGGGCTGCTTGTTTCTCCAGCAAGATGGCATCTATCCTGACTGATACGCCTTGGCTCAGAGCCCAGATCTCTGCCCAAGCCTTGGCGTCTTATGACCTCACTTTGCACCTAAGGGACACAGACAGTCACCACACTGCACACTCACATCCCGGCCTCTTCCTCTCCTATGGTATCTCTTTTCCTCCTAGAAAAATAAACTAAGATAACTCACAGCCTTGCTTCTCTGTTTTTATCAAAATCTGTCACATGACACTGGCCTTTTTCCATATTGGCCTGTTTCTGTTTGCAACTTCCTCCTTCCTGCCCGAAGGTGACTTCACTCCATTTCAAAGAAAAATTCCTCTGCAGGAAGGGCCTCAGTTCTGGCCACCAAGCAGTAGACCCACTGACTTCCCCTCCCCTCTTCCCTTCCCTCCCCTACATCTCTTCCCTCCCTGTTCACTTCCCTCCCCTCTCCTTTTCCCTCCCCTACACCTCTTCTCTCCTCTGCCATCTTCCCTCCCCAACCAATCAGTAGAGATCATGACCTGAAAGGACACCTGAAAAAGCTGATGAATATTCTCTTGAGATCTTCCCCTGAGACGCCCCCCTCTAAAATCCCTGCCTTCTTCCCTCCCCAACCCTCTTCCTTCCCCTCCCCTCTTCCTTCCCTTCCCCTCTTCACTTCCCTCCCTTCTTCCTTCTCATCCTTTCTTCCCTCCCCTGCCCTCTTCCCTCCCCTCCTCTCTTTCCTCCCATCCCCTATTCCTTACCCTCCCTTCTTTCATCCTCTCATTCTCTTCCCTCCCTTACACCTCTTACCTCCGCTTCGCCTCTTCTGGGGTCACAGACCATGATGGGAGAAGTGTCTGCATTTCCTCATAATGGAGCAGGCTTGAATCTCACTATCTCCTTCACACCAGACCCCTAAACACATTCAAGTCCTTCCCTGGACCTCATGCTTGCCTCCAGTGCCACCAGCTCTCTCCTGCTCTGCACCCCAGGCCCCTGGGCAGGTGTCAGGATCTGCTATCTCACTTCCTCACCTTTTCTTCAGCCCTCAACCACCACCAACTGCCTCCAACATTTACTCAACTCTACTCAACTCATAGCAGTATCCACAAAGGGCCTGCCCTGGAGCCAGGCACTGTGCTATGCCTCCTTTTCCCTTAGTCGGTATTGATCCTCTTGATGCTGGAACAAACAGGCCCTCACAGGTTCTTAGTGCTACACTTCCAGGCAGCATTTTATCCTAAGTGATATAGCAGGCAGACCTGAGCAGAGTAGGAACAATAGGCCAGGTACAGAAGGTCACCAGGATGGAAAGCCCCAGGTGCCTACCAACAGCTAAAACTGGGAAAAACAAGTATTGTAGGGTGGGACCTCTCCCCAGAGTTAACTTTCAATGGTATGCAGTTTGGATTCTTCCCTGGCCTCTCCTCCCCTGTCAGGTGGTAGACCCCTTTAGAGGAGGGACAAGGGGCCAAAGAATAACCTCATAGAACTCCCATACAAGCCCTTGAACTAGCATTTCCTTAAGCATTAAGCCCCCAGGACAATAGGGTTCTGGCAAACATCAACTAATCCTAGGAACAAAGCCAGCCTCAGGTCTGCTGACCACGGAGACAGAGGTTTGATCCAACTACAGAGAATGTTTAGGCCTCAGTTGTGTTTCAGCTCCTGGCCCAGCAAAGCAGCAAAACTAGACTAAAGGAACCATGGCTAACATCAGGACCAGCTGCATCCATGCTAACTAATCAGTAGAGACCATGACCTGAAAGGACACCTGAAAAAGCTGATGACTGTTCTGTTGAGATTTTCCCCTGAGACCCCCTGCTAAAATCCCTGCATTTGGAAACCAGATAAAAACCCTCAAGATAAAGGACTCAATTCTCTATCTCTTCCTCTCCCTTTCTCTCTCTCCCATCCCCACCTCTCTTTCTCTCTCTCTCTCTCTCTCTCTCTCTCTCTCTCTCTCTCTCTCTCTCTCTCTCTCCCCCCTCCCCAATACTTTTCTTTCCTCAAGATACACAACCTTGCTTCCTTTCTCCTAAGCTCCAAGGCCCCCTCCCCCTCCCTTTTTTTTTTTTTTTTTTGCTTCTGTAACTTTTTCCTGAGTCCATACAGCTCAGCTGGCTCACTTCTTCTACCTCTGCGATTTTCTAAATAAACTTTATCTTCTAATTAGAGTTCTTGCTTAGCTAAACTCAAGGACTGAGGTCTAACTTTGCCAGTAATATCTAGTGCCATTCACCATTAACAGAAGGACTGTGATATTGTGATTAATAATAAGAAATATATATTTAGTCTTCTTCCCTGTTTCTGGCAGAACAGCTCCTAAAAACCTTGGAATCACCCAAGCTACAAATACCCCTTTTATTATGTTAATCATGTGGCTTTTGGAAAGCCCCTAGGTAACCTGAGAAGGGGTCTGGCTGCCAGAAGAACCAAGATCGAGGTTGGAAGGTTGGAACTGCTAGTCCCACGTTCCTGACTTTCTCCAGGTGGAATCTGAATAGGTCACCCATGGCCAATAATTCAGTCTATCGGACCTGTGAAATGAAGTCTTTGTAAGAACCCAAAAGGACAAGGTTCGGAGAGCTTCTGGGCTGGTGAACGTGTGGAGGGGCTGGGAGAGTGGTATGCTCAGAGAAAGCAAGAAATCCTTCTATCCTTATATAGCAACCTGGCAAAGGTAAGCAAATGTTTCTCTGAGTTCTGTGAGCTATGCTAGAAAATTAATTGAACTCAAGGAGGGGTTGGTGGGAGCCTCTGATCTATAGCTGATCCTTCAGAAGCAAGGGTGGCAACCTAGGTTTCCAGTGGCATTAACCTGTGGGATCTGGTGCTAATTATAGGCAGTGTCAAAACTGAATTAATTGCTTGGTGATGTGGAAAATAAATACGCTTTGGAGGACCCCTCCTGGTGGCCCATCAACCTTTTCAGCTTCTCTTTCCTTCCCCTCCTCCACCCACCTTCAGGAGTTTTCCAGGGAAGGTTTCTGAGGTGACTCACTCTCTGGACCACAGCTGTTGTTCTCGCTGCCGCAGCAATTCTGGTCCCTGTGATTGAGTAATTAATGATGTCATTATTTGCTTAAGGACGGCCTCTTCTGTTAGAGTATTCTTTGAGGGTGGGGCCATCTGTTGTAGTCAATGATTGGCCCCTCACTGGTGTTCAGAAAATCATTGTTAGTGCAAAAGGTGGGGACCCAGGACCCCATGCAAGGACTGCTCAGAGGATATGTGCTGAAGGCTTACTACTATGTTCAAGGATCTTTAAACCCTATATACACCATCTCATTTAATCCTCACAATAACCCTCCACTTTACAGATTAGGAAAGTGAGGCCCACAGAGGTTTAACTTGCCCAAGGTCACACAGGCAGTGGGTGGTCATGCCATCATCTGGTTCCATGTCCATAGTGAGTTGAATGGTGATCCCTCAACATGTAGTCCACGTCCTAATCCCCAGAACCTATTAGTGTGAATTTATTGGGGAAAAAGGTCTTTGCAGATGTAATTAAGGATCTCAAAATGAGGTCATCTGGATTAGAATGGCTGCAATCCAATGAGGAGCGTTCTTGGAAGAGAGGGGAGAAGAGGCACACTGAGAAGGCAGAGCTGTGAAGGCCGAGGCGGAGATCTGAAAGATGCAGCTACAGACCAGAGAATATCAAGGACTGATTGCAGCCACCAGCCGCTAGGAGAGAGGCACAGGGCGGATTCTCTCTCTGCCTCCCGATGGAACCAGCCCTGCCCACAACTGACATCAGACTGCTGTTCTCCAAGACCATGTGGGAATGAAGTTTTGTTGTTTGAGGCTACCTAGTTTATGGCCATTTGTTATGGCAGACCTAGTAAATAAATATAGATCCCAGACCATATGGCCATGGGTCTGGTGCCTACTCACTAGGCCTGGAAGCCAGGGGTCACAAGAATCCTCAGCTGTGTGACTGTGGCCTGGTCACTTTCTTCTCTGGGCCTGATTGCTCTGCAGTATGTCCCCAATGTTCCTCCAACTCCGGCATTCTACAACTCTGAAAAAAAACCAGGAGCCAGGCAAGCAGGGCTATGTTGGGATTTTCAAATTTATTCCAACATGCTGTGTGTTTTTTTTAAAAAATATCCTCAGGCTGAACACCCAGCCAGAGCTGTAATAAAGGCAATTATTATACTTGTAAAAACTTCTCATTCACAGTACAGATATAATTTACAACAAAGGTCACACACATCAATACTGAGCATTTTTTTCCTTTTGTACATCAGACTCTGTGCTTTAGACCTGCTTGGATTTTTTTTTGTTAAGTTTTTTCTTTTCTTTTGCACTGATATATACCATACCAACATTGCAAGATGCAAGTGTAGAAACCGGAGATTAAATAAAATTACAGGCAAAACTACCCCATTCCAGTGTGGCCACTGTACATATCTATAGTACGATTTTTGGAATGTATTGCCATTTAAGAACATAGAAACTCTCTACAGACAATTTCACAGACAGAATATACACACCTTTTAGGGAAAAAAAAGGCAAATATTTATTTTACAGAGAGTGTGTATCTTACATTTGCCTATGTTTCCTTTTTCTGTTTCTTTTCTTTTTTCTTTTAACACTAAGTTTAGTAAAGTGATCATAAGTGCCGAAGCAGTTTTCTAATGGAAAGCAGATGGGATTCACGACACAGAAGCAAATTTGTGGCACGGGCCCTCGGGAACTCCCTCCCCTTGGACAAGGCTGCAGAGTGGTCCCCAAGGATGGCCGCCCAGGCAGAACTTCCATTAAAGAAGGATTTGTCTGAAGAAGGGACTAGAGAGCAACTCGGCTCAGATATATTGCTTATACCCATTCCAAAGGGCCAGGTGGGAATGGAGCAGAGGCACGAGGGATCTGGAATTGAATTCCCTCAGCCTTTTTCCCACAGAGGGAGGCAGAGGGACTAACTTGTGGGTCTGGAAGCTGGGGGTGAGGGAGATGGGAGATTCCACCACCTTAGGGCTCCAGGAGGGTCTCGGTGGGTGGGGCCAGAGTGCCAGCAAAGGTGGGGCACCAGGGGAAAGATGCCTCAGAAAGGAACAGGGTTAATATCCAGAATGGCCTGGAGCTTGCTGAGGGTGAAGGGTGTCCTGAAAAGGCGGGCTTGGGAGCAAGGGTTGTCTCTGAAACCTCAGCAGGTTGTTCCTCTCCCATGCCAACCCACAAGGACCAGAGCAGGCCTGGGCCAAAGAGGGGCCACCCCGCACATTTAACAAAGCACACAATAGGTGCCTGTGCCAACCAGTCAGTACTGCTTTCCCCACCGCCTCCCTTACCCTGGGGAATGGTGTCACAGGTGAATAGGGAACTCGGAAGTGGTGAGGAGCAGGGCCGGGGGCTGGGAATAGCGTGGAGCAAGTCTTTTATCAGATGAGGAAGGTGTGCGTGTGGGCTGGGGCTCTGTGCTCGGGAAGTGGGAGTAGAGTCAGGCAGGGGGGTTAGAACTATGTCCAGTGATATCGGACCCCGACGGGTGGCATCGATTCTGCCCCTCTGAGCACCCGTGTGGGGCAGCAGCGCCTTGGCCAGATTCTGTTTGTTCAACTGTGTCCCTGTCATTGAGAAAGGGGCCTCTAGTGACTCCTGGTCTTCGTCCCCCTACCTGTGCCTGTGGCCCGAGTGACCACGAGGACTCTCTCCTGCTGGCCACCCGTCCCTGCCTGCATTGTACCTCCCAGGAGGAAACCTTGGTGGGTTGAGGACAGGGGGGATGATGCCAGGAGAGCTGGGCTTGCAGAGCGGGTGGAGGAGCGTGGCCAGCCTCAAGGTCAGGGGTGAGTCCTGCAGAGCACCCAGTCTGCTGCTCTGTGTGTCTGGGGCTGGAAGATCGTGCCCAGGGAGGTTTCCCATCTGGGATGAAGCAGTGCCTTTAGCCAGCTCCCAGGCCTCAGCACTTGAAGTCTCTAGTCCCTGGGCAGCCCCAGGGAGAGGACTGAAAGGCGAGGGTGAGGAAAGCCCTGGCCTGGGCCATGGCTGAGTGGGGCCTGGGTTCCTCCCCACTTCCTGCCAGCACATACCAGTGCCAATATGGTCAGAGCCCAGCTGTCTGGCTTCTCCCAGGGTGGGTGAGAGTCCCAAACTCGGGGTCCGGCAGCTGAGAACTGCTTGCTCACCTACCCCCAGTCCCTTGGAGCCCACAGCCCCTAGGGAGACCCTTTCCCTCTGTTCCCCTTTTTGTCGTTTGCTCTGAGTGAGGTCAAAGGAAAATGAACTGATTGGTGTGGGTGGCAGCTGGGCCAGTGACTGGCTTGTCCAGTAGCAGGTGCCCAGCAAGGAAGGGCCCTGAACCAGAGGAAGAGGAATTATGGCTGAGCTGGGAGAGCTCGCAGAGGTGCCTTGACCCTCCCCATCGCATGCCGTTCACCTGAACAGCCCAGGAGCCTCTATGGGGACAGGACTCCTCTCGCCTGGCTGCAGACGGGGACCGGCAGGGTGGGCCCCCAGCACCCAGCCTGGGGGCCACGTGCGTTCTCCCCCTTGTGGAAACAAGGGGATAATTTGGGAGAGTGGGGTAAGCATGTTAGAGTTCCAATTCCATATTTCAACCTGGGATTTAACTTCCGGTCATGTTATTTTCCTTACAAAGCAGGTTTCTGCCCCAGCAGATGCAGGCCAGCTTCTGGAAGGGGGAGCTAAGCATGGGGATGGAGGCGCTGGCTAGAACCCATGGTTTTGGAGAAGAATTCAAACGACTTAGGACAATAGACGCCCTTCCCCACCCAGGTCAGGAGAATCTGGGGATCTGGGGGAAATATCAAACAGCAGCCTCTCTTTCTAGATGTTCATATATATATATAGCATTTTTCAAAAAAGGGATTTAAGCCAACAAACAGGACTGGGCAGTTCCCACCAGTCTTGGTTTGTGTACTTTCTGAGGGTAGAGGAGCCTGACAGTGTGTGTGTGTGTGTGTGTGTGTGTGTGTGCAGGGGGGGTGGGAGGGGTGAAGGGGGTGGAGGGGTGGGGTGGGAGGGCTGGGTGGGGAACCAGTCCTGCAAACTTCCAGTCCCCAGGGCCCCCGTAAAGCCCAGCCAGGGAGGAAAAAGGCCCTTTGTATTCCAGGGACCAAATGTGAAAGGAAATCCAAGCTTCAGACTCTGGAATGGCAAGGCTCTGCACCTTGGATCTTGACCCCCAGGGGCTGGGCCCTGTCACTCCAGCCTTGCAGTACTTTCTAGAACAAGGAAGGCAGCCTGTGGCAGGGCCACAAGAGAAAGGCCTAGGTCAGGTGCTGGGGACCAGGAATAGATGGATAGAGCTCCTTCCCACCCAGGGCCTGGGGGTGGGGGTTGTCCCCTGGTCAGACCATGTGGGCATCCGGGAGCCCTGGGGGAACCAGCCAGCTCCTTCTTACCTTCTACCTGCGATTATTTTGTGTTGAAATCCTAGGACAAAAAAGTGGGCGTTTTCTGGGCTTGGCTGTGGAGGCTGCTTGGGGTCTCCCTGTCCGTGTCTGTGCCCCGCTGCCTGGGGCCACTGGCTGGGGTGGAGTAAAGTGGCAATAAATAGGACATACACATCCGTACATAGGAGTGCTTGCTTTTACATTTAATTATATATTTTTAAAGTCCCCCTCCCCGCCCAGTGCATCCTCTTTACCTCAGCAAATGGCTGCCTCTTGCCAGGCTTGGGGGAGGGGGATGGCTGCCGACCCCACGGGTGGAGAGTAAGGCCCCACCTGTACCCTTTCCAAAAAAGCACAAAATATTCACAGCCTCAGACTCCTCGTGTTGTTTATGTGTGTGTACGTTTTGTTTGTTTCTTTTCAAGCAACAAAAGGAATAGAAAAAGGCACAGGTCACTGCACACGTGGGAAGATACAACTGCGGGGGCTGAGCAGGAGCTGCACGGACACACGGACAGATAGGGGAGGGAGCCCAGGTGAGCAAGATGATTCCAGGAAGCTGCTGGAAGCGTCTGTTGCCCAGTCGGAGGCCAGATGCTGAAGCTGTCGGAGAAAGGCTAAGTGCTTGGAGGACCCCGGTCGGCAGGCTGGTGTGGAGGTACCCCAGGGCCCCCACTTCCTGAAGGCTTGGGGGAGCCCTGACTGGTCCTGGGTTCCCCAGAGAAGTTCCTCCTCCGGGCTGGGAAGCGGGTGGAGGTCTCTGCCAGGCAGCCCACGGAGCCGCTGCAGTCCAGTGGCGAAGGGGCAGAGGCCGGGGGGTTGGCCAGTGTGTGCTGAGGGGGCCGGGGCGAGGCCTCGGGTGGGGTGTGGGGGCTGTGCGTGGGCTCGGACTCTGCAGACACAGCCACATGGGACTCCCATTCAGGAGGTCTGCCCAGGCCTCCGCTCGTCCTCTTTGTCTCCTTGGAACAGTCCCTGCCCTCCAGCTCCGAGGACAGTGTGAACTTGGAGACCTTAGCCACAGGGGACACGGAGGCTGAGGAGCTCTCGGCAGGACTCCAGCGGCCTCGCTCCTGGGCCTCCCGGGCCCCTGTCAGGTCGCTGCCACCCCAGGAGAAGCCACTGACCCAGGCCTTGGTGGGCCCTGGCAGCAGGGTGGGGTGGGCACCGGGCCGGGCCTGCACCATCTGGATCCCACCGATGGGAATTAGGGGGCACGGGGTGCGGGCCAAGTGCTGTGAGTGCAGAGGGAGGTGGCTGAAGATGTTGTCTGTCCGGGCCGGCATGTGGCTGTGGAAGTCATGGGGGGCGGAGAAGGGTCGGGAGGAGACCGGATGAGCAGGGCCAGGTGAGCAGGAGGGACTTCGGGACTCAGCCTTCTGCTGGTGTGAGAAAACAGGACAAGGTAAGGCCAGGTTACACGTTAGGCACATGGACACCCCAAGGCCTAGAAGAGGCGGGGGCATGCCTGAGACCACAGAGCAAGCCCCCGCTGAGCTGGGGCCTGAACCGCTCCAGCCCTACCCACGACATGGCCTGTGCCGGGCCCTCAGTGCTGTCCCTAGACAATACTGATCAGGAGCACGCTCAGGCCCTCGCCCGTCATGCCTCTGGCCAGCATGCTTGTCTGTAGGGGAAATGGGTGCTTGAGATGGGTGCTTGGTCCTCACTCTTGGTTCTGCTGAACCTAAAATGGTCCTAAAATGGTCCTCACCCAACTTTACCCTGTACATGAGTTTCCACTTAAGGCCCTTAACCTTCACCCACTACCAGGAATTTTAACATGACCCTAAAATTAAAAACCAAGGAGAAACTCCTACATCATGTTCCTCCTGAAGCGGGAATCTCTGAGTGATGGTGTTGATGCTGCTGGTGGTGGAGGGTGGTATTGGGTCATGACAATATCATGACAGAAAAGATGCTGGAAGGTAAAGGCAGGTAAACGGCAGCATTGGTGATAGCAATGGTGTAGGATGGTGATGCTGGTGACAGTGATGGTGTAGGGTGGTGATGGTGGTGACAGTGATGGTATAGGATGGTGATGGTGGTGACAGTGATGGTATAGGATGGTGATGGTGGTGACAGTGATGGTGTAGGATGGTAATGGTGGTGACAGTGATGGTGTAGGGTGGTGATGGGTGACAGTGATGGTGTAGGGTGGTGATGGTGGTGACAGTGATGGTGTAAGATAGTGATAGTGATGACAGTGATGGTGTAGGATAGTGATGTTGTGACAGTGATGGTGGAGGGTGGTGATGGTGGTGACAGTGATGGTGTAGGGTGGTGATGGGTGACAGTAATGGTGTAGGGTGGTGATGGTGGTGACAGTGATGGTGTAGGATGGTGACGGTGGTGACAGTGATGGTGTAAGATAGTGATGGTGGTGACAGTGATGGTGTAAGATAGTGATAGTGATGACAGTGATGGTGTAGGATGGTGATGGTGGTGACAGTGATGGTGTAGGATGGTGATGGTGGTAATAGTGATGGTATAGGATGGTGATGGTGGTGACAGTGATGGTGTAGGATGGTGATGGTGGTAATAGTGATGGTGTAGGATGGTGATGGGTGACAGTGATGGTGTAGGGTGGTGATGGTGGTGACAGTGATGGTGTAGGGTGGTGATGTGGTGACAGTGATGGTGTAGGGTGGTGATGGTGGTGACAGTGATGGTGTAGGATGGTGATGTGGTTACAGTGATGGTGTAGGGTGGTGATGGTGGTGACAGTGATGGTGTAGGATGGTGATGGGTGACAGTGATGATGTAGGGTGGTGATGGTGGTGACAGTGATGGTGTAGGATGGTGACGGTGGTGACAGTGATGGTGTAGGATGGTGATGTGGTTACAGTGATGGTGTAGGATGGTGATGTGGTGACAGTGATGGTGTAGGATGGTGATGGGTGACAGTGATAGTGTAGGGTGGTGATGGTGGTGACAGTGATGGTGTAGGATGGTGATGTGGTGACAGTGATGGTGTAGGATGGTGATGTGGTGACAGTGATGGTGTAGGATGGTGATGGGTGACAGTGATAGTGTAGGGTGGTGATGGTGGTGACAGTGATGGTGTAAGATAGTGATAGTGATGACAGTGATGGTGTAGGATGGTGATGTGGTTACAGTGATGGTGTAGGATGGTGATGGGTGACAGTGATGGTGTAAGATAGTGATAGTGATGACAGTGATGGTGTAGGATGGTGATGTGGTTACAGTGATGGTGTAGGATGGTGATGGGTGACAGTGATAGTGTAGGGTGGTGATGGTGGTGACAGTGATGGTGTAGGATGGTGATGTGGTGACAGTTATGGTGGAGGATGGTGATGGGTGACAGTGATGGTGTAAGATAGTGATAGTGATGACAGTGATGGTGTAGGATGGTGATGTGGTTACAGTGATGGTGTAGGATGGTGATGGGTGACAGTGATAGTGTAGGGTGGTGATAGTGGTGACAGTGATGGTGTAGGATGGTGATGTGGTGACAGTGATGGTGTAGGATGGTGATGGGTGACAGTGATGGTGTAAGATAGTGATAGTGATGACAGTGATGGTGTAGGATGGTGATGTGGTTACAGTGATGGTGTAGGGTGGTGATGTGGTGACAGTGATGGTGTAGGGTGGTGATGTGGTGACAGTGATGGTGTAGGAAGGTGATGTGGTTACAGTGATGGTGTAGGGTGGTGATGTGGTGACAGTGATGGTGTAGGGTGGTGATGTGGTGACAGTGATGGTGTAGGATGGTGATGTGGTGACAGTGATGGTGTAGGGTGGTGATGTGGTGACAGTGATGGTGTAGGATGGTGATGTGGTGACAGTGATGGTGTAGGGTGGTGATGTGGTGACAGTGATGGTGTAGGGTGGTGATGGTGGTGACAGTGATGGTATAGGATGGTGACGGTGGTGACAGTGATGGTGTAGGGTGGTGATGGTGGTGACAGTGATGGTGTAGGATGGTGATGTGGTGACAGTGATGGTGTAAGATAGTGATGGTGGTGACAGTGATGGTGTAGGATGGTGATGTGGTTACAGTGATGGTGTAGGGTGGTGATGTGGTGACAGTGATGGTGTAGGGTGGTGATGGTGGTGACAGTGATGGTGTAGGATGGTGATGTGGTGACAGTGATGGTGTAAGATAGTGATGGTGGTGACAGTGATGGTGTAAGATAGTGATGGTGGTGATAGTGATGGTGTAGGGTGGTGATGTGGTGACAGTGATGGTGTAGGATAGTGATGTTGTGACAGTGATGGTGGAGGGTGGTGATGTGGTGACAGTGATGGTGTTGGATGGTGATTGTGGTGACAGTGATGGTGTAGGATAGTGATTTGGTGACAGTGATGGTGTAAGATAGTGATGGTGGTGATAGTGATGATGTAGGGTGGTGATTGTGGTGACAGTGATGGTGTAGGATAGTGATTTGGTGACAGTGATGGTGTAGGGTGGTGATGTGGTGACAGTGATGGTGTTGGATGGTGATTGTGGTGACAGTGATGGTGTAGGATAGTGATTTGGTGACAGTGATGGTGTAGGATAGTGATGGTCGTGACAGTGATGGTGTTGGACGGTGATTGTGGTGACAGTGATGGTGTAGGATAGTGATGGTGGTGATAGTGATGATGTAGGGTGGTGATGTGGTGACAGTGATGGTGTTGGATGGTGATTGTGGTGACAGTGATGGTGTAGGATAGTGATTTGGTGACAGTGATGGTGTAGGATAGTGATGGTCGTGACAGTGATGGTGTTGGACGGTGATTGTGGTGACAGTGATGGTGTAGGATGGTGATTGTGGTGACAGTGATGGTGTAGGATAGTGATTTGGTGACAGTGATGGTGTAGGATAGTGATGGTCGTGACAGTGATGGTGTAGGATGGTGATTGTGGTGACAGTGATGGTGTAGGATAGTGATTTGGTGACAGTGATGGTGTAGGATGGTGACGGTGGTGACAGTGATGGTGTAAGATAGTGATGGTGGTGACAGTGATGGTGTAAGATAGTGATAGTGATGACAGTGATGGTGTAGGATGGTGATGTGGTGACAGTGATGGTGTAGGATGGTGATGTGGTGACAGTGATGGTGTAGGATAGTGATGGTCGTGACAGTGATGGTGTAGGATAGTGATTGTGGTGACAGTGATGGTGTAGGATAGTGATTTGGTGACAGTGATGGTGTAGGATAGTGATGTGGTGACAGTGATGGTGTAGGGTGGAGATGAGTGACAGTGATGGTGTAGGATGGTGATGTGGTGACAGTGATGGTGTAGGATAGTGATGTGGTGACAGTGATGGTGTTGGATGGTGATTGTGGTGACAGTGATGGTGTAAGATAGTGATGGTGGTGATAGTGATGATGTAGGGTGGTGATGTGGTGACAGTGATGGTGTTGGATGGTGATTGTGGTGACAGTGATGGTGTAGGATGGTGATGTGGTGACAGTGATGGTATAAGATAGTGATAGTGATGACAGTGATGGTGTAGGATAGTGATTTGGTGACAGTGATGGTGTAGGGTGGTGATGTGGTGACAGTGATGGTGTTGGATGGTGATTGTGGTGACAGTGATGGTGTAGGATAGTGATTTGGTGACAGTGATGGTGTAGGATAGTGATTTGGTGACAGTGATGGTGTAGGATAGTGATGGTCGTGACAGTGATGGTGTAGGATAGTGATGGTGGTGACAGTGATGGTGTAGGATAGTGATTGTGGTGACAGTGATGGTGTAGGATAGTGATTTGGTGACAGTGATGGTGTAGGATAGTGATGGTCGTGACAGTGATGGTGTAGGATAGTGATTGTGGTGACAGTGATGGTGTAGGATAGTGATGGTGGTGACAGTGATGGTGTAGGATAGTGATTGTGGTGACAGTGATGGTGTAGGATAGTGATTTGGTGACAGTGATGGTGTAGGATAGTGATGGTCGTGACAGTGATGGTGTAGGATAGTGATTGTGGTGACAGTGATGGTGTAGGATAGTGATTTGGTGACAGTGATGGTGTAGGATAGTGATGGTGGTGACAGTGATGGTGTAAGATAGTGATAGTGATGACAGTGATGGTGTAGGATGGTGATGTGGTGACAGTGATGGTGTTGGATGGTGATTGTGGTGACAGTGATGGTGTAGGATAGTGATGGTGGTGATAGTGATGATGTAGGGTGGTGATGTGGTGACAGTGATGGTGTTGGATGGTGATTGTGGTGACAGTGATGGTGTAGGGTGGTGATGTGGTGACAGTGATGGTGTTGGATGGTGATTGTGGTGACAGTGATGGTGTAGGATAGTGATTTGGTGACAGTGATGGTGTAGAATAGTGATGGTCATGACAGTGATGGTGTTGGACGGTGATTGTGGTGACTGTGCTGACGATGATGTGACAACACTGACCAGGCTGACGCAGTGATGATAATGGTGTGCTGCAGTGTAATGATGCTGAGATGGTGGGCGATGGTGTCAGTGATGGTGTTGGATGGTGATTGTGGTGACAGTGATGGTGTAAGATAGTGATTTGGTGACAGTGATAGTGTAGGATAGTGATGGTCGTGACAGTGATGGTGTTGGATGGTGATGTGGTGACAGTGATGGTGTAGGGTGGTGATGTGGTGACAGTGATGGTGTAGGATAGTGATTTGGTGACAGTGATGGTGTAGGATAGTGATGTGGTGACAGTGATGGTGTTGGATGGTGATTGTGGCGACAGTGATGGTGTTGGATGGTGATTGTGGTGACAGTGATGGTGTAGGATAGTGATGGTCGTGACAGTGATGGTGTTGGACGGTGATTGTGGTGACTGTGCTGACGATGATGTGACAACACTGACCAGGCTGACGCAGTGATGATAATGGTGTGCTGCAGTGTAATGATGCTGAGATGGTGGGCGATGGTGTCAGTGATGGTGCTGAGAATGTGACAGGGATGGTTCTGGCTGTAATATCTCTGAGGTGCTGGAAATGTGATGACTTTGGTTAAGCTCTGCCATCTGCTCAAAGAACCCAGGGACAGGGATGGGGATGGCGGGAGAATGTCAAGAGGCCAGTTCCAAAGCCTGTGCTCTGCTGCTTCTGAGGCTTCATTCACTGGTTTCAGGCACCGCATGGTGCCAGCCACAGAAGGTGCCCCATAAATGTTTGCTAAGTTATTGGTGACAATGGTGCTGGCAGAGCTGTTTGGCTTCAGGCCTGGTGCCTCAGGGAGGCGTGACCTTGCAGCCCCCACCCATCAAGGAGGAGCGGCCCAGCCACTCAGGGCAGGAACTCACCCATGTGGAGGCGCAGGGCTCGGGGCTTCTGCCGAGAAGCTTGTGAGGTAGAGGCGTGGGCCTGTAGAGAGCCCACGGGGCCAGCCCTGAGCTTGGGCCGCACTCACCCGCTGAGGGGCTGTCCTGCCCAGCCAAGGCCCACTTCCCTGGCAGCACTGACCACGGTGGTGACTCAGCCTGGCCTGGTGACCGGCTCCTGGTGGGCGAGTCTCTGGGGGGGCCTGGGTCTTTGGCACCCTCTTGTTCGGAGGGCAGATGCACTCGACGGGGCGGTTCCCTTCCCAGTGGGTGGAGGGTGAGAGGAGACAGCTCAAGTCTTGGAGACCCACAAGGGAGAGGACCAATCTGGGAGTCAGGCAGGCGCAGGGCCGACGCCTGTGGCTCTCGGGCCGGTGAATGTCGCTGGGGAGAGTCGCTTTTGGTTAGTGGGTATTTGTGGGCAAGTGGGGAGTGGCTGCCTGCTTCCTTGCTGGGGGACCATGGCCTTCTTGAGGATGAGGCCTTGGAGCTCGGGGCTGAGCTGGTGTCCTTCTCCACGGGGCCCGGAAGGGCCGGCCCGAGCCGGGGGAGGCACGGGGTGCTTTGGTTGGACCTGGAGCCACTGCCTGCTTCCGAGACTGAGCTGCCCCGCGTGGCCTGGTCGCCAGAGGAGGCATCTGGGAGCTGCGGGCCTTCGATGGGTGAGGAGTCTGCTGGCAGCGTGGCCGGCGAGCGGGGCAGGGGTGCCTCCGGGGATGGTCCTGACGGCTCATCCTGGCTCTCGTCCTCATCCTCATCCTCGTCTTCATCCAGGTCTGAGTCTGAGTCTGAGTCCTCCAGGTCTGAAAACTGGTGCTCTGCCACAGCCTCCGAGCCCTCTCGCCCTTCCGAGTCCTGGAGCGGGTCGTCACTGGTTCCTGCGGGTGAGCACAGGAGCCCCGGTCACAGCTCGTCACAGCTGGGCCTCTCTGAGCCCCAGTGTCCTCATCAGAAGCTAAGCCTGGTAGTCACAGCAACGGCACAAGATCATTGAGAGGATGAGACACGACAAACACGGGAACCCTTTGTAAGTAATCAATGGGCGAGTCTCTGGGGGAGGGGGGCTGAGTCTTTGGCACTCTCTTGTTCGGGGGGCAGATGCACTGGAGGTGGCAGTACAAAATTATCTTGTATCTACCTTGTGCCAGGTCCAGTTCTAAGGGCTACGTGTGCATTAATTCATTTAGTTCCTACGAATCCTGTGGGGTCAGCACATGCTCATCTTCATGTTACAGATGAGGAAGCCGAGGTAAGGGAGATTAAGTAACTTGGCCAAGTAAGATACATAGCATGGCTGGGGCCGAACCACAGCAAATGAGACCGCCCTCTTTTTGTTTTGATTTTTTTATTATTTCAGTGCTGGCTCCACTATGAGCAAGTTGTCACCTTTCCGTGCCTCAGTTTCCCCTTTTGTCAAAGGAGTGTGATAGTCTCACCTCACAGGGTTTCTTGTTTGTTTGTGTACTTATTTATTTATTTATGTTTTTGTTGATTTCAGAGAGGAAGGGAGAGGGAGAAAGAGATAGAAACATTAACGATGAGAATTATTGATTGATTGCCTCCTGCACGCCCCCTACTGGGGATCAAGCCTGCAACGCCGGCATATGTCCTTGACTGGAACCAAACCTGGGGTCCCTCAGTCTGCAGGTGGATGCTCCCTCCACTGAGCCAAACCAGCCAGGGCACCTCACAGGGTTTGGTAGTAAATGCGGCACCTAACACATAACGAATGATAGTCCCTCCTAATATAGTTAAGAAGAAATCAATGCTTCTGGGACACAGCAGCCGTGCTGCCCAGTCCAGCAGCATGGAGCCTCATTTAGTCTAAACCAGTGGTTCCCAGCGTGGAACCACTTAAATTTTTAAGGGGGGGGGGGAAGGACTGGAGAATGAATTATTACCAGTGAAATTTTTGCATTTCTTATGGTTCTAGGAGCCTCATATACAGTGTATAAATATATATTGTGACATATTTATGTATAACAGCTCTCTATTGTATGTTTTGAAACTTTATTTGCTATTTTTCATATAGCTTCATATTATTATTTTAAACAATTTCTTAGTGATTTCTTCCTCAGTACTTCAGCTGTCCTTTTTTTATTTTTTTTTATTTTTCTCTTTCATGGATGCCATGTTCTTTGGAAGCTTGTTTAGACCAAGCTAATGGCCTTTTAGGCTTCCTCCACATGAATAGGAGTTTACTTTTTGACTAATAAGAATTATGTGTCACAGGGGGGACATCAGGATTTTAGAGATGCTTAGGTGGGGCATGGCCATAAAAAGGTTGGGAACCACTGGTCTAAATACACACCTGCAACCGTGGCTACGCTGCTGCTGGTGGTTCAATGCCATCGGGCAAGTACAGGCTCAGTGGGGGGGTGGGAGAGTAGGGGAGGTGGGAGGGGGTTGGCTTTAGCAGAGTAAGGCCCCATCCTAGCAGCCTGTCCAGAGGACCTATTATCCTTGCTGAAACCTGAGCTGCTCCCAGAGGGGGTTGGGGAGAGCGGAGCTCTGAAATAGTCAGCCTCCTGGTCCGGCTCTGGCAGGGCAGCCCCAACCAGCTGAGTCACCTCTAACCTGACACAGTCTCATGTGGGCATCGCTGACATGGGCAGCGGTCAGAACTCTAGGGAGAGCTCCACTAACATCTGGCCCAGCAGGCAGGCTCCTGATGGTTTGGGTCCTGCTTAAGGATCTCCAGGCTCATCGCCGGTCCTACCGCCTCACTCAGACACCGGCACCCATTCCACTACGGAACAAGAGGACGGGACACACAAGCTGACCCAGGCCCCCGGTGCAACCAGGCTCCGAACCCTGCCATGCCAAAACGCCCAGGGGCCAGAAAGCACAGCATGTATGCTTCCAAACAGCTCAACACACAGCAATAAGATGCATGAAATGAAAGACAGTGGCCTCCAGGAAGATGTTGGTAAAAGACCGCCAGGGCGGTGGGCTGGGCTGGCGGGTGAAACAGCAGGGCCCAGGAGTCAAGGATAGGGTCTCCTGACAGCTGGGAGCTGGAGATGAGAGAAGGGAAGGGACCTGGATATAGAAGGGAAGGGGTGTGGAAGGGAGGGGGTGTGGAAGGGAGCAGGGCTGTGGAAGGAAGAGAGGGGCTGTGAAGTGAGCAGGGATGTAGGAGGAGAGAGGTGCAAAATACACTTTGCAGTTTTGCCCCAGGCCAAACTTTAGCGGAGGCAGGCTTCAGCCCCAGAAGTTCCTGGGCAGGGCCTCCCCCTCATTTACATATGAGGAAATAGAGGCCTAGAGGGGGACAAGAGGGGCTTCCCAGGATCACCCAAGTCAGAACTAAGGTTGATAACTCTTGCATTATTATACTGCCAGTTCAAAAATGATTTCATGCATCAAGTAGCAGAAAATGGTCTGGGTCTGAATCTCAGCTCCACCTCTTCCTTGCTGTATGATGTTGGATAATTCACTTTTGCTCTGTGTTCAGTGTTCCTATCTGTAAAGTGGGTGTAAGAGTAATTAAAGCCACCACATGAAGCTGTTCGGAGGAGTAAATGGATCTAACACATAGTAAGTTCCTAACAAATCTTAGCGATTATCTCAGGTGCCCAGGACCTCAGCAGACAGCCAGCACTGCAAGCACCTCACAGCCGAGGTCAGAGGGAGAGTCAGGACAGGGTCTTCTGATACCCAGCAGGGAAGGCTCCTAAGACCCTCTCCAAGGAAGAGAAGGTTGAGGCTCAGAGCAGGCTGGTGGCCTGCCCTAGACGGGTGATGGAAGCCAAAGGTCCTCTGCCCAGGGAAGGGTTCGGCAGGCTCTCACATCTGGGCTCCTGCAGGGCTCTATGGTTTGCTCCAATCCTGGGGGCCCACTCCTAGTGCCCCTCAGGGAGCTAGGGTCCTACTGGGATCACTGCCAAGGCTTCATGGAGAAAGGATGAAGTGCGATCATGGGCTGTGGCCACACGGTGGCGCTGGTGCTCAACCTCCTCACCACCAGGCGTGGAGCTGCGGCGCCCGGCCACCTGGAGGCAGTGGTTCCTAGGCCTGCTGATTGCCACTCAGTGTCCAACAGACATGCTCCTCTCAGAATCTTCCTCATCTTGGGAAGTAGCAATTCCATCCTTCCAGTGTCTTAGGTTACAAACCTCGGACTCACCCTTGGCTCCTTTCCCCCCAAATCCCCACACCTCTCACCTCCAACGTGTTAGCGAAATCTGTTGACTCTACCTGCAGAATGCATGCAGAATCCAAGGCCCTCTCCCCACCACCACTCAGCCCACCCTGTCCTAGTCTATGTGTGCTCAGCGGGGATCACTGCCTCCAGCCGGGCCCCCTACCAGCCGCCCCCTGCACACAGCTAGTTACAGAAAGTAAGAGGACATCACTTCCTCACCTCACCTTGATCTTCACTATGCCAGCTCTTTCTGACCTCATCACCCCCAACTCTGGTCCTCAGGGGCTCTGCACATGTTGATCCCTCTGCAGGGAGAGCCCTTCCCAGACACCACCTGGCTCCACATCCTCCTAACAGAGAGGCCCCTTCCCCACACTTCCCAGCCCCTCACTTAACAGTTTTTGCTTCAGCCTCATTGGTCCTGCCCAGTCCACATGTTCATTGTCAGCTCCCCTCCTTCTTAAGAATGCAAGCTTGCTGAGGACAGGAACTATGCTTTATCCACTGCAGAACCGCCAGCACCTAGAAGAGGGCCTGGAACAGGGCTGGTGCTCTGATGTTATTTCTGTAATGAATGCTTTGATTTTATCCTCAGATAAGGTAAGCACAGCCATCCTTTTGGCCTCACTGGGAAAAGAGACTGGGAGAGAGGTAGGGACCAGCCCAAGGGCCTGCAATTGATCCCTGGTGCAGTGCCAGTCACAACCTCTCAATTCCCGCCTTGGGAGGGGTCAGACTCCCACCCAGCCCATCAGACATTGGGGTGATGTAGAGTCAACATTTGTTTGTGACCTTGGACATTGCTTTTACCTGTCTGAGCTTTCCTTTCCTCAACTTAAAATGGACCACACAAGTTTCCACCACTGGTCACGAGGGCTCAGTGAGATATCTGTAAATGGCCTGATATACATTCTTGATAAGTAATGATAATCCCATTCCTCGTTTTGGGGGAACAGCATTCTATTCAGTAAAGGTGAGATATTCCACCCGAAAGAAAGTATGATCTAATGCATTTGTAAGGTCGCAAATACATCCCCAAATCAGAAAAAAAGCAACAAAAACAGAAACACACACACACAGCCTGTCCACCTGCCAAAGTCCCTGTGGCCTCCTCCTTGGATGCTGAGGCTGAGCAGTGTCCCGGCTGACTCACTGCCTTAGACCCACCTTCTCCTCAGTGTGTCTCCTCAGAAACTGGTTCTGATACTATGCCTCTTGCTGAGGAAGGATTATAACCAGATGTGCTGCTGGTATATGGGATGGGAGGGGAGCGACAGGTCTGGCTTTGGCTCTCTTGAAGACTCCAGCTCTAAAAGGCCCAGGGGTCAGCCCCCTGCCCAGAGGGTGTAGGTGTGAGTGTGGGCATCAGCGTGTAGGAGAGAGCACCTTGTAGTGGCAAGGTGAGGATTTGCTAGGATATGTTGCTGATATACTGGCATATGTTTAGAACAGACCTGACATGTAGTGGATGCTGTCAATGTTGACTGGGATTCCTCATGTATTAATTTATTCAACACACATTCACTGAGCACCCTCAAGCGCAAGACACTCCCCCTGTGTGGTAGACTAGAAGGCTCGATAGTTATAGCTGCACAGCATGAACTCTCAGTGTATGGGAAGGAGGCAGTTATTCTGTGAATTTAACCCCTGTCTCCCAGTAGTTGGGAAAACTGGGAGATAGGGAGGGGAGGCAGAGGGGTCATGGAAGAGGAGGACAGAAAGGAAAGGGATGGAGATGGCAAGAGGGACAGGAAGAGGAGCAGGCAGAGGAGAAGGGGGAGGAAGGGGAGATGGAGAGGAGGAAAAGGCAAGCTGGCAATTTGTTACCTTCTTCGGCTTCCAGCTCCTCCAGCACCCCCGTCTCTTGGCACTTTTTGCTGTGGGCCTTCGACTTCATGTGCTTAGTCAGATTCCCTGGAAAGGAACAAGAACAGATTCAGGCTTGGCTGGAGGGCAGGGGCCAGGGCAGGCCCAGGGCACACAGAGGCAGCCCCCGGCTGGCAGGCCATGGCTCACAGACCAGCTGCGACCCTGCCAGCTTCAGGGGCTGGGCAGGGGCCTGTGTTGAAGCTGGGATGTGCAGCCATAGCTACCCTTCAAGGCAGCATACAGGAGTGTGGGGTGGGCTGTGAGGGGACACAGGGTATAATGAGAAAGTGAGATGCTGGTTAAGAAAAACAAACAAAAAAGAAATTAAAAGACAACTCGTGCCTAGGCTTTTCCTGCTTTTGATTGGACTCTGGACCCAGGAGCTGGTGACACTCATCAGGCAGGTTGTTGGCTTGGCCATCGCCCATGCTGGGCAGCAGCAGGGCTCCCGCTCACCAACATGGTGGTTTGGGCATGAGGACGCCCTTCCAGTTGAGGACACTTCTAGGGCAGCCCACAGGGAGCCACAAGGCTGGGGCCCAAGCCCTGCCTTCCTTAGAGAGATAATGTCCTGGGCCTCAGTTTCTCCTAGGTCACTGTGCAGTGCAGTGAAAAAAAGGCTGGGCAAAGGCCCTGCCCGCTCCATGCTCACAGAATCCTCAGGGGTGGCTAACTCTGCCCCAAGTGGTCAGTTCACCTCCACAACTGATGAGCAGGAGCAACAGCTCTGTGAAATCAAGACAAAGGTAGAACACCTTCAAACCCCCCCCCCCCCCAATACATGTGTGTTCAGCACTTCGCAAGTCCCAGAGCTCGGCGGCAGGAGTGTTCTGTGAAGGAGAGGCAGGGTACCGCCAGCCTGCCCCACAGGATGCAGCCAGATACCTCACAATGTTCCTTTGGGCCCAGAAGTCACCTCCAAACGGTGACATGCTCTGTGGATTGCTACATTTCCATATGGTTGTTCATGCCATAAAACATACGTTCCCTGAGTTAGGTGCTCTGTCTCACTGATCTTAACAATTGGTAAGTCTGATGGATGAATGGAAGAAAGAAGAATGGATATTTAACAGAAGCATAAGGGAGACTGGTGGATGGATGGATGGATGGATGAATGGATGGAGAGATAAGAGGAAATACAGAGCAAAGGAAGGACTGGAAAAAGATGGACAGATGGATGGGACACTGGATGATGAGATAAGCAGATGGGTAGATAGATGGGGAATAAAATATTAGATGAAAAACATAAATGAGAAAGTAGATAGAAAGTGGGTCAATAACAGATGAAAGATGGAGAACTGGATAGAGTACAGACATGAATGAATGGGTGAATGGATGCATGCACATTTACACGAATGGGAGGCCAGACAGGCAGGAGGATAAAGAAAGGTATGGAAGGATGGATTTGTGGGAGGACAACTGTGAGAAGGGGAGGAACATATAGAATGAGAAAACCAGTGGGGAGATGTGGATAGGAAGGCAAACTATTACATGTGAGGATGGGAGAAATGAATAGATGGGAGGGTAGACGATGGATGGGTGGGTGAATAGGGAGAGAGCCCATGGATGAACCAAAGCGTGGTTATTAATCAGGCTGAGAATTTTGAGGACCTTTAGGTTTTGCTGGGAGGGTAATGGGAACCTCAAGCAGGGGTTTCTTGAAGTGTGGAGGTCAAGGGCAACCAGGAAGGAAGAGGAACTGTTTCTTTTCTTTCCTCCCCTCAGTCGTCGTTCATGATTGCCTTTCTCACCTCCAATTTCCCTCCTATAACTGGACAGAAACCTAGATCCTTTACTGCTTCCAAATTGGGAAGCTTCCCAATTTGAGTCAGAGCTTCCAGAGAACCTTGGGGCCCAAGTGTTTCCAATGGCCCCTCCCTAGCATCAGAGGCCTCCCCTCACTGTCGTGAGTGGGCAAACCCTGAATGTGACATCAGGGGTGGTAAAGGCAACTGAGGTCTTCCATGGGCCAGAGACACAAACTGTCTCCTGAGGTTCTGGGACCACCCTCCCCGCCCTGGCCCTGGCCTCCCAGCCCCTGATTGCCCCAGACCACAGAGGACTGTGGACGTTGCTCATTCTAGCTAGGACATCGTTTGTGGTACATGTTCTGCCTGGAAGGACTGGGTCTCTTTTCAACCGAGTGAGATGCCCAGCACACAGCGGTGCACAGCAGCCACGTATGGGACATGCTCTTTCATTACAGAAGCAAAGTTTTGGAAGGAACCTCACAGACCATGTAACTCCACCCCCACCGGGTTGAGGTTTCCTGCTTGTGCCCTAGCTCTGGACTCAGTGCTGATGACACCACTGACTGTCTCTGCTGCTGGGATGTCACGGGAGGGGTCCTGCCAACCAGCACAGTGCCACAGCCAGCCAAGGCCACGCTGCCAGTTAGCGCAGAGCCCTGTCTAGACCTGCGTCTCAGGACTCCACGTGGCTGCATGGAGCCCAGGTGGTCTAGGACCTTGGCGGCCTTGGGTTTGAGTTTGGGCACTGCCACTTGCTAGCTGTGTGCTCTTGAGTAAGTTTCTTAACCTTCTGAGCCTCAGTTTCTGCAACTCTAAAGTAATACCCACCTCTCAGGGCCGCTGCTCAGCTGCCGAGAGAGCAAGTAGAGTGGCAGCAGAGAGTGCCTGGCACAGGGCAGACACCTACCACATGGGACCTTCTTCCTTCCATCCCGTGTACCACCCCCAGCCCAAGACAGTCACTTATTGAGCACTAGGGGACTCCACTATGTGCCACTCTGGGTATGGAAGAGAGAGAGGCTACGATAATGCTAGTGATGCAAATGGCTTTGCCCTTAAGTCTGGGCTCAGAAGCTCTTAGGAGAAGGTACCAGAGAGCCTCAAGGGCCTGCTTTTCCCCTCCACTGTCCTGGAGCCTGCAGGGAGGAGGCAGGGCTTCCTAGGCAACCTTACCTGGATAGGCTGTGGGGGAGCGAATCTACATGGGCGGCCCTGAGTGCTATCAGCGCCTCCCTGGCTGCCCCTCTTGTCTATCCTCTGTGGACTGTGGAGGTGCACGCAATGGCTGCAGGCGTCTTTTAAAGCCTGGGCATCGTTTCTCTGTTCATGGGTAGAGCCATGGATGCCATGCAGAGTCCTCAGCTTCTCTGAGTCATCCCAGCCACCCCCACCCCCACTCCCACCCCCACTCCCACTCCACCCCACCCTCCCCATCCCTCACTCCCACCCGCATCTCCACCCCCACCAAAAAGCCCCACAGTCCTGGAATGAGGAAGGAAAGGCAGGTGGATGGAAAATGGTGGCGTCTGAACGAGAGGCAGAACCTCCCCTGAGAGCATTAGCCGGCGGCCGTCTGCCCGGTTCAGCTTTGGCCACCGTCCTCCCTCTGCCCCTGCAGCCCGTGGGCCATGAGGCCCGCCCACCCCTGTCATCTCTGTCCCCTGAGGCGATCGGTGCAAGCCACCCCCTTAGGCCTCTGGGGGCCATCTGAGAAAAGGGACCCCCAGGCTTCCACAGGGACATCCTGGGCCCCCCACTCCCACCCCACCCGCTGAGGCGCCCCTCAGCAGTGCCCAGGGGCTCGAGCTGCCACCACAACATCTAACACAGAGACGGAGACACGGACAGGCAGACAGAGACAGACAAGAGGGCCCTGAGGACCGCCAGGCCCAGCCTCAGCTCTCCCACAGCCTGGCTGGGCCAGAGCCCGAGCAGGGAGAGGAGGGAGAGATGGAGGCCACTTGGTGGGGCTGCAGCTGGGAGAGGAGGGGTGGCTTCTGAGTGACAGCCCAGGGAGGTACAGGCCTGCCCTCCCCTCGCTCCCCCGAGTGCAGAGAACCAAGGGTGAGCATTCTCTGCTTCAACCCACTCTCCCCAGCCCTCCCTGTACTCTCAGAGCCCGAGATGCCTCCATTTCGGACCCGCTTGCTGCTTTGGCTCTGGCAGGTGCTGCCTTCTGGAAGCCTCTGAGAACATCGAGGTATGCTAGCATGGTCCCTGATCACTGGTTAGAGCAAAGCCCCCTGGGCCGGGCCTTCACCGCAACTTGGGACACAGCCTGCACCCTGACACCAACCCCCAGGGCATGCCAGCGCCTGCTCAGGTTATGCTCTTGGGACCCGCCAGGGCTTTGTCCCCAATCCCAGGGACCCCGGAAGCGCTGCAGATAGGATCCATGGCTTCTGTCTTGGATGCTGCTCAGAAAAGGGGGTTCTTGTCAGGGACCCAGCCCTGGCAAAAACAGACCTGGCCTTTTCCCCCAGAACAAGCCACGGGAGGGGACCAGGGCTCCTCGGGAGACTGCCCTGGCCGGGGCTCGGCAGAATGGATGCTTCAGGTCTCACTGGTAGGGTGAGCTCCCCAAGGCAAAGCACAGCTCCACAAGGCCCCGGGCTGGGAGGTGCTCTTGAGCCTGGCTCCTCTGGGAGGTCCCCTTGCACCTGGGAGCAGGGCCAGCAGCTCTGACCCATGCTGAGGCCACCTGGTTGGTCACCTGATGTTGCCATTCTGACCAGAGAAGGGGGAGGTGCTCACAAGGAGGAAAAGGATGGGGTGATGCCCACGAGGTCCTGGCTCTGGTGACAGCAGTCACTTCTGGTTTTTGGGACCCCCCCCCCCTTTCTTCACCTTGAAGGGGGTGGTGCTTAGATAAGGGATTTTTGACATTCAGAGTCAAAGACTGTTAAATTGGCAGTCACTTCTTCCCATCTCTCTCCTCCATAAAGTCCCCATGGGCTGCCTGAGGCGGGGGAAGGGAGAGTGCGGGGTGCATGGGGGACCCAGCCGCATGTGGGGGAGCTGCTCGGCCGGCAGGCTCCAGAGCTGGATGCACAGGGAGCAGGGGCAGGACTCCCAACCTGGCTGCCCTGGGAGACCCCTTCCAGCGCTCTTTATAAGACACCAACAGAGAAGAGGGTGAGGACAAGGAAGGGGAGCCACCTCCACTCAAACCACAACCTTGGCGGGAAAGTCTGACCCCACTGAGGATGATGGCTAGAGGACAGAGGAGGGGGGTTGGTTCGTGGTCGGAGACCAGAGATGGGCACCCTGAGAGGAGCCAGGACCAGCGGTGTGACAAACTGCCCTGACCAGCACAGAGACCCGAGGGCTGCACGAGGAGGAGGAGGTGCAGGCTGCGTGTCCGCGGGGCTGCAGCCCTGCTTCTCGCTGGGAGCAGCTTTACCATCAGAAGGAAGGTCAACAACTGGCAAAGGGCGACCTGCTCTGGAGTCTCAGCCACTGAACAGTGTGTGGCTCCAGTGGGGCCGGCGGGAAGGGGAAAGCGGGGTCCTCGTGCCCAAACCCTGACCCCAGAATCTGCAAAGCACAAGAGGCTGAAGCCACCAGGGAGTGGAGGGCCTAGGCCTTTCTCCTAGTCCCCCCTGCCTGCTCAGCCACTGGGGAGCAATGAGCAAGCGCAGTGTCCCTGCCTGTCCCGCAGGAACAGTCAACGGGGCGGTGAGCAGAGAGCCGGGTCAGGACTCAGCCCCCTCGTCCGCACTAGGCCTGCGGCTGCAGAGGCCACCACCACCACTTGCCCTCACAGCTGTGGGATACCTTCCCTCAACAGCCAGTCCTGCTTCCTTTCACAGGTGCCTGCCAGCCCCTGCGCGGCTCTGCTGTGGAGCGTGGCCCGGCAGGATGGCAGGGCTGCCAGTCTGGATGGGGGAGGCCAGGCCCTGTGCTGAGAGCTGCAGAGAAGCTGGGCAGAGCAGGGGCTTGGTCTGAGTGCTGAGGCGGGTGGAGGCAGGGGTGAGTCTGGCACGAGAAGTGACCGTGAGTGTATTCGGTGGCTCGGAGTGGAATGGATTTCCAAATGCAAGTGTGGCCGTGATGGGTGTGGATGCTGGAGTTTGTCAAGTGGGTGGATAAAAGGCTAAGGACACATGCAGAGGAAGGGGTGGGTGATGAGAGCCAACCCAGACCAGGAGGGTGCAGGAGGGCTGCCAGGCAGTGGGGAGTGCCAGGTGTGGGGCATGTGAGATCCAAGAGGACAGGCTGGGGGGGTGGTCTGGAGCCAGCTGCTCTGCCATTGGGGAACCCAGGAAGTGGGGGTGCCTCCAGGCCCAGGCAGAGAGGTCTGGGCCCCTGAGCTCTGTGCTGTGGCTCCCAGAGGGGAGCTGCCTGCAGTGGCAGGGCCAGCGCCCCAGCTGACTGTCTCTTACCTTTGGTTTTAAAAGCAAAGTGACAGTGCTTGCACACATAGGGCCGGACGTCAGTGTGGGTGCGGATGTGTTTCTTCAGCATGCTGGGCTTCTTGCAGCGAATTCCACACTCCTCACAAACATATTTCCCTCGGCCGCGGCCTCGCACATATACATACTCTTCGTTTGATTTGTACCTATGAGCAACAGGCGTCATGGTAAAAGAGACACACGGAGGAGAAGAGGAGGTCCCCACCTCAGAAGATGCGCGCGCTTCCTAGCTGCGCCCAGCGCGGTGCCGAGGCTGGGAGAGGAGGATGCTGAGCCAGAGGAAACGTCTGCGTGATGGGGACAAGGCACCCTGGGGATCCAGCATGGACCCCTGCACCTGCCCTGCCCCTTAGACGGGAGGCAGCCCCTCCTCCCCTCCCAGAGCCAGCAGACCCTGGTGCTTCCTGCCGGGAGGTGAGGCCACAGGTCCGCAGAGGGGCCTCTGATCCAGACCCAGCTGGGCACCAGCTTCTGCCCACAAAGAAGGGCCACTCTGGGCCACCAGCGATACAAAGAGAGTAAAAAGTAAGGTGACAGCCACGGCTCTAGCAGCTACCATGTCCGATCGCTCAGTCTGTGCTGGGCATTTGACCCGAACTGTACCACAGTCACGAGGAAGAACCCCTCAGGGCCGAGGCTCCACAGCCAGAGAGAGGAACTGGGATCTGAACCTGCCGTCCACCTCCCCCAGACGGCGGTGCTCAGTTCGCCAGGAAGCCACCCAGACGCTCGGTGAGGGGAGGACGAGGGACGGCCATCATTTCTCGGTCCTCACATGTGGAAACTGGGAGCCCTGCATGCTCCCCCAGTCTGTCCTCCAGGGATCCTGTGGGTGGGAGTTGCTAACCGCTTTCAGGAGCCACCGGGCCGGGCTGGCCCACCTGCTGGGCCTCAGGGCCACTAGTGCTATTGGACCTGAATCAGAATGCTCTTACATCCACCTGGAAGGAAACCCATGAGGCTCTCTCATACCATCTTCACCCAAATGCCTTCCTGTCTATTGCTACAGGTGTGCAAGGTGCAAGTTTCTGGAGCAGCGGGAAGGCTGTGATGGTGGAAGGGCCAGGGAGGGGGTTCTGACATAACTCCAGGAGTGCTCTCTGACTCATGAGGCCTGGAGGTCCCAGGGTGTGGCTGCAGGAGGGAGGCGTGGCGTCTCAGCCTGCGAAGCTGGATCCAGCAAGAGGCCTGCATCCTCCACTCACTCCCTACAAAACGCCCCTGCCCACAAGGTGTGAAGCTCAAGTGTGGGGGACAGGCACAGAGAGGCAGGAGACTGAGGAAGAGACAGCAGCTGGGCCACCCTCCTGCCCTGTCCTGCTCCGCAGGGGTCATCAGCTGACCCTGGGGGACATCACAGGATGGGCTTGAAAGAGGGGGCTCAAGGGGAGCTGGCAGGCAGGACACAGTGATCACTATCACACGCATTCACATACCCACGCACCGCCTCCCCAAACTCACACACCCACACTCACATACTCACACACAGCCTCCCCACGCTCACACATGCACACTCACATACACATCGCCTCCCCACATTCACACATGCACACTCACATACTCACACACGGCCTACCTACACTCATACATCCACACTCACATACACACTGCCTTCCCACACTCACACACCCACACTCACATACTCACACACCCACACTCACATACTCACACACTGCCTTCCCACACTCACACACCCACACTCACATACTCACACACTGCCTTCCCACACTCACACACCCACACTCACATATTCACACACAACTCTCCATGCTCACCTAGACACATACACGTTCATATTCTCACACTACCTCCCCATGCTCACATTCAGACACACAGACTCACATAGTCACACATACCACCTCCCCATGCTCACCTAGACACACACACACTCACATACACTGCCTCCCTATGCTCACACTCAGACACACACACTCACAAACTCAAACTCAGACACACACACATGCACATACTCACACACTGCCTCCCCACCCTTATCTATACACACACATGCTCACATACACATACTACCTCCCCATTCTCACTCTTAGGCCCACACTAGCTAACATATTCTCATGTGCCACACTCACACTCACTGACACACTCACATGCACTCATATATATTCACACTCACACTCACACACTCATGTACTCACATACTCACCTCACATACACTCAGTCACCTCACTCGCACAGTGACATAGACACACTCCCACCCCACATATAGATACACACATGCATTCACACATGGACCCCTGTCTGTGGGTACAGGTGGATCCTATTTTGGCATCCGATGCCTCTGAAGTTGTCTAAACCAGCGGTCGCCCACCTTTCGGACCTCACGGACCACCAGTAGTCCGCAGACCACCGGTTGGTGACTGCTGGCTAAACCCTTTCTCCCCCTACAGTCCCTGACCGGCCAGTTCAGGTGCCCAGTCTTCAGGTTGGAGGTAGCTCTTCCCTGATTTAGGGCGAAGCACTATCTCATGTTTGAGGGGAGGAACTGAAACCCATGGAGGAGGGTTGGGGAGAAATGACTCTGTTCTTATGAAGAGCACCCTATGTGGAGCACTTCACTCTCACGTAGCAGGCTTCCTGGCCCAGCCCGCTACCACAGCGGTCTGAGGTGGGCGCCCTCACATACTCACACAGAAGAAAGAAGGGAGACTGGCTTGGTCTCCTCTTTGCACTGGAGGTTCTGCCACCTGGACACTCCGTTAGCCCTGCTCGGCGGGTCCATGACACCCCTCCGCTCCAACATCCAGTCACGATGGCATCCTTGGCATGCCCCTTTCCTTCACTCCAGTGCCATAGTGGGGACCATGAGGTCCCTCCCACACTGGCCACAGCCACCCTGACTTCTGCCATATTTGGGCTTTGCTTTAGGCTCAAGCCCAACTCATAAGCAGGCCACCGACTGCTGCTGTCATTTCTTCCTCCCAGGTGGAGACACACACACAGAAAGGACTCGGAGAAACGCTGGTGGTGCCCCAACTTGGGGTGGGGGGAGGGGTAGCGGCGGGAGAAGCCTCTATACCATGGACAGTGGGCTGGGCCAAGGTCAGAAATACAAAACCAATGTGCTGACCTTGGTTTCAAGGGTGAGTGACAGGTACTGGAAAGACCATAAGAGAGAGAAAGAGAAGGAAGGGAGGGAGGGGTGGAGGGAGGGAGGGAGGGAGAGAGAGAGGGAGGGAGCGAGGGAGAGAGGGAGAGAGAGAGACAGAGAGAAAAGACAATATACTGAGTGCTGTGGGTGACCAGAAGGGCCCAGTGAGGTGTCTGAACTGGCCTTTGCAGAATAAATTCTTTCATGCAGGTCTTTGTGAAGGAGTTGGGTTTGACTTGTGAGACTCCTGTTTTGGGAGACCCCTCCTGGCCAAGCATGGGGGATGGTGTGGGCCTGAGGCCTGGGCTCAGAGAGGTGTTACAACTGTGTGGAGCCAAGTAGGCAGAGGCCAGGCTGGAGGAAAGGGAGACAGATTCAAGAGGTTGGGGCAGGAGAAGAAAGTGGGTAAGGAGCCTTCTCTCCGCTTCCCAGCACCAAGGCAAGCCCTTGTCCCCTTTACAGGCTCATTTGTGCCATTTCCTTGCTTTTCCTGCTGTGATTTTTCTTTGCAGGAGAATGGCAAGGCTCTGTGGTCTGACACTCGGCCCAGCTCTAAAAATAGGAGGTGCCTTTTACGTTAGAGAAAATGGTTCCACAAGTGGAGATGCTGTGAGGTGAATGACCAAGAATAAGGCCTAAGAACCACCAGTCAGGCACCAAGCCTGGGCTGCATGAAGCCAGCCCAGGAGAAAAGAGTGCAGTCAAGGCCCTGCTTAGGACCAGACAGGGAGATCTGGGAGGGACTGGGCCCCTTGTGTTCAGAGAAGTGAAATTGCCAAAGAGGACTGGACTCCTTAAATGTGCACAGAACCTGGAGTTGCTCCAGCCTTCAGCAGGCCCTGACCTGCAGGGTTCTCCAACAATAACTTTCAAACTGGGCTCAGGGTGCAGAGGCAGGAGGCCCCTCCACGACCCCACCCCCTCACTGAGCTGTGTTTTTTTTCAGAGTAGGCGTTGATGTAAACGGAACTTTGTAAAAGAGAGTTCTGTGAATTTAAAAACAGTTTGAAAATTATTGCTAAAAAATAGTCACGCTTGGAAGCTTTTACAACCTCTGACTTCCGGAGTGGGAGGGGTCTCATGCAGATCCTGGATCTGGAGTCAGAGGGTCTCAGGGAGCTCCAGCCACCTCGAGACAATTAAGCTGAAGTTGTCAACCTGTGTCCTCACTGTAGTCTAAGCTCTGGCCTGTGCAACTCCTCTTCCACACGACCTCTCCGAAGGATGCCACGCTACTCAAGACTCCTTTCCTCTGGGCCAGCATTTCCATGTCTTCCAACAATTCCACCAGGATGGATCCCGACTCTTTCACAGCCTGTCGCACACCCCTCCAGGTTGTCTTTCTTAAGACAAATGGCCCACAGCAGCCAGAGGCTCTCGGGTGAGGCTGGAGCCAGCCCAGCCTGAAGCAGAACGATGGCCTCCTATCTCCAGCCTCACTTCCTTGTTCCCCAGACAGGAATCAGACCCAGGATGGGAAAGGGACCAGATCCTGGACAGTGAATCCATGTCTTCTTCACTGAAGACCACCAAACAGAAAGCCAGCGGGGTCCGAGGTGTCCTCATTCGTCGTGGAAACAGACACCGCTGTCAGCTGTTGCGTGCTTTCTCTGTGGCAGGCACTTTCCCCAGGAAGCAGGCTGTGGAAGCCTCGGCACAATTCTCTATGACAAGTATCAGGAGTTGAGGCTGAAGTTCAGGTTGAGGTGATTTAGAAAAGCAAGCCTCAGATGCCGGCACAAAAGCCTAGCCTGTGTCCTGCCGGCGGTGGGGGAAGGGGAAGGTGCCAGTTAGAGCTGGGCTCCGGGAGCGCCCTCTGGGGCTGTGTCAATGCCACATCCCATGCTGACCAGGGCTGTCTACCATCTCAGCCGATGAAATGCGTGTATACACCAGGTGCCCGATCCGTGTCCGCGGGCCAATGGCTAAGAGCTGCTTAGCTTCTAGTCTGTACCTGGGCACAGCTGACCCTCCATACAGATGGGGCTGGAGGGTGCGCTGCAGGGTGTGTGTGTGTGTTGGGGGGAGGGTGCCTGATGGAACAGGGCCTGAGCTCAGAGGCAGGCTGGCGGGAGAAGGCGCCTGGGTTCCTGCCCCCATCCCAGCCTCCTCCAGAGGACTCAGTCAGGAATTCGAAGCTCCCCGTGGAGGCTACATTATTCTAACACATTAAAATAGAACATGACAATGAAATAAGGAGCATTTGTCGGGGCGCCGCTGAAATCACCCCGATGATCTGCATCCCAGCCTGTGGGAGGCTGTCACCCAGAGAGCTGCAGACACAGAGCCTGTGAAGCAGGCCGGGGTGGGGGTGGGGGTTAGCAGCCAGGGACAGAGGGAGACGCGAGGAATTCCTGGAAGGATGACTCAGCATTGGAAACATGGTGTGTGCCTGCACACGATGACTTTTCAAGAGGAGAGAGCCTGTCTCCTGGCCCCTGGCCCCTGGCCCCCGGTTAACGGGTGTGTTGAGAGCGTGCCCAGGTCCCTGGGAGCCTGCTGAACCCTCCTGCCTCCTCACTCGGGGCCTCCTGTGGCGACCCAGCGCTGGAGCCCCATCGAACATCTGTCTCATCATCAGACCAGAGAGAAAGATGAGGAGGCTGGGCTTCTCCTGCCAGAGCCCACCAGAACCCAGGGGGCCCGGGGCAGCCGAGCTTGCTGCTTCTGTGTGTGTCCCCAGCTGGGAGGGCCTCCCTGGCATGTAGGCAGGAGGCCAGAGGAAGAGAGGGGAGGGCACCCCCTTTGGTGAGGCCTAACCGAGCATGCTGTCCTGTTCTGCTGGACCCCTGACAGAGCCCTACTACCTTCACAAAAGCCCCTGCTCCAACCTTAACCTTTGGGTCCTTCAGGAGGATGGGGCAGATGAAAGACATTAGCCCCTAAATGGGGGAAGGAAGAGAGCCTGGACCAGTGTGGGGACAGCCATAGTCACTCTTTTCAGCACCAGCCCTCGAAAACACCCTGGGGGAGTCCATACCACTACTGCCCCTTCCAGCCCCACTGGGAGCTTCTGGGCCTCTGCTCACCCTGTGGCCCAGACCTATTCAAGCCCCCACCTTCCTCAGCCTCACGGGGACCCCCTCCCCACTACTGATCAGGAGGAGGAGGTACGCCCCCAGCACTCCCCCAATTGAAAGGGCTTTACCACTCCGGTGATGGTGAAAACCCAGACTCCACAGACTGCCACCACTAGCAGATTACCTCAGGAAATCATGGTTCTTTGTCTGGTCCCCACCTTGCAAGCTAAGCAGTCCCAGAAACTTCCGAGAGACGGATCTGAGGCAGCCCAGCTGCTGGATCTGCTGACGCCTTGAGAGTCTGTGGGAACTGGCCTCCGCCTCTTTGCTAGGGGGTGACCCCTTCCTTCTGAGCCAGCCTGTACCCAACCTGGTCCCCACTAGGCAACCGCACTTTCCTCCCTGGCCCAAGCTGAACAACACAGCCTGTGGACAAGCCTCCTTGGCCCTCCCGGCCCCTGCCAGCTGCCTCCACTCCTTGCCACCTTCTCTGGGGAGATGCCCTGCCTGCTCCTGGCTCCAGCTCCCAGAAGTCCTGCTCAGTCCCTGGCCTGGCCGCCTTCTGGCCCCAGTCTGCCAGCCGTACTCACCAGCAGGTCATGAGGCCTCGTTCACAGCCTGGCTTCTCCCGGGCTGCCTGAGGCTCCTGTTGGCTCCTGTTCTGGGTGCTGTCTGCTGCCACTGCGTTCCTGGGAGCCTGCCTGCCTGGCACACCAGCCCTGCTGCCCTGCTCCAGCCCAATCTGTCTTCTGCTGGCTGCTCTTCCCAGGACACACCTCCCCCAACTCTCGGCCAATTCTGGGCCATCCTTTGGTCTGCAAGCCACCCTGGTGACAGATGATACCAGTCCACGGCACAGACCCCACACCCTGCTTGGAGTTCAGGCCCCCTCCCTCTTTGGTCTGATGCCTTTCGCTCCCTCTCTTGGCCCTGACAGCATGTGTGCCTGTTAAACTCCTTCCTTGGTTCCTGGCCTCTCCTGTCTCCTTTCTTCTGAGCCAAACTGGTTTTATCTCTGTTTTTTAGTTTTTATTTTGCAATGATCACAGACACAGCGAAATTGAACATATAGGGAAAAAATATTTTTTCTGAAACTGTTTAAGAGCAAGTTGTCAATGCCACATCCCATCTCCCCCCCCCCCCGCCCCCAAATTCCTCAATGCGTTTCTTCCATCCAAGGCCACGGCCAAACTCCCCTACCTGGTCAGGCTCAACTCCTAATGCCTGGTCCACCATGTGTGTGAGACGGTTCTCCTCAACCTGTGGCCTCCAACCAGCCCACGCTGTGCTATCTCTTGAGCCAAAGGACTCCCAAGGGGCTGACCATACTCATGCTTCTCCCTCTGCCCCCACAGCCCTTCCACCCTTCCTCCTGTTGGCACGTTTTGCATAGGTGTCAAGAGGTGGCTTCTGTCATTGACATGCTGTGCTAATACCTCTCTGGACCAGTTTCCACATTAGCAAATCGAAGCGTTTGGATCAAATGATTTTTAGAGACTTTTCATAATAATAGCCACAGTAGACTTTTACGGAGTGATTATTATGTGCCAAGCATTGTACTTTTTTTTTTTTTTTACACATAGCATCTTAGTTTGTCCTCATGAAAACCCTTTGAGATGTTACTGTTATTGTCTCCATCTTACAGATGAGGAAACAGAGGCACACAGCAGTTACATCATCTACTTAAGATCAGCTGGCCACTCTGGCAGACCCAGGACC